>CM076569.1:870974984-871204984 GCA_034641835.2 Pinus albicaulis
CCTTCTCCCCTCGGTCCACATTTTTCCTCAGTTAATCCATTATTTCCATGCAAATTATGATCCTAACCAGTGAGCAGGTTTATCCCCAAGCCAAAGTGTCCTTTTCCAAATAACTGCTCAGTCCATAAATGAAATGCTACAATTCCAACCTGGTCAAGCCCTCAGCCCTCTGTCCATGGCTGAATTACTTGAGAATTCTACCAATCTATCCCCTAAAGAGTTAAACTGCCTATGCCAAACCTTCATGTTACCTAAGCATCAGCCCAAAAGCCTTCCCCCTTATGGGTATACTTTTTTCACTGAAGAAGGTAGACTTATCCTGAACATGATATCTTTCATAATGGGTTTCAATACTAGTGAGTATGTTGATAAATTAACCCTAGTATTGTTATCTATTTTTACCCCTGGACAACCTCCTGCTATCGAGTACGATTTTGCATCTTATATTGCTGACAAAATCCATGATCAGTTCATGAGATTTGGCAATGAAAGAGTGTTCAAATATTCTTCTGTCATATAGCACCTCATGATTTACTTTCAATCAGAGAATTTCCCTTTTTATGTTAAGAAACTTGATGCCAAGGGGAATCCCAGGTCAGTCATCTTTTGGTCTGCTATTACTCACAATTCCATTGATTCTCCTTATTCCTATAATGAGTTTGTCGACCTTTTTGTTCATCCCGCAACTACCTTGTTGATAGGAGTCTCTCCTCCTAGGGTAAATAATGACATCAAGAAAATCCTTCAGCTCTCAAGGCAGTACAAGATAGGTGACTGGTACCTATATCAAAACCACACAAAGATCAAAATATATGGATGTGAGTTATGCCCATTTAAGTTACCCAAATATGTCCCAATGAGACTCTTTGCATTAGAGTATTTTAGGCAGATGAATAATTCAGATATAGCTCATTTCTGCAATGAAAAGAAAAAGGCTCAACTCAGGATCAAGAGCCAACTAGGTCCCTTTATTTGTAACTCTAAGGAAGCTGGAAAAGAAGCCCAAATAATTCTAGAAGACTATCTCAGACTACAAAGAAGTTTCTACTAGGTGCCTTATGATCCAAACAACTTTATCTATGATAGAAGAATGAAAAATAAACTATCACCATACATACATCACAGAATCCCAGAAATAGAACAATATGCCAATATGGATGAATGGGTGGAAGGGACATTGGTTGAAAAAGATAGTGAGTAGGTCAATGTTGAAAATGTGATGAAAGATCTTGAAAAGATACTTGACCTAGACTCTTTTGTGTAGGTGCAGATACTAGGATCTTCTTCAGCAGGGAATTCACAATGAAAATTGCAGGAGATTAGTACAGTGGCAGTAGAATCTAAAGGAAAAGAAAAGGAGCCTAATATACAAGTAATTGAAAAATTCACAATGACAGAACAGCCTCAAACTTCTAAAGGACAGGAGCAAGTACAAATTCCTCCTACTCAGGTCAATGAGCCAGAAATTTCAATTTTACAAACTCCCCTGAATATAGAAAAGGGAAAAAAGAGAGAGGTTGAATCAGCTACTCCTATTGGTGGCTCCTCTAAAATGAAGAAGATGTTAAAGGCAAAAATTAACCCCTTCCGCAAGATGAATCATTTCAGAACCTCGAGCGGTACCCGTGGAAGAGAAGACAATGTAAAACAAAAGGTAGTGACCACTAATTTTCAAAAACAGGGAATACAGAGGCAAAAAAGTGCAGAAATATCTTCTTTCAAACCTCCAGTAAAAACCGCCTGGGACATCAAAAGAACATTCATCAATATAAAGGCCAGGAACGATCCACTTAAACTTCAAGTGTACAACCAATTTTTGAAGATGGCTCCGAAAAATCAAGAAAGATTGATGTTAGCTTATGACATCCAACAAGGTAAGATGTTAATGAGCCATTTGAAGCCCAAGGTGCAACAGCCTCAGACAGCTGCAGATTACGTTAGGACTAATTTTGAAGTCTTAGCAAAGGTTAACCATCCTTTAGATCAAATTGAGCTACACAAGAAAACAGGTGAGATGATTTATTCTACTTTGACGGATAAATCAATGATGACCCATAAGTTGCAGGATTCTTTGGATAATACTAATACACAGTTGCAGCTTGAAAAAGCCTCCTCCTCCCTGTGCCAAGGATAATAGAATCAAAACTTTGGAGGAAATAATCATTGGTTTGGGTCATAATCCTAAAGCTGTGAAAGGTATTGAAGCTTTGATCAAGAGAAAAGATGATGATGTTGCAGCCCTGAGAAAGCAACTGAAGTTACCAGCCTCAAGACATCCACAGACTGCAGAAATCATCAAGAAAAATTATGAGGAAGAACTAATGGATTTTCTCTTAAAATTGAATGAGAAACTTAATGCAACTGAAAAAGAGCTTGAGAATGCATTGAAAGATAAGCAGACAAATATTCCTGTATCTACAGCAGGAGTAGTGACAAGTACAACAACAACAAGTCAGCCAGCATAATTGTCACAGGGCAACAGTACAAATTTGAACATTGATGAAATAACAAAATCAATGGAAGAAATGAAACTTCTCTGTGCCACAGAGATCTACAAAATAAAGGAATAATTGGCTACTCTAGAACATAAATATGATCTTTCAAAAATGAGTGTTGTCAAGTAAAACAAGAGAAGTGAACAATTGGAAAACATTCAAAGCATTGGAAAAGGATCTCACATTGAGAAACCTTAAAGAAATAAATGAAATTCTTTGGGATAATATCATTCAATCAATAAGGATGTTTGGTCCTCAATTCAAATAATGGATGAACAAAATAAATTAGTTAAATTGGCTCTTGGATGAGATTGAGATCAAGACAAGAGTTAAAATATGCCGTAAGAGGCCAATAGACTTATACATTTTTTGAATTCATTAAGAATCAACTTCGTTAATATTGGTATTCAGACGTGACCGAAACAATTCGAAAATAAAGAGAGTTTTTACTAAAAAGAACTCCGGTACGCGAATTTAGAACGAAGGTGCTCGTATATGTAAGAAGAAATCATTGCCTTCGTAGAAAGATTGAATATTTTGTTAAATAGAGGATTTCCTAGTCCTATAGTTGTAGAAGATAAGCTAATGGACCTTGATAGTTATGTTGAAAAATTGGACAAATATGCTGATAATCAAGCTAGTTCTTGAACCAGTTCATCAACAACAACATTGCCTACAGGGAAAAACCTTCATGACAGATTGGAGAATTTATTTTATCTTGAGCATGAAGTAAATCATTTGTTCCCAAATCACCTTAATTTCTTCGTACATACCGAGGCCGATGAAACACTAAGAAATTTGCAAAGGACCAGAGTGCCAGAAGTTCAATGGTGGGAAGAAATGATGGAACTTTTGTAAAAAATTATCCTTACATAATTTTTTTCCTACTTACCACAGTATATCATGATAAAAAGGATAAAATGATGAACAAAGGTCAAAGAGTATCAGAGCAGTTAAAGAGTATCAGTGAAACGAAATAATCAACATAGAATTACTGAAGAGGACAATAGCAAGCCAAGATATAGGGCCTGCATCCAGCACATTCTTAAAACAAGGAAACAGCACAACATCAATTATCATTTTTCTTATCTACGAGACCATCTGTCTCTATATTGTTGTAATGACTTCATGGACTGTTTTACTTCATATAATATATTCAAAACAACATTTTTTCTCTTGTGAAAAAAAAATGATTAATGTTTATCACTCTGCCTTCAAAACTAGCGATGCTGGTCTATGTTGCCGGTTTATTGATATGGTCTGATGGTATTTTTATATTTTGGACATATCACACTCCTCACATGATTAGCGTTTTTCTCTGTTCAAGGATTTTGGGTACTTTAATTTGTATTTGGAACAATGGATGTCAGTACTCTATCTGTTGCTTTACTATTCTACATACTGCTATTTCACTTTCTTATAGATGCCTCGGGCATATTTGGATGCTTTCTCAGATTTGTCGATAATCTCCATGTGGACCGTTACTGGGTTTTATATCAAGTCCCTGTATGTGACATGGGGTATTTTTCTATCACTTTCTAGGGTGGGACTTCCACTTTTCTGGATGGATATTTGGGTTCCAATCTTCAGATGTGAAAATGTAATAACTTCATGGACTGTTTTACTTCATATAATATATTCAAAACAACGTTTTTTCTCTTGTGAAAAAAAAATGATTAATGTTTATCACTCCGCCTTCAAAACTAGCGATGCTGGTCTATGTTGCTGGTTTATTGATATGGTCTGATGGTATTTTTATATTTTGGACATATCACACTCCTCACATGATTAGCGTTTTTCTATGTTCAAGGATTTTGGGTACTTTAATTTGTATTTGGAACAATGGAAGTCGGTACTCTATCTGTTGTTTTACTATTCTACATACTGCTATTTCACTTTCTTATAGATGCCTCGGGCATATTTGGATGCTTTCTCAGATTTGTCGATAATCTCCATGTGGACCGTTACTGGGTTTTATATCAAGTCCCTCTATGTGACATGGGGTATTTTTCTATCACTGTCTGGGGTGGGACTTCCACTTTTCTGGATGGATATTTGGGTTCCAATCTTTAGATGTGAAAATGTAATGACTTCATGGACTGTTTTACTTCATATAATATATTCAAAACAAAATTTTTTCTCTTGTGCAAAAAAAATGATTAATGTTTATCACTCTGCCTCCAAAACTAGCTATGTTGGTCTATGTTGCTAGTTTATTGATATGGTCTGATGGTCTTTTTATATTTTGGACATATCACACTCCTCACATGATTAGCGTTTTTCTCTGTTCAAGGATTTTGGGTACTTTAATTTGTATTTGGAACAATGGACGTCGGTACGTACTCTATCCGTTGCTTTACTATTCTACATACTGCTATTTCACTTTCTTATAGATGCCTTGGGCATATTTGGATGCTTTCTCAGATTGTCGATAATATCCATGTGGACCGTTACTGGGTTTTATATCAAGTCCCTGTATGTGACATGGGGTATTTTTCTATCACTGTCTGGGGTGGGACTTCCACTTTTCTGGATGGATATTTGGGTTCCAATCTTCAGATGTGAAAATGTAATGACTTCATGGACTGTTTTACTTCATATAATATATTCAAAACAACGTTTTTCCTCTTTTAAAGTTTCATTTTTTTTTTTTTAAATTGAACCCGCCGTCGCTATACCGACGCCTTGTAAGCATCGGAATTGCGACAAATTAGAAACGTCAGAAGAGAGACAGTATAAAACCGTCAGAAGGGCGACGTCCAAAATGTTGGACCACATTTCGTCGGAATTGTGACAGTTTACAACCGTCGGAAGGGCGACGTCGAAAATGTCGGACCACATTGCGTCGGAATTGCGACATTTTACAAACGTTGGAAGAGCGACGTTCAAAACGTCAGACCACATTTCGTCGTAATTGTGACAGTTTACAGACGTCGGAAGAGCGACGTTCAAAATGTCAGACCATATTTCGTCGGAAGTGCGACAGTTTATAGGGGTCGGAACTGTGACAGATTGGGAAACGTCAGAAGAGTGACGCTTGTTTGGAAGCGATGGAAAAAGTGTCGATAGTGCGACACTTTTTAATTGCGTCGGAACTGCGACGGTACGGTAAACCACGTTTTTCCCGCCCTCAAACTGTCGCTCTTGCGATGACTATGTGTTGGAATAGCGACGAATTGGCCGTCAGAATTTCTGCCAAATTTTCTAGTGTGGAAATCTACTAGACTGATGTATAAAGGTTCCTTCCCCTCTTTTGCCATTACTCTTTTCACCTCCTCAACCCTTATCTCTTCATGTGCTAACCAATATTCCAAAGCCATCAACTGCATATCCCCTAGTCTTGAATTGGGATCTCAGTGGTTCATATCTGTCAAGATGATATTATGCATGTAAAATTCAGCCAACTTTTCCCTAGGCACTATACTAGCTTGTTTGCAAAAATCAAGAAACGGTCTGTAGTTTTGAAAGGACAGAGAACCATATTGAGCTAGAGTTCTGATTTGATATTTTAGCCATTTCTCTTTTGGAAATAGAGCATAATATTTGGAAGGATGTCTGCATTACAAGGCCTTCATACAGATACTTTTCATGGTGGAAAGTTGGGTTTCCTTCTCTTTCAACTTCTCTTTCAACCTCATATTTCCTGCCTGTAACTGTTCTTTCATCATAGAAACCTTGAGTCTCAAATCAGCTAATTATTTTCCCATCTCATTGGATATTTCCTCCATAAGTCCCACATCTTCCACATAATTTGATTTATCAATCTGCATCCACCTATGGGTTCTTCCCCTTTCTATTTATAGCTCGCAAAGAAGTGGGATAGTAAATGTTTTAGGGATGATTATTCTCCCTTCAATAAATTTATAATAGAAATCTAGGCTAGGCTATAAACTAGGCTCTTGGAGCTCTAGGGAGTCCCTATAAAATGTTTTTGGGGAGGTTGTTGCCTCCTGTAGCTCACTTTTCTTCTCATGTAGCCATCGTGGCACAATTTTCCCCTCTTGTGGCAAATTTTGTCCCTATGATATCACACTTTGCCCCTCCTGTAGCACACTATACCCCTCCTGTAGAACACTATGCCCCTATTATAGCTTCCCTTTTTCTTCCTGTTGGAGGGTTTTTGGTGTCTTTGGCTGCTTGAAGGTAGTTGACCTGGTGGTAGGCCTCCTCACATATGCGATAGGTTCCATTTGTTTAGGTCTAAGAGAGGTGACCTCTTCAATTTTTCCTTCAGTGGTTCCTACTTCCTCTTTCTTGCTTGGTGATTCTTCAATGGTGATGGAGACCCTTGTGGAAGTTTTTGGTCTCCCTTGTTTGATTTTGGTTCTTTTTCTGGTCTTAAAATATATGGGGCCTTGTCTTTGTCTCTTCCTCTTAGGCTTAACAGGAGCGTCTAATGTAGCTAATGTTGCAGCTACTTCTTGTTTAGTATTTCCTAGAGGTAAGATTGTTTAATGTGGTGATCCTTTTACTGCTTTGGGTTCAAGAGTTTTATTAGGACTTAATGTTCCATCCACTTGTTTCTCCTCCCCTTCTCTTTCAACTTCTACTTCTCCTGACTCTTCCTCTGTTGGCCTCTTATTCCTCTTTTTTTTTCTCTCTTATTCTTCTTCTTCTATATTTGATGTCTCCTCTTCCTCTATTCTCATGTATTCCTCCTCTTCTATTTTTCCCTCCCTACCTCTAATGTTAGAGGGAGGTGTATCCCCATGAGTAATAGCTTGTGTCCCTATGAAAGTTTCCCTATCCATGTCTATGAAGTTAGCCCATAGGACATGGATTCTCAAGTTGCTCAAAGCATCCATCACTATCAATTTGATGAGGCCATGGTGATATAGATTTTGTTGTTTCCCATCCCTCACTTTTTGACTCATCTTTCTGATTGACTGTAGGAGAAATTGTGGCACACTCAGTCTTTGAGGAAGAAGAAATTATGCCTTGAATCTCAATTCATGAAGTAATTTTAAGTGGTAAGCATACACCACATTCATTCTTCCTTCATAGGATATGTACTTAAGGATACGGTAAGCCACCTCATCCCAATCATAAGGTAGGATTTCTCTTCGGACCCCATTCTTATCCTCAACAGGTTTTTCTTTTGAAATGAAGAAATTATTCTTAGCAGTGACACTCATGGATTTTTCTTCCTTGCTCCACTTGATCCCTATAGGTAGCGTCATCACTCTGCTAATTATTTCAGGGCCAAGAGATATAGCTAAACCTATTACAATAGTGGTGGCATTGTCCTCTTCTTAGGAATTAAATGCCATGGAAAATTCAAAGGCAAGGTCATCATCATACCCCTTTAACAACTAAAATAATCCTAACCATTTGTGTCTTCTGAAAATGTTTACCATAGGAGTGTGTAGGTGGATCATTTTAGTGTCTGCGGGTTCCCTCCTATTGAATCCTCCCCCCATCTCTTTTTTTGTATCTCCTTAGTGCTAATTAGGTGAGGGAGAGGTTTTTTTTCTTTTATAGCTTCAATGGTGAGTCAATGCTTAATTTTTGGTAGAAGTGAGTGAAAATGATGCTTGAAACTCCTTTTCAACAAAATATCTTCTTCTCCAACCACTATAATGCTCAAAGTTACCTTCTACTTTCACAATTAAACTGCCATAGGCTATAGAATATGAGTATAATTTTCATGCAATTTGGATGTAAGGACTAGGGAGATGGTGACACTTACTTATTGTTATGTAGCCCTGGATGTATATGGTAGTTTGGAGACCAATTCAAACCACTATGGCCCCTTCTCACCTTCTCATTCTTCTCGTAGGATTTTCTCGACCCTCCTATAGTCATTGCAGGCCTACCTGTATCTCCCTCCTGTATAAATTCAAGAACGAGGTTCGAAACTCCTTGGTGAAACCAAAACTTGTCCTCTCTCTAACTGTTTTCGAAATGAAAAAATGTGAAAAGTAAATCGAGCCCGAGTAAATAATATCACATTTTTTAGTGTTGGCTTGGAGCATTGTGTTGACATGGAAATTACACGGGGTTTCCTCTTTTGGATTGTTGTCCCCACTCTGAGTAATTATTCCTCCTTCCATCATAATCACCACCCACTATTTGTGATGCTAACTCATTCGATGTGACATCTCCATGTTGCATGGGTGACAAACCTAGCTTTGGTTCACTAGCTGAGGGTGTCCAAGTTAATTGGACACCTCTAGCTTATTAAACATTCCTTCTCGACATTTATACACTTTAGTTATTTACACATAGGGAGGAGGTATGGGTTTTACATACCTGAGCCTACCTGAGGATAGAACTAATATAAAGGTTGGCATGCCAGAGCTGGACCATATCATCAACATCAAGGGAGTTGACTCTCTAACCTATTTCCTATGCATATCTTCATTTTTTTTATGATGCCTTGACTGTGGTTTTTGTTGTGTGTGTGCAGGTTCCCCTTCTGAATCCAAGCTGTTAATGCTAGTGGAAAAAATACCTGAGAGTTATATCTCTTCTTCATAGTTTCAAACAAGGTTTCAACCTCCCTTTTCATGAAAGAAAAAAATCATATCATTGATCTTTGTGGTGGTTTCATAGGCTGCTATACGAGGGTTTATTCCTATAACAGTGCTTTTATTTGTCTTTGGAGTCTTTAGTCTACATGAAGGTGATGAGGAAGATGATGATAGGTCTTGACGAAAGTGTTAGGGTCATGAAGGACTAGTGTAGACACTTGTAGGATTAAAAAGGATGCCTTCTGTGCGCTTTTTTTAAAGTAGGATTGAGTGGAGAATTTGATAATTTTTTTGGTGAAATAGAGTGGATGGGTGATGGAAAATAATTGGAGAACCTTATTCATCATTTCTTAGATCCATGATGTTCTTTTGGGTTCTCCCGATCCTTAGATCTCCCTCCTGTAGCACTACACGACTCTCCTGTAGAAATACAGGTCCCATTTTGAAAAGGTTACGCCATATCCAAGTGAAAGGGGCGCTTTTCCTCACAATTATTCTCTTCTCCCTAGATGAAACATTTGGAGAAAACCTCCCAGCAACCAGGTATTTTTCTATGTCATCAAACTAGGGAGAGAGAAATGAGATAGAAAATTGGTTCTGTAATATCCCAAAAACTGGACAGCTCAGCAAGCCTGTTGAAATAATGCTCTATTGAGAATTATGTGCATAGAAATGAGTTTTCAGCTCCTGGATCCCTTAGATTAGCTCATCTAAGATATAAATCCAAAAGGAGAGCAAAAACAAATTAGACTAGGTAGGTTAAACAGATCTCCCACAAACTAGTCTAGCTGAAAATCATCCAAAGAGAGGGGTTGCAACTATATGCAAAGGATTGCTTCAGAAATAACGCAGATACACTGAAGAAAATTAGGAGGCTGATATGGAGGTTTTTAAATTAGTATTATAACATCAAATCATATTTACATTACAACCCATGCATTGTACAAGAGAAAGAATGAGACTATACAACAAAAATCCTCAGAAATGAGGTGCTACAACCATAGGAAAAGACTGCATAACCATGATAGTGTTATTTTTAGTGGCTGAAGTAGCAGTTTATTAATCTTCATATCTAGAGTAGATCTGTACATAAAAATTTAGATCTAATACAGATCTATGTACAAGAAATGTTGATCTATACATGTTGGGAAAAATATTGAGAGGGGGGGGGGGGGTGAATCAGTATTTAGAGCTGACTGAAAATTTTTTACTTTTTCTTTCTCTGAAAACCATACGCTAATTTACTGGACCCAACTCGTGTATATACACGGATATCCTTAATAAAACTTGCGTATGTCCAGAGATCTTATTATGCATTTAATTCTTTACTTATATCATTGCATCATTCATTCATCAGATGTTTAGTAAGCAGTAAGCATGTGCAGTAATAACAGAATAAACCATCACACATAAGAAACACACATGAACACCAGTATTTAAGGTGGAAACCCAATTCGGGAGAAAACCACCATTGTTGTCATCTCTATCTTCAATATTTATTATAAAGAAAACTTCTTACAATTTTGTACTGGCGCAGACTCATACCAGCATGCAGACACCCACCTGCAGAAGGCTACAACCTTCTCTCGTTCTCCAGCCACTACTGGAAGGGAGCTCCAACCCCCTGATCTCATTTACCAGCCTCTCCTGGAAGGGGGCTAGTACCCCCTGCTCTCGTTTACCAGCCTCTCCTAGAAGGGAGCTACTACCCCCTGTTCTCGTTTACCAGATACCACTAGAAGGGAGATACAACCCCCTCATTGAAGGCTTCGACCCTCAGCACCACTGCGGACCATGTTTCATCAATTTTTAGATCGGATCCAATAGCTTCCACACAACATACCTTGTAGGCCACTCTCCATTAGATTTTCAAACTGGACCCACTCCATACATCAAACTGAAACTTATAACTCCATCAACCAATCAACCAACAACTTGATCTTAAATCAACATAATCAACAACATATTCAACATTCAACCAACCTAGATCTGTATGAAGACATCATTGAAAGATAACAATAAAACAACAAAACAGATCAGATATTTCATTCCACATACTTCAGCAAAACCCTAGATTCCATACGCGCTTTCACAGAGACAAACCTGCGTATACGCGCTTTTGCTGAAACGAACCTGCGTATATACACGCTTTTGCTGAGATGAACATGCGTATAGATCTGTAAATTTTCAGAACTATGAAGCTCTTCAGAACAGATAACTCAGATTTCACCCTTTACTTCAACAAAGATTCGCTAGATCACAGATCTAAACATTCCATAAACAGATCTAGAAAATACATAGTCATTTTAGATCTAGAGATCCATCTTAATCATTTTCTTCATAGGTACATTACTAATTCAGATCAATCAATAAATTGTTACCCATTCCATGCAGAAATACTCTAGAGTGAAGTATTCATTAAAACCCAGACTTCAGAATAGATATGCAGATACAAACTCAACCCTGAACAGACATTGATTCAAATAGCATACGCTACTTTTCTTTACTGAAGCCGCATACATACGCGCTTTCCTACACATCAACCCATGTATACTTCTGTGTATTTTATTCTTCAAAAACCCTAACTGTCATACGCACCTTTCATGAAGTAAACCAGCGTATATACGTGCTTTTATCGAGACAAACTAGCGTATAGATCTGAAAAAGATAAAATTTGCAGAACAGACCAGATCTATAAACTTACCCAGATTTCTTCAATTTCTTCATCAGACTTGCGCCAGGTCTTCATCATTTCTTTTGCAGATCATCCTAGAGATTCATCATTTCTAGATCTAGAGATCTTGAACCTTCATCATATCCATAGGTGCATCATATATTCAGATCTAACAATTAAGAACAGAGTTCATCCATGCAAATATTCCTTAGAGAAATTTATCATCAATAACCCTTACACATGCACACTTAGCACTATGATCTTCTTCTCCTTATATAGTTTTATCCTTTACCAATACCATGAGCCAAAACCACACTACTTCCGATGGTATTCTTAGACGGAATCAAATAGACAATACAACGCTCAATATTGTGGGCTAATACCATGGTAATGCCTCTTGGTATTATAATTTTAGAGCGCACAAGGCATACGCGACTTGGAGCATTCATTTCCGTGTGTATACACAACTTCTCTTCATAAAAAACTGCGTATATGCTAACCCTGAATGTATACACTGGTTGCCTTCACAAAAGTACCGTATACATTGTGACATATTATATTTATCATTTCTTTGGCACTTACTGGAATTATTTTCTCTATTACTTCTGAACTGCTCTGTAGCTACATCATCCTTACATATTTAACACATAGGATGCTTATCATAAGCAACTCATCAAGAAGGTTTCCATCAAGGAAAAATTCATCAAGTAGGTTGCCATCAAGGACAACACATTGCATCATATTGCCAACAATACATTCCCCTTGGGGTTTTGTGCAAAACATGAAGCACCAGGAGTAGATCTGAGATCTAAGATTGCAGATCTGCAAAATGATTTAAAATTTTATGAATAATAAAATGGTACATCAGTTCAGATCTGAAACAAACATGGATTGGATGGCCAATCCATGGATCACCAAAGTGAAAGGAAGAATCCTAACACCAGAGATCTCTCCTCCAAAATGTAGGAAAAACACCCTGCAGCTGTAGATCTGCAAATAACGCTGTCTAGGGAAAGAAACAGCACTGTAGCCTTTGAGAATGATTCGTCCTGATGCCAAGATGTAGATCTGAAGTACAATCAACTAATGAACTCTTCCAAGAATTTAAAAGACACACTCACTGAGAAGAGCCACTAGTATAGGCTAGATCTAAGCAGATCTAGTTTCTTCCACTGTTGCAACTCATAAGGATAGCTCAACCCTCACAGGAGCAACGCTATAGGTGTAAGGTGAAGCTTGACCTAAAAGCCTGATGTGGAAAAGATAGCACAAGTCTCCTCCAACAGCTGCTCAAGGAAAGAGGTGGGATTCCTGAACAGGAAGTCCCAACAAGGGATGTCTAAGCAGACAATACCTTCAGAAAATGATAATCTTCAAAAACCTCTTATTGATGCCCTCCTCTTCCTTTTATAAGTTAGGAGTCTTTCCAAACCCTAAACCACCTTGAATCACTTAACCCTTTTCACATAAGGTCCTCCTTCTAGAACTGCATTGCCCCTCAAAGAGGTTCAATGCATCTAGACTGCGCTATTGACTTGGTCAAAGATGACCCCCTCTTGTGATTTAGACCCATTCACACCTATAGGAGTTTATTTAAATAGCCCAGATATGTCTTTGTTCACATAGGCATTGATTTATTCTTGGTTTTCAGGAGTTTTACATGTCCTCCTTTATATTTTATTCATCAATCATGAAATGCAAAAATAAACAAGGAAAAATTAATATTCCTATTAGCTGCAGCTAATTTAGGAATATTACAGTCTCCCCCTCCCAAATGTTTCTTGTCCTCAAGAAACTGCAAGGGTGCTGAAAAATCTCCCCTTATTCTCTTGTGGCCTCCTCATCTAATAGTCTCCCCCATTGCTCTGAATTCTCTGCAATAGTATTTTCCTCCAATGGTCCCTCCTCAATGTGCAATTTGGCCCTTGGTGAATAAACCCAATGGCTCTCATCATGAAAGAATGGAAGGTTGTTATGGGAACCTTCTTGCTAATCCATGGCCTCCTTAAGAGAGAAGTGATGACAATCATGGGGATTTTCATGATTCATGAAAGTCTCCCATCTCCATGCTATCATCCAAATGAAGTGGATCACCTCCCAGCTTGGCAATCCAAAACTCCTTCCCAATACATGTGAGAGGCATGTCCCCAAAAAGCATATGGCTCACTATACAAAGAGACAAATGATCTATCATAGTGGCCATACCCAATATCATTCTCCCATTGAAGCATGCAATGTAAAAAGAATGGGGAACTCCTTCCCCCAAGGACACATACAACAAGTGTGTCTCTCCTCCAACCATGCCCCCAAAAAAGATAATGACCTCTTTAGCTTGTGGGATCATAATTAGAATTATGCTAGCTTCCATGTATGATAAATGAGGAGGAAGATGTTCCCTTATGTGCAACCACCACAGTTTTATCCTTAACTGCCATAGAATAGGATATGAAAAGTGCCTTCCCAACACTTGTTTGTTGCCTCATGCCTTTAGAATGCTTGGAGAATGTACCTCATAGTTGGTGTAAAAGAATCACGCCATGAAGAATATAATAGCTTCCCAATATTCTCCAAGGAATGACCTGCATCAACATAGTTCATGGCCTTGAGTAGCCCATGAAACCCATCATAAATAGTGCCCTCTTTTGGAGCAATGCTATGCAAATTAGTGTTAGAAAAAGATAAGCATATAGGAGTGATCCGAATGGAAAATGGCATCCACCCATGGTATTCATCTACTCATGTTATCCATCCACCCAAGGAATTTACCCATGATATTCATCAACCCATTGTATGTATCCACACATGGTATTCATCCACACATGGAATTTACCCATGGTATTGTAAGTGGTATCTACCCATGGTATTGACCCATGGTTTTGACCCATGGTATCCACCTATGGTATCTACACATGGTATTGTAACTCAAAAAAGGCTATAAATAACAAGCCTCAGTTTGTAAAAGGACATATTGTCCACCACAATGTAGCTTCTACAATTATTCGTTGTTTTAATAAAACAAGTTTCTTTGTGGTTTTATTTGTAGTGTGTTCTCTCTTTTTTTTGGCATTCTAATTTTGCAGATCTTGTTAGATCTATTTAAAATTTTTAGATCTTGGGTCCATCCCCCCCAAGATCTAGATCAGTGGTATCATATTCAGGTTATGCCTCCATGGGAATGAGGGTTTGAAACATATTTTAGTTTCAATTTTTGGCAGCAATCTTCAACAAACTCCATGAATTTCTTGGGCAGCAAGCTTGAAGATCAGATCTGAAAATTTTGGTGAAAATTTTACAAAATCAAAGACCAGATCTGGTTTCCTTGCAAAAAAATACCCAAATTAAAAAAAAAAATTGGCTGAATTAGAGTTCAGATGAGGGAGATATCGCTGATTCTAAATCAACAATGTTGCAGAAAATGTTCTGACTTCAATTCATGGATGGCAGCTCTCCTGTAATTTTTTGTAGCTTTTAGTGCAATATTTAAAATAAATGGCTATATATCTGAGTTCCCCTTGAAAAATCATCCAATTTAAAAAAAAAAATTGATCGAATCAGAGTCCGGATGTGGGAGTTATTGTTGATTTAAAATCAGCTATTTTTTCAGAAATTTTGTGACAGCGAGATAGTTCCAGTGCGAATTGGAGAGTCTAGGGTCTCCAAATATCGATTTCAAACACATAAGAAGATTTAGAATGATAATTCCATTTCCAAAAATAGGTTATAATAAATATTTTGAGTTATATTGACCGAGTTATGCTCATTTTAAATTTGGAGCAGCATTCGGAGCGGGTTTCCTTTGGAGACATTCCCTCCCACCCCTCTTTAGTAGGCATCTGCTTCACATTCATCAGTTTCAGCATAACAGCATTCGGCTTGGGTTATTTGGAGACATGCCCTCCCACCCTAAGCTATGTAGGCACCTGTTACTTCATCAAAAATCAACATCACGGTTATGGGTCAACCACACAAAATCCTTCTCATCGAAGTACATTTGCTAGGCCGCACACTGTTAGTAACACCGTTGGTCACAAACATTACAGGGTATATCTATCGTCGGATCTTCGTTTTTCATGTTTTTGGTTCATCCACAAACCCACACTTCATCGAAGTCCATTTTCTAGGCCACACATTGTCAATATCACAGTTGGTCACAAGCATTACAGGGTATCTCTATCCTCGAATCTTCATTCATCACGATTATGGGTTAAATACACAAAACCCTTCTCTTCAGTGGCTCTTCATATTCAACAAAGGCTTCTCAGGAGGCAACTTCACATAATGGGGACCATTGCTTCTTAAGGAGGGAGGAATGATCTGAATGGAAAATGGCATCCATGCATGGTATTCATCCACCCATGGAATTTACCCATGGTATTGTAAATGACATCAACCCATGGTATTTATTCGCTTATGTTATTGTAAGTGACATCTATCCATGATATTCATTCACCCATGGTATGTATCCACTAATGGTATTCATCCACACATGGAATTTACCCATGGTATTGTAAGTGGTATCGACCCATGGTATCCACCTATGGTATGTACTCATGGTATTATAACTCAAAAAGGGCTATAAATAAGAAGCCTCACTTTGTAAAAGGACAGATTGTCTACCACAATGTAGCTTCTACAGTTATTCTCTGTTTTAATAAAACAAGTTTCTTTGTGGTTTTATTTTCTTTGTGTTCTCTCTTTTTTCTGGCATTCTAATTTTGCAGATCTTGTCAGATCCATTTCAAATTTTTAGATCTTGGGGGTCTCCCCCCAAGATCTGGATCAAGGAGATACATTATAATGCTTGAAAATACAAGCCTCTCTATATACTTGTTTTACATCAGTGGGGTAACTCATGGATGAGTTCCCTCTCACACTCAATGAGTAAGGAGATGTGAATGATGGCTCCTCCCAAGAGCTATGTTCCTCCTCCTCTACCAAGTAATCCATGCACATATTCATATGAGAGTGAAAATATTCTTTGAAACCTTCCCATATGAATCCACCCAAGAGAGTATGATATGCTTTGATAAAACCAGCGGGTTTGGAAAGCAGGATCTCATAGGTGGCATCTAGTAATATCTCCTTGAGCTTGGAGTCACTAACCAACAGAATGAGATTATAGAAATAGATGACCCCATAAACCACCTTGAACCTTTCATCATTTACTTCCCCATCAAGAACCCCCCATGTGAAAAGGTCCTTGGAGTACTCCATCATGATTTGGGAATCCCAATAAGGATCCAAGCTCTCCAAGAATGACAACACTGTATTGGTCTGAAATGCTGCCCCTGTCATATCTTGGCTCCCTTCTTTGACATCCTTGATATCAAAGTCACATGTTGGAGCATCATAATCTTCCTTTTGCTACCCCAATTGTGGCTAAAATTGTTCAAGACAAGATTGAAGCATATGGAAATCAACTTCCCCTCGGAAAGTCCTTGTCTTCCAAAACTTCCTCCTTTTGGTCCATTCATACAAGAGGGTTAGGATCCCCTTTCCATCTTCAGAAATATTCTTTGTGAATGAAGAGATCATGGTCTGCCCCAAATATATGGATTTTCCATGTGTCCTCATGTTTCTGCCATCATAGATCTTTGATTTCTCCTCTCTCAGCGCAGATATCTGAGTGGGAGTTAGCAATGCCCATTTCAGGAGAGATTCATGTGTTGTGCTAGCTTCTCCCAAGGCTCCCTCATTAGCCAAGTATGAATATGATGCCCATATTTGAGAGAAAACTTTAGATTTCCTCCTATCTAGAGGTGTTCCTGGTAAAGTACCTCCTTGTAAAGAGGTGTCAAGGCATAGAGTAGAATGGGGATGTAGGTAGACAGATTTTCCCCTACCTTTAATGCATAGGTCCTCTTTCCTTCCTTGTGATCCCAAGCTTTGAAGTAGAGAAGGGTTCATTTTCTCCACCTTGTGATGCCCTTCCTCCTCTTTTCTTTCTTCTCTCTCCAAGATCTCATCATTTGACAATGATAGTACATGATGCTCATGTGTTATGCCAACAGCTCTATGTGTGAGACCTTGAGGAACTTCTTGCAAGAGTGCAAGAGTTTCTTTTCTTGGAGCAAGTGCTCCAACTTCATCTTCATGAGGTGCTTGAGGTGATTTTGTTGTGACTGTGTTATTATCTCATGTCTTCTCCACCTTTTCAATAACTGAAATTGTCTCATCATCAATAAGAGACCTTAGATCTTGGTCATCTATTGAAGGAGAAAACTTCATGCTTTCCTCTTGAGAAGAGGACCCTTCACTCAATGGAGATCGTGCCCTTGGCAAGGAATAAAAAAAAATTACACCCTCTTCCATGTTCTTCATAAATGGAGTGGGATTCATAGATCCTTCCAACTCATGCAAAATCTTCATCTGATGTGGTTTGATAGTGTCAACAGAAAATGTTACATATGGAGCTTCATCAAACCTTTATATCAATCTTGCAATAAACCTTGCATAAGTAGGTGTATTGGAATTCTTCAAGAAGAAAGAATCAAACAACCACCAAGCATATGCTTTACCCTCAAAATGTAGCACTGCTGCTTTGATGGCTTCAATTTCTGAAACTTGATGTTGTTGCAAAAATTTATCTTGCTCCTCCACCCAAACCCTAACTGGACATTTAGGTGATCCACCAAAGATAGATAGATAGAATCTACCCTTAACATGATGCTAACCCTTTGTGCCTTTTCTCTACTTGATCTTGAAGAACCCTTGGAAGTTCAAGTTATCTTTGAACTCCTTGGATTGAGCTTCATACTCCTCCAGATACTCTTTAAGAATCTCCTTTTTGGGCACACCTCCTTTCTTCCTCTTCATGAAGAAATCACAGACAGAACGCTGAAGCTTTGGTGATATGGATGAGTGCACATATCCATGAGATGAGGATTCAGAATGTTCCTCATGTATAGATCTTGTAGATCTGATCGGAAGATCTTCCTACTCTTGAAAATTTCTAGGAGTTTCACTACTTCTTCTCTCTTCTTCTTGTTTAACCTCCTTGGAGAGGTTCTTGCTAGATTTGAAAAGTGATGAGAGTAAAATAATATTATTCATCATTCTAAAATTTCTCCTTTCTATACAAAACTTTGGCTTGAAGCCACAGGATGAGCCAAAGATCTTGCTCTGATACCACTGTAATATCCCAGAATCTGTGCAGTTCAGCAAGCTTGCTGAAATAACGCTATCCTGAGAATTCTGTGCATAGAAATGAGTTTTCAGCTCCTGGATCCCTTAGATCATCTCATATAATATTTAAATCCAAAAGGAGAGCAAAAACAAATCAGACTAGGTGGGTTAAACATATCTTCCACAAAATAGTCTAGCTGAAAATCACCCAAAGAGAGGGGTTGCAGCTATATGCAAAGGATTTCTTCAGAAATAACATAGATCCACTGAAGCACATTAGGAGGCTGATATGGAGGTTCATAAATCAATATTATAACAGCAAAACAGATTTACATTACAGCTCATGCATTGTACAAGAGAAATAATGAGACTATACAACAAAAATCCTCAGAAATGAGGTGCTACAACCATAGGAAAAGACTACATAACCATGATAGCATTATTTTTAGTGGCTGAAGTAGAATTTTATTAATCCTCATATCTATAGCATATCTTTACATAAAAATTTAGATCTAATACAGATATGTGTACAAGAAATGTTGATCTATACATTCCCCTTGGGGTTTTGTGTAAAACATGAAGCACCGGGAGTAGATATGAGATCTAAGACTGCAGATATGTAGAATGATTCAGAAATTTCTGAATAATAAAATGGTATAGAATTTTAGATCTGAAACAAACATGTATTGGATGGCCAATCCATGGATCACCACAGTGAAAGGAAGAATCCCAACATCGGAGATATCTCCTCCAAAATGCAGGCAAAACACCCTGTAGCTGTAGATTTGCAAATAATATTGTCTAGGGAGAGAAACAAAGTTGTAGCCTCTGAGAATGATTTGGCCCGATGCCAAGATGTATATTTGAAGTACAATCAACTAATGAACTCTTCCAGGAGGTTAAAAGACACACTCACTGAGTAGAGCCACTAGTATAGGCTAGATATAAGCAGATCTAGTTTCTTCCACTACTGCAACTCACAAGGAAAACTCAACCCTCGCAAGTGCAGTGCTGTAGGTGTAAGGTGAAGCTTGGTCTAAAAGCCTGATGTGGAAAATATAACACAAGTCTCCTCCAAGAGCTGCTCAAGGAAAGAGGTGGGATTCCTGAACAGGAAGTCCCAACAAGGGATGTCTAAACAGACAATACCTTCAGAAAATGATAATCTTCAACAAACTCTTCTTCCTGCCCTCCTCTTCCTTTTATAAGTTAGGAATCTTTCCAGACCCTAAACCACCTTGAATCACTTAACCCTTTTCACATAAGGTCCTCCTTCTAGAAATGCGTTGTCCCTCAAATAGGTTCAATGCATCTAGAGTGCGTTGTTGAATTGGTAAAAGATGACCCCCTATTGTGATTTAGACCCATTCACACCTGCAGGAGTTTATTTAAATAGCCCAAATATGTCTCTGTTCACATAGGCATTGATTTATTTTTGGTTTTCAAGAGTTTTACATGTCCTCCTTTATAATTTATTCATCAATCATGAAATGCAAAAATAAACAAGGCAAAATTAATATTCCTATTAGATGTAGCTAATTTAGGAATATTACAGGTTCTCATCTGGAATTTGATCATTGACCATATATTCATTACCTACATGCAGTGTAAGTCTAGATAAAAAATCTGCAACTACATTTTCTTTTCCTAGCTTGTCAATGACAGTCAAATAAAAACTGTTGTAATAATAAAAACCATCTAATTATTCTAGCATTCACATCAGGCTTATTCATCAAATATTTAATAGTTGCATGATCAGTATGCACAAAATTTTGGTATCGAGTGATATAGTTCCTGAATTTTTTGAGGGAGTGTACAAAAACAAGAGTTGTTTTTCAGTGACAGTGTAGTTCAATTCAACCTTATACTGTTTTTTACTAATAAGATAAATGGAATAGGGAAACTTATCATCTACTTGTCCCAAATATGCCCCCACAACTTTTTTTGATGCATTGGTATGGATATGGAAAGGCAGAGACCAGCTGGGACCGCTAAGTATGGCTGCAGTGGTCAATTTTTCTTTTAATATTTCAAGGGCCTCTTGGAAACTACTTGTACAACATAAATATGAATCCTTAGATTGTAAACCAAACAATGGTGAAGCCACTTTACTAAAATATTGGATAAATCTTCTATAATAACCATCCAAGCACAAGAAACTCCTAATATCTCTTTGCTTCTGAGAGGTATGGACCCTTTTTATGATATAAATCATGTTTGGGTCCACCTATATCCCTTCCTGAGATATGGAATGGCCAAGGATAGTCCCTGCCTTCATTAGAATTAACATTTCTCAAGGCTCAATGAGATTCATTTCAATACATTTCCTCGGGACTTTACACAGAATAGAGAGGGATTCCTAGAAATCACATCCATAAGGAATGGAATCATCCATGTAGACCTCCATAGAGTCATGAAAGAGTTCAACAAAGATACTCAAAAATTCCCTTTAAAAAAGTGGCAGGGGAATAACTTAGGCTGAATGGGAGGACTCTATAAGAAAAGGTACCCCAAGGACATGTAAATGTGGTTTTGTCTTGGTCTTTAGGGCTGATCTAGATATGATAGTAACCACTATATCCATCCAAGAAGTAGAAGAACTTATTCCCTACACCACCATCTAGGACTTGGTCAATGAATGGAAAAGTGCCATGGTCTTTCTTTGTGGCCTTGTTTAGTTCTTCATAATCAACATAGATCCTCCACTTCCCATTCTTCTTTGGGACTAATACTAGAGGTGATACCTATTCACTATATGAGATGGCGTATATGAACCCTACATCCAACAACTTTTGTAATTATTCCTTCATTATATCCGTTAGGTCTGGATTCATTCTCCTCTGGGATTGGTGCACAATATTTCATCCTTATTTGATGTAAATATGATGAGTAAAAATCAAGGGATTCACCCCTTTCATTTATTTATAGTCCCAAGAAAAATAATCTAACTGTTCTTTCAGTATCTTATAAAAATCTTCTTCTTGTTTAGCCGACAGAGATGGATTAATCTTTAAAGTTCTGGATGGGCCAAAATCTATAGTTTTGACATGTACAGGACTTGAGTAAACTGAGTATAACTTAGTTCAAGGACTACTTCCATATTCTCTCACAAGTTCATCTAGTGGAATGGTAGTGGGGGTTGGTTCTGAAGGATATGGTCAATGATTTTATCTTATCAGGTTTCCCCCTTCCTATAACAACATCTAGGGTACATATTGGGTAGGGTGTTGTATGATACACTTCATATTCTTCCTCATCCTCTAGCCACAAAGGTAGATAATGTTCAATAGAAGGATGAAGAGGATGATACAACATCAGTTGTTTTGACAGGGGTCTATTCTTTATGGTCATGTTCCCAGCCCTACAACTAATGAAGGCATTAACAATGGCCAACCAGGGTCTTCCTAAGATAATATGGTAGCCATTAAACTTGGTTTTGGGATGGAGAACTAGGAAATTAGTAGGATACTCCCAAGAGTCGATGGAGACCAATAAATCCTCACAAATCCCTCGGGAGCTATTTTGGATATGTCAAAAAGTTGCAACACTGTGGTGGTCTTCCTCAAAGCCCCTTGGAGACTTAGATTTAACATGGTTTCTTTAGTCATCAAATTTATGGCAGCCCCAAGATCAATCATAGTATGAGGGAAAATGATGCCATCAATGTGTGCATCCACTACCAGGCTTCTAGGGTCTAGCTATTTTGGAAAAATCACTCTCCCCAACATCAGATCAGATAATTTTCCAGCAACATTGATGGTGGGGGTGTCTCTCTTATTTCTCCTGGGATTTTTGAAATATTTCTCCTTGATAAGATTATTATAGATGGGAAAATCCTTAATATCTTGTAGGAGGGGTATATTAAGACACAAATTCTCCAATTTTCCTATAATTTAAATCTTTTAAGGTGTATGTCAGCTGGGGTGGATCAATATTTCAAGAAAAGGAGGTGGAATTTACATGAGGGACACTCTCTTCCTTTTCCTCTTCAAGATATTCAGGTGGAGAAGGTGGATGGTTATCTAAAATCACTCTCCCATACTGAAGGTTGACCTCCTGGATCTCCACAACATAGGGAGGATAATATGTATCTCCATTGTATACTTGTTATGCCTGCTTATTATTTCGGTTCAGATTGGGTTGAGCAGGAATATGATGTTGCTTAGGTGGAACAGGATGAGTGAGTTGTGGCTGAGGTTTGGGTGGAATAAGTAAAGTAGGAGGTTGGTTGAGTGGAGGCCTCCACCCTTGTGACAGGTTGTTACATTAAGTAGGTTGGGGATGATATGGATGAAAAGGATGGTTGACAATGTAAGGAGGTTATGGAGGATAATAAGGCCCAAAATGAGGTGTGGGCCATGATGGATGAGCAGAAGAGTACCAAGATTGTAAACATGCATTCTGATTTGAATTGTGATAATATAAGGTGCACCATGCATGCCCTGTTGGTATGGCCGAGGTTCTTAGGGCCTCCTTTGATTGATGAAGTAGAGTTAATATGGACCACCTTATACCCCTTGGTATACAAATTTTAGGCATGTTAAAGAAGGGCATGCATATGTTTCATGGTTTTCCTCACAGAGTGAGTAGAATTCTATGACATTCATTGGGAATTCATTCCTACAGTGTCTCCTAGTGCATCTAGGGAAGAAAATAACTAGGGCTTTTTATGCTTCAGGTTGATTGCCTAGAGGGTCTTATAACTCCCCTATAGTCAGAGAGGGAAGCTCACAGTCACTGAAGAAGAGTGAAGGTTAACTGTGTGAGGGTGTGGGGGTTTTTGGTAGATATTTTCCTTGATTATCCCTGCTCCTACAAGGCATGAAAGAGTTTTTTTTTTTCTCCTTAATTTTTCAAAACTAAATGCAGAAAAGAAGAAGAAAACAATGCTTAAGAATAAACAATCATCTACTTAAGAAACTCCCCGGTAATGGCGCAAAAAAGATGTCGGCCCTAGTATTGCACCAAGAGTGTTGAAACTCCTAAGGGCTACTCAACTCTATTTATCAACCCAAGGTTTGTAAAAATTTAGAGGTGACAGTGCAATATACACATTAGATGGGATTATACTCATGCCACCCTTAACTATGACATTATATCAGAAGTACTCCAAGACCATTCCTCCTACTGAAATAGAATGAAAGCTTGCTAATGAAAGTGCAATTAAAAGATACTTCTAACTATGAAGGGAAAAATCCCATTGAATTTAACTTGCAAATGTTAACTAATCAATTCAGGGAAAGACAAAGGATAAAATAATTGTAGAAAGAGAGCTATTTTATCTTGTAACATTCACCAAACTACTATATCTACTTGCAGAAAGGAAGTTAATGTCTATTGCATAATTCATCAAGCTACCAATCAAAATTTCATGTATTATCTACCTAGCTCAAACTTGTTTGTAAATCAGTAATCTATTTGCATCAAATCTGTGATAAGGAAACTAACTCTACTCTATTTTTGTAGTGAAGGAAAGGAAGGTTTGGAGTGGCCTAGGAACTTCCCCTAATCATAAAATCATGGTTGGGGGAAAACATTCATCTATATAATAAGTCAAAGTTGCAGTGAGGATAAAAACTAATGAAGATAATAGGTACTACAGGTTTGCTACAGGTGGTTGCTACATGAGTCCTTTATTGCTACAGGAGGGCCTGTAAAGCTACAGGAGGGTTGTCGATAGGGTTTTTAAGGTGAAAATGGTGCCAAGCTCAGAGCCTCTCAAAGGCATGTTTTGTACTTGGGTGAGTGCTCTGGGTATACCTAAGAAAAATGAGTTATGAAATAGAATTTTAGGAAATAATTTTCAGGTGACAAGAGAATGTGAGGGATTCCATGGTGGAAGTGGTAAAGGAAAACTTTCTTGCAGATCCACACAACCCTGAAATCATCACATGCATGCATCCATTTATTATTTACAAAATGAGATAACTTATGGTGGAAAAAATGAGTAGAATTTAAATGATATCTAGTTTATCCCAATACTCTTTTCTAATCATTAAACTAACTTCTAAGCTACATAAATAAAATGTAAGAAAAGACGAACAACACAAATATATTTCCAAGAAATCATAACCATAATACTTTTGAATTGTGGTTGTGAATCATTCCACTCATACTCCCACAAGATAGGCGAAGTAGAGGCTACAACCACGGGTTTTGATGGATTATTTTCCACTAAAATGCAAGAAACTAGTAAATACTTAAAGCTAAGAAAAATAAAAATACAAAAGAGGGACCTAAGCCACTAGGTTGGGCCCAAACCCAAGAGCCTCATCCCTCTAGAACTAACTCAGTTATAACTCAATAAGAAAATTCTCACTACCATCAAATAAAATGTCTAATACATCAAATGAAAATCAAAATAACAGTGCCAAGTTCTTGAGCTCAATAGATACCCAATTGAAAACAAAACTCCAATCCTAATGAGATCTTCTTATTTTTAATTTACACAAGAGGGTAGTTGCTAGAAAATCCCTAGAAAATAGGATTGTCTCCTTCAACTCGAGAATGGTGGATATTTTTTCCTCCTTACTCCCACTTGCACTAATAGTGGCTTCACTGCTCGAGTTGATGAGAGAGAAAGTGTTGTGATATTAGGTTGATTTAGGGAGTTAAGGAGGTGTACAACCTCCTATATTCTCTCCCTGTTGTCTACTTCAAGCCCTTGCATGGAAAATATCTAAAAAATGTTCCATTCCATGTAATTAAACCACATTAGGCCACATGATACGATGAACACTTTTTATCGTCCTCACTAAGCATAATATAACTAAAAATGTAAATAAATGTGAGAAAGACATAGTTCTAAAGCTAGAGGATGGAATCATGACCTTATAATATATCTATTGATGAGCCTCATCACTGTCATTTTTTGAAAAGGCACCGGTTATGCTAAAAGATAACGTCACGATGCTTTTATTTAAATTAAAGGACCGATGTGTTTTTATGTTATCGACACATCTTTGTTTTTGTATGATATTTTCTATTTTTTGGAGACATCAACATATGACAGTGCAATTATTATATTTTTTAAAATCCATTATTCATTGAGAAATCGTCATATATCTTATAATAACATTCATATAAATTAATTTTTTATCAGTGCATGTGTATATGATGTTTGGATTACTTCGTTATATTATCAGATTTTAAATCTCTTCGTTATAATATTTAATGATCCATATATTTATTCAGTGGTGTAACATTTCACAAACACATTGGATAACACAATAGAATATATTAAAATGTATTTTATAATATAAAGAGTCATACAAAATGGGATTGTTATTGGTAACCCCTTGTATTTCAATTGGGACACTATCTCCATGATTACATTAAATGAAATGTCTTATTTTCACAGCCAATTATTTCAAAAAATATAACATGTTGCACCGATATCCATGTAGATCATCATTCTGCACTAGAACCATTGTCAGTGCTCAGGCTACTTCCATGACTTTGGATATTTGGAGGAATGTTTGTTGATTTCATCGATTGTTTTTATATTCATGAAATTTTTCCATTTGAAAACATAAAAATAAAGTGTAATGAGTGTATCTACATTGGTGATAATAATGAAAATTGAAATATATAATATACATCAATGTAAACCAAAAAGCAATTTACCATAGCAAGAAGTGACTTGTGAATTATACACATTCTTTCAAAACCAAATCGCATTCCTTCTTTCAACAACAGTTATGTTGGCGTAGTTCCATACTTTTGTTTCCTGCAATTTTTATACCCCATAATAAATCATATATTTAATATAAAGGATTTTTTTTGTTCTATTAATTGTAAACACAGGGAAGTAAAAAAACATAAATACTTACAAATTTCACAATTAATTTTTAATATGCCAACATATACTCATAATCGTTAGTTAACCCAATGTCAATCAATTCTTTCGATGGCTCTTCTTTGTATGTTAACACCTATTTGAAGACATTCAAGCATGGTTGCTGTAAAAAACTTAAAATATACAAAAATGAAATCTTGAGTTGTTATAAGGAAATAGTAAAAGTTAATGACAAACTTTAAAATCAACCATTTTCTTCATTGTCGTCATGTTTTATGTGTTGAATGAGTTCCATCTTGTTTTCTTTTTTTGCAAGAAAATACTTGGAAATTTATATTTGATGCTAAATTGATTTTTTATATGTACGAATTCAATCATGATTACATACATTTGAAGCACGTTGTTGTTGAGGTGGCTCCTCCTGTGATGTAATTATGTACATTTCTTTGACCGTCTCCTTATACAATTTTTTGGACATTCCTACTGGCATGTTTCGTATATCAACGTGTTGATCATTTGAGATTTTTATAATCTTCCCGAAAAAAAGAAGTAATAAACTATTTTTATATTGATATATGAAAACTAAATATAATAAAATCGATATTAATAAATTAATTTTTTACAGTAATATATACATATAATTCTAGAAAATAATTTTATACAATTAGGAATATTTCCTTTTGAATGATTATTTTTCATTGTTGTATGTTTTTTTCTATTGCAAGTCTGACATGTCTCGTTGACCATTGCTCTGGAAACAACTCCTGTAGTTTAGATATAATTTAATTCTTAGAATCATTTCATTTATTTTTGTATTGTAACTGGAAAGTATGTCTATACATTCATTCCAATAGATCCCTCATAAGTTCTATAAAAAAAATCCCCCTTTCATTAACCTCCAGCACCACTCCAACTGAGGCTAAGCTCCAATTCGTCGTCATTTACATGTTCCATATTTTTTCTTTTCTTAGAACGACATTGATATTTTCCTTCGTTGTTGCTCTTTGTATAATATTAAACATATATGAATTAAGAGATTGTTTGAAAAATGTTATATAATATTCTTAAGTATATTATTAATGAAAATTCAAAAAAAAACTCACATTGAATAATATTATTTCATTCCCCTGATTCATCATTATGCAATTTTTCTATTAGGCTGTTATGCTATGCTGCACTTAGATTAGAAATAATTGTACCGACCATCTTCATTTTGTGGCTCTGCATGACACAAACCAACTAATACATATTAGTTAAACTTACATATAGTTCAAACATATTAATTTTGTAAAGCATTTACAATGAACTTGCATTCTCTGATTTTTTTGTGTTGTTATTGTGCCCATAAGTATTTTTGTTAGTTGAGACCTTCTGAGACATTTTTTATCAATATAAAACTTGTACCATTCAATATAAAAGCCATTAGATATATTTTACAAATAAATCAAATAATTTTTAGCAAAAAAATCTCTGCTAACTGGTGCTTTTATTTGAATAAATGCACCAGTGTGTTTATAAAATTAAATGCACTGTGATTTTAATTGTTCAACACCGTCATATAAAATTAATTTTTACAACCTGTACCATTCAATATAAAATCCATTATATATATTTTACAAATAAATCAAATAATTTTCAGCAAAAAAAAGCTCTGCTAATTGATGCGTTTATTTGAATAAATGCACCAGTGCGTTTCTAAAATTAAACACACCGGGATTTTAATTGTTCAACACCGTTAAATTTTAAAAATAATTTTAAATTAGGATGGTGCGATTTGTAAGGTTAAATGCACCACATTGATTTAACAGTGGTATTAGGAACATATGTGCTAGTGCATCAAATAACACCGGGAGCAACGATGAATAGATTGGACATAATAAAAAGTGTTATAATATATCGGTGCATTGAAGTACCTAGGTAGCCCCAATGCATTATATTACATAGGACACATCATGCAACATATAGCCATTTTTTAAGAAAAAGGAGAGGGTTGATGGTTCAGTTTGTAAGACTAAACACAACAAAATGATTTAACGGTGCTATTAGGAACAGTCACGTCAATGCGTTCTATTACACCGAGAGAAATGATAAAAATAATGGACATAATCCAAATTTTTTTAATATACTAGTGCGTTGGTTACTCAAGTAGCCCACGATGCGTTATGTTACATAGGGTGCACCACGTAACATATAAATGCTTCTTAAAAGTCAGAGAGGGTTGAAAATGTGATTTGTAAGGCCCAACACACAACAATGATTTAGCAGTGCTATTAGTAACATGCACGTTGGTGTGTTATATTACACTAGGAGAAATGATGAACGAACTACGCAAAATCAAGAGTGTTATAATTTATTGCTGCATTGTATTACTTAAGTAGCACTGGTGTGTTATGTTACAGATGGCACACCATGCAAGATATAACCTTTTAAAATAAAACAGATAGGGCTGACAAGGTTTGGATCTAATTCAATAAGTGATTCCCCTACGTTATATGTCAAACACCCTATATATAGCAAGTACACAAACCCATTAAATCTAAAATGCATAAATTGAGAAACCCTAATTGTGAAGTCGTAGAGAAAGTTAAACCCTAATGTGAAATTTTACAGGAAGAAGCAAGGATTTAAGGTAAGTATTGATTTTTTTTTTATTTTTTTTTTGAATTTTAATTAAATTTAAATGGAATAGAGATAGAAAAAAATTTACTAGTAAAATATATAGTATTTTTTTTATTATAAAATGTTTTCATTTTTTTTCCTAAATTATGAATAAATCTAATAGAAATTGTAAAATAGTTGAAGAGTAAAATTTAAGATTATTTCTATCCAAGGTTTTGAGTGAATCACCATACCTTTCAACCTCTGATATTTCGGCAGATCCAAAATATTTTGCAGCTCTGATCTGATCCTCTCTTGAAAATGATCTCTCTTTTAATTAAACCCTAATAGAAATTGTAATTTTTTTTTTAGTAAAATAAACAATAAAATTTAAAACTTACCATACCTTTTAGCTTCTAATCTTTTGAATAGTTCTGTTGCTCCAAAGTATTTTTATATTGCTGCACAGAGCTCTTGGTATATTCTCTCTTGCAAATCATTCCCCTGAATTTTGGGTAAAATAATGAAATGGTGAATAAATATTTACTACTTAAAATAATTTATGAAATTAGATTTCAAAATATCAATTTCCACTTGCTTTTTAATTTTATAAAAAGAAAAAAAGCACGTTTTTTTTATTCAATTTCTTCACACATCGATGCATTCGATATTCAAGTGCACTGGTGCATTTATATAAAAATCACACATACATTTATGGGGCACCATTTTTTTTCATCGCATCGTTATGATTCATTTTTTTTCATTTTCGAAATCCTGAAATGGTGTGATTATTTTTCTTAATGCAATGATGCGGTCTATATTTAAAAGAGAACCAATATGGTTGAATTCATTTTTATTTTCTAAATTTTTCAAACAGTTGCATATCGATGTTATTTTTAATTTAAAATGCACCATTGCGTTTTTATGTGAAAGAGAGTTGATATGATAATTTTTTTTTTATTTTTTTTTAATGTACGAAATTGGTACGGGTATTATTTAAATGCCCAAGTGAAAAATGGAAAAATTGGCTAACTGATCAATGAAACACTCCTTTTGGTAGACCGCCAAGAGACAATTTTTCATGGGACCAACGTTGATTCTGTTGCAAATGGTGCAATTTTTCAACTCCTTAAATGGACCAATATGGCCTTAGTGCTGAAATTTTAACCCCTGAAGGTGGTCGTATGGGAACATATGTTTGAGGGTCGAGCTAATTGCTCACCCCTTATGGCTAAACTCTCCACTCCACTAGTTAGGTTTACATGGTCATTAATATGGCTAGGGACAGGGCTAACCGCTCGCCCTTGTAGGCTTAGCTCCCACCATGGTCTTATCTGCTGTCGAAAGGTTTGGGGGTCAGGGCTTAACCATTTCCCCATTCGTTGTAGTTCCACATTAGGCATATGGGTGATGCATGGGACCAAGAGCCTAGGGACTATTCCTTTCCCCCTCCACTATCACCTCCATCATGAGTTCCATGGTATTATATGAATTGGGGTTGAGGTTAACCGACTGACCCTCCGTTAAATCCGTCGAAAACATAAAATAAAATATAAGTGGCGAAGGCTATATGTTAAGAACCAATGGTGTGGTGCGTAAGTAGAGAAATGGAATGTTGTGTGGGAGGTCCAAGGGTCGAATGCTGTCTAGGCTAGTAGGCCGACCTATGAATTTTTGGCCAATGACTGAGGCCCATGTGACGCCCTCTTATTGGGCCACATCAACAACCAACCAACAATGAACATGCGACGCCTTAATATATACGACACTGCCACATGTCGAGCCCAGATTGGTCCTTTAATGTTATGCAACCATCTCAAAAAATAGAGAAAATATAGATCAACAACTTGAGAAATAGCCTTTTTGAGGAGGCAACCTCCTTTACATTACATAAATGAAAAATTATTGGATGATACAAATGGAAAGACCTCCTTTGAATATATAGGAGTCTAAGGGGTCACAATTTAATCAAAGAATGCATAACAATAATAATGTAAGGGAACAACAATAACAATAAGGGGATACACTAGTATTATAGGGACCTAACATGCCCCTCTCCTTCAAAAAAGTGTTGTCCTCAATGCTTGAATAGATATAGATGATTTTGTATAAAATTCTCATCCTCCCATGTGTAATATTTAGCAGGTAAGTTCTTCCACTTAGTGAGATACTATGAAATTGATTGATTCCGTAGTCGTTGGGTTCTTGTTTGTGTAACTTATTCAGGTTCAAATATGATTTTTCCTTCTTCATCAAGTTTTGGAAACATTGTTTGAATTGGAAGCTTGTCACTGATAACCTTCTTTAAGCATGAAACATGGAAAACTGGGTGTACTCAAGAATATGCAGGTAGCTCCAATTTGTATGCCATAGTACCAATCTTTTGGAACACCTTGTAAGGACCGTAGTACTTGGGTGATAATTCATTATCCTTCTTAGCTGGCTTGAGGGAAATTTTTTTGTATGGTTGTAGCCATAAAAATACCAAGTCACCTACATCAAACCTTATTTCACTTCAATGTTGATATGCCTATTGTTTCATTCGATTCTGCGCCAGAGTGAGGTTATCCTTTAATATTTGGAGATTTTTTTTTTGATGCTTGATGTGATATTCCATTGATTGAACCTTATAATTTTCTCTTAAATATGATGTGATGGATGGTGGATGATATCCATAAAGTGCCATAAATGGGGCCATTTTTGCTGCAATATGGAAGGAAGTGTTATACCACCATTCAACTAGAGGTAACCACTTGACCCATTGTGTTTGTTTATCAGATACAAAGAAATGAAGATATACTTCCAAACATTTTTTCACTATCTCAGTATTCCCATCATATTGAGGATGATAAGATGAACTATGAGCTAATTGAGTGCCAAGACAAGAAAATAATTTCATCCAAAAATTTCCAGTGAAAATGGGATCTCTGTCACTTACTATAATATTTTGGTTTCCATGAACATTTTGAATTGTTTCCATGAATGTAGTAGCAACTGTACTAGCTTTAAAAGGATGAGATAATGCACAAAACTATGCACACTTGGTAAGTCTATCAACTACCACTATGATGACACTCTTTCCTTCAGACTTGGGTAAACCTATGACAAAATCCATTGATACCTCCTCCCAACGCTGACTTGGAATGGCTAAAGGTTGTAATAGACTCGAGGTCTTAATTGTCTCAACTTTATTTTGTTGGCAAACCAAAAATTATGCCACAAACTTTTGAATATCAGATTTAAGGCCATCCAAAAAAAATTCCTTCTTTACCCTATGGTAAGCATTTAAAAATACTGAGTGCCCTCCTAAGGGAGAGGTGTGAAATTCCAAAATAATTTTTTTTTTGAGTTAGGAATTCTTACAAATATATAAGTGATATTTGTACCATAATGAATCATTTTTCCAGCTAAATGTATTAGATGTATTATGATCTTGCTGCAACTTTTGAATGAGTGTCCACATATTTTCATCATTCTTCCATTCACCCCTTGCTTCGATTATCCACTCAATTTGGATAATAGAAATGACAAAAAGAAATGCTTCCAAATCTTCATCCTTTCTTGACAGTGCATCCACAACAACACTTTTATTCCTTTTCTTAGATGATTTCAAAGTCATAACCTGACATATTTGTGACCCATTTTTTTTGCTCTTCTGACGATAATATTTGTTCCAAAAATTATTTAAGACTATCATGATTTGTTTTTACCTTGAAGTGTCTTCCCATTAGGTAAGGTCGCCATTTCTTTAGTGCATGTAGTATTACCAACATTTCATTTTCATAAATAGGTATATGTAAATAATTTCCTTTGATTGGACGAATTTCAAAAGAAATGTGTCTTACTTCTTGCATTAAAACCATGCCAATTACATTTCTTGAGGCATCACATTCTACAATGAAGTTTTTTGTGAATTCTGGCGTAGCTAAGGTCAGTGCTTGGAATATTGCCTCTTTAAGATTTTCAAAGGCCTTAGTTGAGTCTAGAGTCCAAGAAAATACATCTTTCATTCGTAATGATGTTAGAGGTGCCAATATTCTCCCACAATTCTTAGAAAACTTGTGATAAAACTCTATCAACCCGAGAAATCCTCGAAGATGTTTTATGGTTGTGGGGATTTTACATTCCTTAATGGAATTAATTTTTTTAGGGTCTACCTTAACACCATCATCAGATAAAATATGAACTAAATATTGCACCTCCTTTACTCCAAAGAAAAATTTGGAGCTTTTTGCATATAATTGTTTCTCCTCCAATAGTTTTAACACCCTGTCACCATGTTGAACACAATCCTTCCAAGACCTCATCAAAAAATAATAACACAAATTTTCTATGGAAGGGTTTGAAAATGGAATTCATCAAACCTTGAAATGTGGAAGGTGCATTATTAAGGAAAAAATGCATGACCAAAAATTCATAATGACCCTCATGAATTCTGAATGCCATTTTCTGAATTTCTTCAGTCTTCATCCTAATTTGATGATATCCTAAACAAAGATCTATCTTGGTGAATTAAATTTCTCCATGTAATTCATCCAACAATTCATCAATGATAGGGATAGGCCCAATTTATCTTTAATAGTGATTTTTTTGAGCTCTGTATAATATGGAAAAATACACAATGATCCATCCTTCTTGTGCACCAATACTACTGAAGCAGAGAAAGAAATTTGACTAGGTTTAATTATACCATCCTCTAGCATTTCTGCAACCATATGTGCAAACTCACTCTTTTAGGCATAAGGATATCTGTAAAGACTAGTGTTTGGAGGAAAAAAAATTGGAATCAAATGAATAACATGATCATGATTGTGAATAGGTGGGATTCCTTTGGGAATCTCAAACACCATGGAATGATTTTCCAAGACATTTTGGAGATCTCCGAAAATTGATGATTTCGATGTTTGAACCTCTAGTGAGCATAATTTTGCAATTATGCCTCGTTGTTATTTCTTCAGAATATTTGTCATGAAATTAGAGCTAATTATCTTTCATTTTTTCCCTGTTATACCCCTCAATTCAACTTCCTTTCCTTCCTAAAAAAAATTCAAGAATTTTTCATGAAAATTAAAAGCTATCGTCCCGAATGATTGTAACCATTGAACTCCTAGGTCAACATCAGCACCACCCATTAGAATGGTAAGTATTGGAATATTAAATACATATTCACACATGGTTAAATTGATATTATGGCAATTTTCAGAGAAATTTGTAGTTCCTCCATTTTCAACCTTCACTTGACACTTTGGTGCTGGATATAGGAACCAATTCAATTCCTTGGCTATCTGACAATGAATAAAATTATGGGTACTACCCGAATCAATCAAAACTATTACCCTTTTCTTCTTGATATATCCTTCTATACTAAGAGTTTGAGGAGTGGTAATTCCTTCCAATGCATTTCAAGATATTGTAGGATTCATTTCTCGTTTATTTGAGGTTGGTTCCTGGTGTATATCCTCCTCTTTTGATGTTTCTTGTTCATTTTCTTCCTCCTCTTCACAGTCTATGTAAAATAATTTATTCTCAACACACTTATGACCTTTAGTGTATTTTGTATCACAACTATAACAAATCCCTTTTGCTCTTTTTTCCTCCAATTGTTGTTGTGTCAACCTTGTAGGTTGCGGAAGGCTATGATCACCAACACTTCCATCTTTATAGTTGTGAGTTGTACACTTCCTTCTTGCCATAATTTTTCTCTCATTTTTTCTTACCACCATGGATGCCTTCTCTAATGAATCAAGTTCCAAAAGGTGAACCTCATGTTGGATGTTATCCTTTAAATTCCCTATGAAGACATCAATCCTATGCTCCTCTAGAATATCCATTACCCTGATATTCAATTTTTTAAGTCCTCAATGTGCTCCGCCATTAAACCCTTTTGTTTGAGATTCATCAATTGGATAAAGAAGGTGTTTCTCATTGTATCCTAATCATGTGATATCATTTCCACCATAAAAATTGACCAAACGACAAGTGGTTTACGAGAACAAAGCCATCGATACCATACAAGCTAATTGGGTTCTAAATATAAAGTTGCAATGCGTATCTTTTTTGAATGTCGCACATCATGGAGATCAAAATATTTCTCCATTTTTAGTATCCATGTTACTGGATCCTTTCCATCAAAATTACTCGTATCAATATTTGGAATGTGGTTGTCCTTAAACCTAACATTGGAGTTTCTAAAATCACAATTCATATTCCTTTTGTTCTCATCGTGGTTTTCATGGATTACATTGTCACCATCGGGAATCCTTTCTTGTAACAACTTTTCCAAACCTTCCTTCAAAACTTTATTGCATGTTTTTAAACCATCCATCTTAGATTCCATGTCATCCTTCAAACCATCCTTCTTAGCTTCCATGCCATCCTATGTCGGAGATGCGGTGTGGCTTACGGAGATGTAATTTAGGTGTGGCATTATTATATAGTTTTAAAGTGAATATATATTATATAAAAAAGCAGTCTTTCCCTTCTTCCATAGCCTACCCCCTTGTTTATACACAACAGTTAGCCCACACCTTTTCCCACTTCTAGAAGTTATCAACAGAGGAGCGTAGTTCTATTTGAATGAAGTGAGTGCTATACTGGTATTAGGGTGGGGGGTGTCAGTAGTATTAGGGTGGGGGGGAGGCATGCAAGTCAACCTCTACCTACCCTTAGCTACCTTCATCAACTTATATATAGCTCCCTTTGCATTTACGCATACCTAAGACCATGAAGGATATGGCTGCTTCTGGGGGAGGAGGGCATTGCTTCTTCTTTGTCTGCATCATTATTTCTTTATGCATAATCACGTTAATGAAGGCTTCTGACTTTGGTTGCATACAAAAAAAATGTATTTACGATGTGTTCTACATAGGATAAACATTATTTATACACCCCCTGTGATTTTTAGAACCAGGTAGATCTATGGTTTTTTTCTTCCCCTTAACCATATCTACCTACATTCATTGGTCAAGAAGGTAAGTAACTATTAGATAAGGTATGAGGATCTATCTTTAACCCACCTACCTTCATTAGAAGGGGCCTAGAAACAAAACATAAGGAAATAATAAAATCACATAGATAAGGTATGATGCGATTCTCCATCTCCTCGAGATGCTAATCCAAGCATACTAATAGATATTACGAAGAGAGAAATTCGAAGCGAAGTGAAATAGTCAAATCGAAGATTCGAGCTTCAGACGAATGACCAAGCACATGAGATAATGTGATTGATTTGTCATAATAATCAACTGGATCCACGCCCCAACATAGTGAAGTTGGAAAAGATGGATCGGGGACTTCATTCAATCAATAAATATGGAAGTTGTATGTTAAGTGGTTCGAATAAAAGGAGAGGAACAAAATCGCTTAACTAAAAGGAGAGGAATGAAGTCGCTCGACTAAAAGGAGAGGAATGAAGTTGCTTGACCAAAAGGAGAGGAATGAAGTCGCTCGACTAAAAGGAGAGGAACAAATTCGCTCTACTAAAAGGAGAGGAACGCAATCGCTCGACTAAAAGTAGAGGAACAAAGTTGCTTAACTAAAAGGCGAGGAACAAAGTCGCTTTACCAAAGGGAGAGGAATTGGAAGCTATACCCTCCAGGGGATAGGTGGCCCCACTTAAAAAAATACATGACAAGTGTGTGGCACCACTATCTTACCACAACTGCCAATTTAGCTCTGTGCCTGGCATGAGAAGGAAGTGTTTCAATAGCTTCCACAATCTCATAACGAGGGGTTATGTTACTTTCTTTAGCAACCTGGCCCAAAGACTGATGGAGTTGAGACTTAATTACCTAAACTTTGTGAAGATATACTTTCCCCTCTTGGTGTATCTAACTTATAGGCAGTGTGTCCTACATACTATGGACAAGGACCAGGTTGTACTCATATTGCCTCACAATATGAAAAAGATTCATTATTTTCCATTAAATTTAGAATCTGATCTTCTTCATCTATTTTTGAATTAGAAAAAATTGGTCATATATCAAAGTTTTCATTATCATCATCTATCCACTCTTCACTTTCTACTTCTATTGTTGTTTTTTTCGAAGGATATAATGTGAATTTCTTTGTTGAACTTCCATCAGAGATAAACATATTGCCATATCTACAATTATAAAAGCATTAGTTGTAGCTAACCATGGTCTACCTATAATCAATGGATGTCCTCCTAGATTATTCTTGGGTGTTAAGATCATTATTTCAACAGGATATTCCCAAGAATCTAAGGATACAAACACATATTCTAACACAACATCAAGTTTAATAACAAATATGTATACTAATTGCAATAATGTAGGTGTATATTGAAGATTAGGAAGTTTCAATTGATCCATAGTTTGTTTACTCATGATATTGATAGTTCCCCCTAAATTGATCAACGTGTTTGGAATTTTGACACTATTAATGTGTGTTTTAACAATGGGACTACCTGGATCTAAATATTTTTGAATTATTATCTTTCCCATCATGATATCTGCAAATTTTCCAACTAACTTGATTCTTTTAACTTCTTATTTTTTCCTTCCTATTTTGTTAATGCTTAACTCCCTAATTGTATTTGAAAATATTTCTATTTATTTGATAGTGTGTAACAAAGGAATTTTTATACAAAAATTCTTTAGTTCATATATTATGTCGTAATCCGGAAATAAAATATGTTTCTCTACCACTTTTTCAATTTTCAATCTTAAAGGGAAAGGTGGGTTTTGAATAGAAACTGAAGGTTTTTCTATAATGGGAGTTGAGTTTATTAGAGTATCATTGGAATGTACATGGTTTGTTTGTTTTTGAGGATTTTCCTCTTGATGAAGAGATGTCTCTTTCTTAGAGAGGTCATCCTTCTCATATTCCTGGATAACAATAGACGGTGACTTATTTTCCAATACTCTATGAGATCTAAGTTGAACATTATTTAGATATAATGGAGTTATGATGTAAGTTTGGAAATTCTACCCTTCTATGTTGCAAACAGGTTATGAGTTTTTATTATTTGGATTTTGAAGTGGCTGAGGAGGCAGTTGATTTGGATTTTGTGGAAATGGTAATGAAATTTATGGATTTGGATCTTGGGGTTGAGAGGGTTGAACATGCTGAGGAAAATATTATGGTGGAAAAATAGGGAAGGTTGTTGAAATTGAGGGTATTGAGGATACTTTCCATAAGGATTTTTCCATCCTTCTACCGATGGTTGAGGCCAAGATTTCCAAGGCATGGGTGTAGTACAATTAATTTGTGGTAGTTGTGCATATGTTTGAGTGTTGAAACCTTGAGTCATATTTTATTATGGATTTTTCCATGGTCTCTGTTACACAGTATTTTTTCACCGTCCATTCATTCCCCATTCTGAATATTGGAGGACGATAATAGTGACCCATGTGTACTATCACACATCACAATGAATGTCATTGCATCCCTTAGCATGCCAGGAACAAAATCTTTGTTGACCATTCCTCAAGTAGACCCTTTAAAACATGTACTTTTGGGTTGGTGTTGGTGAGTAGTTATGTCCTCGCACCCATGGTCAGATTTACACTAAGCCTAGCACCGTGGTCACTCTGTCTCTCAAAATCCCCCGCACCGAGCTACTTTTTGAAGGTTTTTTTAATATAGAAACAAAGCTTCCATGGTCTAATAGCTTCCTAGGTAGAGTGATGGATGTTTGTTCGACTGGATGAGGTCGAGTTTATCCCTTTGGCCTATTAGTTCCTACAAATATGAAACTTTCCAAAGGGATAAGACCTATCCTCCACCATATGTGGATCCTAACGCTCTTCCTCCATTCCTATAAATTCCTCTTCCTCACATTGATTCAACTAGCTGAGTAGTCATAATAGTTATAGCTGGTGTGTATAAGATAGCAGTGATTAGTCCATAGTTGTGAGAGAGAGTTTAGGCCCATCTCCTCTTTGAGCCAAAATGACAAACGAATGCTTGGAGACATGCCTAAATGAACCCATCGAAGGATGCCTATAGTGTCAAGGCACATGTTGTAAACTCCCTTTTCATATATCAATATTACATGACTGATTTCTAGTTCCATATTTTTTTATGTTCATATTCGAAGTTTCTAACTCTCATTGATTAGTTGGATAGTTGTAGATGAATATATATATGCTTGTATGCTATCAATATTTGTTTGATCTTTGTGCAAGTGCATGAACACTGTCACCAATAGAGCGCAAGGCTTGAAGGACATGGATCGAAGGATTGTTGCAATGTCCCATGACAAGAGCATTGGACTGAGGTAGGATATCTGTTCTAGTTCACATTTCATTTACAAACTAGGAATTTAGGAACAATCATGTTCCCTTGTTTCTAGACCCACCCTAGGGATAGAGGGATCGCCTCTATAAGCAGAGGGGGTTTACCTACACAACACGTTGGTGGCCATATTGGGGATTGTATGCCTATTATCTCTTATTATTGATTTTTAGTTTTTGATTGTCTATCCAAATTTGGCCAAATCGTCGTTTCTCTATTTTTTTTGGCTTGTTTGACTGCTTCTAGCCATTTAACCTTTTCCAAGAGTGATAATTCTGGTTTTTCTCAATAGCCCTTTGCTTCTTCCTTTGTTTCCTTGCTCGGAGTTGTTGCTTGCCTAACAGTCGCGCCCATCAGCACGAGCTATCTTTGGCACAGGTGTGATTTTTCTTGTTCAGCGTCGAATACTGCTGAATATCCACATCGATTCTTGTAGGGTTGATTTTTTAGCCTTTTTCCACTGAGTTTCGAAGTGTCATATTATTTATATTGGTTTTTTCTACTTGGATTGATCCATCCAAATATTTTTTCTTGACTTGGGTACCTCATTCATTCTGGTTTTGTTGTCTCTCATCCGAACAATGTGGCTTATCCATCCTATGGTTTCTAGGTGTCTCAAATCATTCGTTTGGTTGCATGTTTGTTGAGTGTCTGATCTATTTATGAATTAGTTTGGTCGTTCATTTTTTCAGCCTATTGTGTGGTTTCTTGGTATTTTCTATTGATTCTACGTGTAGCAAGATTGTCAAAATTTCATTCTATTTCTGTTTGACTCCCCCTCCATCATCCCAAGCATAGATCACATTGCTCGTTGAGTCGACTTAAAAGCCCTTTATTTTGCATGAGGAAATGCATGCCTAGTTTTGAGTGCGTGTTTACATTTTCTTGGAGTTGATCTCTTGATGTTTTGAAAATCTCATTCAAAGCTACTGAAAGCTAATATTTGTTTTTTTTTTTAGTGTAGAATTGCATTGTTGCTCATCACTTATATAAAAGAACAAAAAAATTTCATTCTTCCTTATCATTTGGAAATGAAGATGATTTTGCATTGATTAGGTTCCCTTTTTCGTTGGAAAGTGAAAGGCAAAGGAATTTTTGTTTTTCTTTGACTTTGTTAGTAGAATAGCGGAAAGTGTCGTTCTTGCATTTGCTTGACTGTTGGTTTCTTGAAATCCTCTATCCTTCACTTAAAAAAAATTTCATCACAATGGAATGGTACTCTTTATCTCATGTAGCTGCACAATAAGAGACTCAAACATTTAGTAAGGCGTTGAAACGAAAACTTAATTTCAAGATAAACCATAAAATTAACTCAATCAACCTAAGGAAGCATTGAAACTTAACACTCACACTTAGAGGTATAGGCTAGTGACGTGGTCAGACATCATTAAGCCTAGCAGCTGTCACTTGCAATATTGCATTGGACAACACTAGTACAGACTTGTGATCCCTGTATCATCGCGTATATAAAGGGAGACCCTCATAAGTTGCTATCCTTTATCCGTAGGAAGCCGAGTCTGCTGCCCTGTAACCGTGATACACCAAACACAACATTCAGGTAGAATGTCTGCACGTATGTTAAGTCCTTGGTCATTTATCTTTCATTTGATCACCCAGGTGTATATTTTAGTTCATGGGAGCTTGGTACACCCTTTTGCCTAGAGTTCCTGAGTAGTCATTTTGATCTGTGACTCTTTAAAATTAAAATATCATCAAGAACTTGTCCATTCGAGCTCATTCAAACTTAAAGTGACTAGAGTCACCTTTTTTCCTTTTCTCAACTCTTAAAACATGAAAAGACAGAGTATTGTTTCAATGTTATAAAATTAACTGCCTGCAAAACACTCTTGGTTAAAGTTTTATTCCTTAGTGATTCTTTAGGGTCCGATCGATGGCGGCAGTTCCTAAGTTTACCAACCAATGAATCCCCTTGGATAGGAATCCTAGTCCTTTTCCTTCTTTTAGAAATGTTGGAGCTCCTTATATGGTGACATTTTCCCTCCCGGGATTAACCATTGGTCTGTCAGTTTGGTTATTTTTGACCCCTGTGGTTTCGAACACCCAAACTACTTCCCAGCATGTTCCCTTGTTTCTAGACCCACCCTAGGGCTAGAGGGATCACCTTTGTCCATAGAGGGGATTTTCCTATGCAACAAGTTGGTGACCATACTAGTGATCCCAACCAATATCTCCTCTGCCTGAACCGTCTCAACCTCATATCGATCTCAAAGTTGACCCCTTGCATTCTTCACCCATTTCTTCACCTCATTATTCTTCTTCACTTGATGAAGGTATGGATTCTAGTAACCAAGTGACTAAGACGAAGAAGAAGAAGAAAAATAAATTAGGGGGGAAATTGGTGGCCATCGCCACTAATGAAGCTAATATTAATGAACCTCCCACTCTGTATCGCAGATTCAAATTCCCTTGCAATTTATTAAAGGGTGACCATCTTCTTAGAGACTGCCCTAGTATTCCCAAGGTGTTGGAAGTATATTCTGTCGGCCTGAATCAAACTTTTTCATCAGCCTCTGGTGATCGTGTTGGTGATGAACCTTCAGCTAGAGATCGTAAGACTCATAAGGAATAGGGTAAGATCAGATTTACCTATAGGTTATGTGAAGGGATTTATCCCATTCACCTATGTCCTGGTCTGGATGAAGCCTATAAAGTGTTGAATACCCTTTTGGCTTCTGATTCGTGTTTTCCTGTTGGTTACCAGAACATTTCTTCGAGTCCCCGACTAGCTGATCAAGTGATTGATCGAGATTTGTCTCCTGTAGATTCCGCTCTCTCTGAAAGATAGTCTCATGAGTCCAATCCCGACTATTCATTGGTTAAGGAAAAGGGTGACTTGATTCCACCTATGGTTCATCAGGTCTTTTCCATAGAGAGTGGCTCTCATACCACTCAAGATATTTTTGTTTCCTTGAATTACCCGAGACCCGAGGGAGATCCTCCCATTCCCACGGTCGAGGAGGGTAATTATCTGGTTCTTGTTCTCGTTATCTTGGAGGATGATCCTCCTACTCCTATAGCGCAAGGGGATAGTCCTATGATTCCTATGGTCCCCCCCTCAATGTAGTTTCATCGCTTCCTTTTATTGGAGTCGACTGGAAAGATTTCGTCTTCCTCCTTATGTACCTTTTGAGATTACGGTATAGGCCTATAATCTAGCCTTACCCAACACAATTATAGACGAAGGTGCATTTTTTAGTATTCTGTCCTCAACTACATGGAAAGCTTTCGGTTCTCCGTAGCTTGTGCCCATTACCCAGAATCTGTTGGCCTTTAACAGAGGAGGAATTCAACTGTTAAGGATACTCCCGAAGTTACCTGTTTTGGGAGGTAAGATTGCCTATATAGACATGATGGTTGTCTAAGGCCCCTTGGATTTTAACTTACTCCTGGGGCTTGAATATACTTATTTCATGGGAGCTCTTGTCTCTTCCCTCTTTCATGTGATATTTTCTCCACATGAAGGTTAGATTGCGACTGTTGATCAACTTTTGTTCATTATCCCCAATGTGACATCTAGTCTACCGTCATCCCTCAATGGTTCTTATGTACCAGCGGTGTCCTCCCCGTCACACTTTAATTATGTGGCTACCTGTCCCATGCCCACATTCAGTGATAGTGTCATTGTGCACTGTGTACTAGGGGCATTAGGTCCCAAATTCTAAGATGTTTTCCTCCCATCGGATGCGAACCTTTTGGAATCCATGACTTCTGGTATGCCTTGATCGAGCTATTCAGAGCATAGTTCTTCTCTTGTGTCAATCTTCTTAAAAAATGAAACAAAATCTTTGGAGCATATTTCCTTTTCTTGTGTCGAGATCCTTATAAAAATAAAACAAGGCGTCATAAGGATAGTTATTTTCCTGTGTCAACCTCGTTAAAAAATGAAGCAAGTTCCGGTTCAATTTGAGTCTTTGATTGGATATCATAAAATACCATTCGAGTCTTTCAACTTATCTCGTAACTAAACCTTCACTCCACCCATATATTTACTGAGGTGAATGTATTGAAGCTTGGGGGGCATGTACCTCGAATTGAGTCACCATGTTGGGGGCATGCCAACTTTTCAAAGCATAGTTTCTTTTTGTTTCAAGCTTGTGTAAAAATGAAACCAATTCCAATAAGAGTTTCTCGTGTCTTCAAGCTTGCGTAAAAATGAAACATTTTTTCATTTTTTTACATTTTTTGCTTGGTGTGCTTTGCGAGCAGTTTTCCCTGCTTGTTATGTCTTTGTTTACTGTGCAGATATATATCACTCCTTATGTCGGTTTCGCTAATGGTGCCTCCCACAGTACGCAAAACCTATGCTCTGTGGCTTGGGTGATTTATGATCCTAACGGTGAGTTGGTAGACCTTCAAGGCATTTGTCTAGGACGTACAATGAACAATGTCATTGAATATAGTGTAGTTATCAAACTTCTAACTGAAGCTATTGCACTAGACATTCGTGAATTAATTGTAAACCTAGACTCTTAGCTTGTTGTTCTCTAGCTCAATGGGTGTTATTATGTTAGAAACCCTGAGATTTCAAGTATGCTTTTACGTGTTATTTTGTAAGAAATTAATTTTGATTATATCACATATCAGCATATTCCTAGAAGAATGGATACGTTAATTGATGTAGTAGCTAATCATGTATTAGATAGACATTTGCGAAATTTGTAAAAGCAATCATCATCACATAGTAAGATTTAGACAGGAATATATATATATCTATATCTATATATATATATATATATATATATATATATATATATATATATATATATATATATATATATATAGATATATATATATCGATTGTTTGCATCAGCTTGTACATCATAGTTCAAAAAATATATGTGTTTTGGTTACATCCTGAGATGCCATGTCTCTCAAACAATATGCAGAAATGAAACCTAGGAGTCTAATCTGCATGGTGATCATGATAGCACGTCACTACCCATACGACACACCTCAATAGTCGATGGATGTGGTTAGAAACTCCTACGGTGTGCTGTTGATAAACACGAGGAATGTCCTCGAATCTCACACAGTCTGGGATCCCACTTGTGAGACCCTCTAAATTACGTGCAATTTCTTCCTCATCACTTCCCTCACCATGAGGGGCCACTTCAAAATCTCTTTGGACCCTCCAATCTATTGGGGATATCCCCGCGGGTCTCTCTAGTTCAACATCTGCAATGCATGAGTAAATATCAGGACACATGTATATAAAAACCAAAAAATCATAATACTCATAAAAATCCAAAGTATTTGCATGTTCGAATTCACCTCGTATTCACATGCATGAATTTGTACTTGATCGGGTCGGGACGGAGCACAAGACCCTGGGTTTTGTCTGATCAAATCTAGGCAGCAGGACGATTTGGTTTTTCATGATTGTCTATACATGAATCTTCTGATTGGATGGCTGCAACCATACTTGAGTCTATTTTATGATCCTTCTCATTGGATGCTTGTGTCCATACCATGGATATTATTACATGTTCTATATTATGGATGGCTGCACCCATACCTAGTATTCATGTATCAAAGATATCATTCATACTTGATCTTGCAAGTCTTTCGATGGTAGTGTTTTGGTTTGGGCATGTTCTCGTAAAGGATTTCACCCCTCCCTCTCTCTTGGACTTCATGCTTGAGGGGGCATCTATTACACAATATTTTGTCACTGTCCGTGCATTCCCCATTCTGAATACTGAAGGACCATCATAGTGACCCATATGTATTGTCACACATCACAATCAATTTCATTGTATCCCTTAGCATGCTAGGAATGCAATCTCTGTTGACCATTCCTCAATTAGACCCTTTAAAACATGTAATTTTGGGTTGGCTCTCGTGAGTAGTTATGTCCTCACACCCATGGTCAGATTTACACTGAGCCTAGCACCAGGTTTCTCTGTCTTTGAAGAGCCCACGTGCCAAGCTACTTTTAAAATATTTTTTAATATAGAAATGAAGCTTCCATGGTCTAACAACTTCGTGGGCAGAGTCATGGATGTTTTTTTGACTGGATGAGGTCAAGTTTACCCATTTGGCCTATTAGTTCCTAAAAATATGTAACTTCCCAAAGGGGTAAGACCTCTCCTCCTCCATTCCTATAAATTCCTCTTCCTCACATTGATTCAACTGGCTGAGTAGTCATAATAGTTATAGCTAGTGTGTAGAAGATAACAGAGAATAATCTCTTTGAGCTGAAACGATGAATGAATGCTTGGAGATGTGCCTGACTGAACCTGTCGAAGGAGGTCTACAACGCCAAGGTGCAAGTTGTAAACTCCCTTTTCATATATCAATATTACATGACTGATTTCTAGTTCCATCTTTGTTTACATTCATATTCGAAGTTTATAACTCTCCTTGACTAGTTGGATAGTTCTAGATGAATATATATGCTTGTATGCTGTCAGTATCTTTTTGATATTTGTGTAGGTGCATGAACGTCGTCACCAACGAAGTGTAAGCATTGAAGAACAAGGATCGAAGGATTGCTGCAATGTGCAATGCCAAGAGCATTGGATTGAGGTAGGATATCTGTTCCAGTTCACATTTCATTTACAAACTAGGAATTTAGGAACCAACATGTTCCCTTGTTCCTAGACCCACCCTAGGGCTAGAGGGATCACCCTGTCTGTAGAGGGGATTTTCCTACACAATAGTCTCTTAGAAATAGAACAAAGAGGTTATGTTTGATTTGGTATTACTTCCTCTTGATAAACACCTTTAAGACCTGGTATTGAAGGAAATTCCTTTGTATCATGATTTTCTCCACATATAACATAGGTTTCTACACTTTTTAAATCAAGAGGGAATTCTCTCAAGGAATGGTGCTTTCTGATTTTTGGACAAAAGATATATAATGCAACAATTTCAAATTTTTTCTTATTTTGTATTTTAAGGGTATCTATTTGTTCACTAAGACTCCCCAAAATATATGTTTTTAAATTGTCAAGCAAGTTTCTTATTTCTGCTCTACTTATTGTTCCACCTGAAGATATATTAATGCTAGACATAACATGATCTGTTGGATTTTATTATTATTATTATTATTATTATTATTTTATTTAATTATTTTTATTTTATTTTTCAATTCTGGCGTTACCTCTTGAAACACATGTACAAATTTCACAAATGTCTCTAAATGATAATTTTGAAACATATCCTTTACCCATTAAATTGAGAAGATCTATCCACTCATCTCTAATGGATTTTAGCGAAAGAGCTTTCAAATTTTCATCATCTATATTATGCATTTTATCCCTTTTAATATTGTAAGAAAATATTTCAACCAAATCCTCAAGATGTTCATCCTCTTTTTGAATCATTTTAAAGACTTCATATTTAAGGTTATGAGACATTTAGTAAAATTTGTATATTTCTAAGAACACTTATTTCATTTCATCCCATGTTCTTATGATATGTGTTCCTAATCCAATAAACCATTTTAATGTTGCATCTTTAAGAGTGGCTGGAAACAATTTCAATTTTTGAGTATCAAGCAAGTAGTCATAGGATCTACACAAAACTTCAAACTCAAAGAGAAATGTTTCAGGATCCTCATTTCTTAATCCATGGAAATTAAGGAGGATAGAGGGTGAGATATTTTTCATTGTGGTTGTGGTATCTTCATCAAATATGGGAAATCCAAATGGTTTTGGATCTCCTCTACCACCTCCTCTTCCTCTTCCACCTCTTCTTCCACCTCAAATCCTAGGTTGTTCACGATTCACATTTTTTACTTCTCCTTCCTCTTCTCCTTCCATTGTAGATTCCTCAGAGCTAATATAAGATTCCAAAATTACATGTTTACACTACAAGGAAAAGACCCTCTAGCGAAGGTTATAAAGGAGGTTTTTGGTGTTACAAAATTGGCCAAAATTGTCAAATAAACATTTGCTACAACATCCGTTTATGGTTATGGATGTTTTGGTAGAGCTTTTAACGAAAATTCAACACAACTAAAAAAAATGGGTGGTCAGAGGTTATTACATATGTTTTTTTCATTGGTATGCTACTAAGGTTTCAACGCATCGGTGCGTGTCATCTAGAAGGTGGCCCGAGGTGGCCGAAGGTGCATGCACCAGGCCGTCAAGGTATAAAACTACACCGGGCGCAGTGTTGGTGATACAATGCATGAGGCCGTCCTAATTGGTCTTGGGATTTGTACAGTTCCCATAAGTCGTCTCAACACACCGATATGTAGACTTATAGAAATGCACCGGTGCTCTATATCAGACAAACACACTGAGATTTATAATTGGTATTGGTATTTGTGCGGTGCCCATAGGTCGTACAAATGCACCAGTGCGTAGTCCTACATAAACACACCAGTGTGAAGTACCGCACAAACACACCAATATTTTTAATTGGTTTTGGTATTTGAGCAGTGCCCATAGGTCGTAGAAATGCACCGGTGCACTGTAGCATACGAACGCACCAGTGTACAGTAATTAACACACACCGGTGTTCATTTTGTATTTTTTAGAAACATTGACCCATGACAATGCAATTATTTTGATTTTTTAAAATTCATTATTCATCAAAATTAAACACATTTTATAAAAATATTCATATTAATTAAATTTTTATTAATGCATTCGAATGTGATGTTTGGATTAATTTTTTATATCATATCATAATTATTGTGATTTTTAAAAATTTATTATTTATCAAAATTCGACACATATATATCTTATAACAGTATTCACATGAATTAAATTTTTATTAGTGCATTTGAATGTGATGTTTGGATTAATTTGTTATATCATATCATTAAATTTCGCATCTCTTCATTATAATATATAATCATCCATAAATTTAATCAGTGGTGTTACATTTCACAGCAACAATGGAGAACACAATAGAATAAATTAAAACATATATATATATATATATATATATATATATATATATATATATATATATATATATATATATATATATATATATATTTCATGCATAAAATGGAATGTGTTATTGGTATCCCTTTTTCTTTCAATTGGGAAAGTATGTCCATTACATTAATCAAAATGTCTAATTTCACAGACAAATATTTCAAAAAATACAATGCCTTGCTTTGATATCCAAACATAGTGATCATCATTCTTCACTTGAACTGTTGTCACTGCTAGAGAAACTTCCATGACTTGGGTTATTTTGAGGAATGTTTTGTTCACGGTGTTGATTGTTTTCTTCTTCTTCACCTTCCATCTACAAACATAAAAATAAACTATAGAGTGTATATACATTGGTGAGAATAATGAAAATTTCAATATTAAATAATATACATCAATGTAAATCGAAAATAAATGACGTACCATAGACATAATTGATTCATAAACTATACATATTCTTTCAAAACCATGTACCATGCCATTTTTCTAGATTTCATCTGTTGACGCAGTTCCATACTTTGTTTCCTACAAGTTTTATACCCCATAAAAAATCATATATTTAATATAAAAGTTTTTTTGTTCCATTAATTATAGACGGAGCTAAGTAAAACAAGATCAATAGATGCTTACAAATTCCACAATTAATTTTAGATATGCCAACATATACTCACAACCCATATTTAACCCAATTTCAATCAATTCGTCTGATGGTTCTTATTTGTATGTTAACACCTGTTTGAAGACATTCAATGAGGATTTTTCTAAAACAACTTAAAAAATACAAAAATGAAATCTAGTTAAGTTGTTATAAGGAAGTAAAAATTACTCACAAACTTAGATATCAACCCTTTTCTTCCTTGTCGTCATGTTTTATGTGCTTAATGGGCTCCATTTTCTTTTCTTTTATGCAAGAAAATACTTGAAAATTAATATTTAATGCTAAATTATTTATTTATTGTACCTAATGATCGAAAAATTCAATAATTGCATATTACATTTGAAGCACGTTGTTGTTGAGATTGCTCCTCCTACGATGCAATTTTGTCCATTTCTTTGACCATCTCCTTTTACACCTTTTTGGACATTCCTACTGGCATATTTTTGATATCAGCTTGTTCATCTTTTGAGATTTTCATAATCTTCCTGAAAATGTAACATGGCAATAAACTATTTAATTTTTATATTGATATATGAAAAGTAAATATAACAAAAGTGATATTCATAAATAATTCTAGACAAACATTTAAATGAATATTACTTTTACATTCCTTATTTTATTTTTTTTGTACGTTTTTGCTATTAAAATTCTGACATGTCTCATTGACGAATTCTCTGGAAACTCTTCCTGTAGTTTAGATAAAATTTGGTTCTTGGAATCATTGGATTAATTTTTGTATTGTAAGTGGAAAGAACGTCTATACATTCACTCCACTAGATCCCTCAAACTTTTGTAAAAAATTTTCCCCCTTTCATTAACCTCCAACACCACTCCAGATGAGCTAAGGAGAAATTCATTTTCATTTGCATCTTCTATTTTTTTTCTTTTCTTAGAAAAACGTTCATTTTCTGAGTTGTTGGTCCCTATATAACATTAAACAGATGTGAATTAATAGATTTTTTGACACATGTTATCTAATAATTTTAAGTATATTATTAATGAAAATTAAAAAAAGAAACTCGATAGTATTTTTTCATTCACTTGATTCATCCTTTTGAAAAATTTCCATCAAGATTTTACGCTCTTCTGGTCCTAGACCAGAAATAATCGTATCAATATTTTTCATTTTGTGGCTCTGCATGATACACAGTAAACAATACATATTAGTTAAACTTACATATAGTTCAAAAATAATATTCTTTGTAAAGAATTTACAAAGAACTTGTCTGTTTTTCTTTTCTTGACATGTTATCAGTGTTTTTGTTACTTGATTTCTTGTCAGGCATTTATTTATCAATATGAAACCTATACCATATCATTCATTAATATATTTATAAATAAATTTTCAACTTTTCAGGTAAAAAAAAAAAATCTCAATAAACCAGTGCGCCATTCATGGTGTATGCACTGACGTCAGTGCGTTGGTGTTGTATAAATGCACCATAAAAAAAATTTAGTAGAACATATGGTGCTCTATGTCAAGACGGAGCACCGATGCGTTACATGTTAACCACCACACTAATTTACACGGAGAAGATAATAAAAATTGTCTAGTGTTAGTTTTTGTAGCATAAACACCCAGCGCAAACAAGGAACCACCATAGGGTGCTCTCTGTCAACTAGGAGACTCGGTGTGGTGCGTTATATGTTACATGGTGCACTGATTAACAAAATAAAACATTTTTTGTGAAACAACATGTTTATGGTGCGCCATAATGAAATGGCGCATTGGTGCCCTATTTTACATATGGCGCACTGATTAAAAAAAAATGTTTTTTAATTTTTTATCACACAGTACTTTTGCGGTGCGCTGGGATAATACAGCGCACCAGTGTGCTAGGTTACGTCGGACGCACCGATGAAAAAAATATGTTTTTTTTTAAATTTATGCAAGGGCCGACATGGATTGGGATCCGACTATGCAAGTCATCCCGTGGGTTGGATTTCTTAGCATATATATAGCAATACAAACCCTATAAATCTAAAATGAAAAGCCATAATTCTGAAATCACGAAAAAAGGGAGAAGAAAGGGCAGAAACAAAAAGAATGTAGGGTTTAGGCTAAAAATGGATTTTTTTTTATTATTTTGTTTCTGAAAATGAAAAAGAAATTGAATTTTTTTTTTCTTACTATGTAAAAAAAACTGCAGAAAAAGTAAAAAAACAATAAACATTGAAATTTTTTTCTTACTACGTAAAAAAAAACTTCAGAAAAAGTAAAAAAACAATAAACTTTAATCACAAGATCGTTTGAAATTCTATGCTACAGGTTTTGAATCACCAGAGGTTTGGAATTCTAATTGTCTGAATACTTCTGTTCGAATGTATTTCGCTGCTCCACAGTGCTTTCATACACTGTTGCTCCAGGTATGTCTCCTGCAAATCTCTCGCTGAATTTTTTTGCAAAAATAGTGAAATAATGAAAAGTGTTCAGTACTTAAAGAATTTTTTTATGAAATTAGATTTTCGAAAATATTTTGCTGCCCATTTTTCAATTTATCGCTTTTTTTTTCACTTGAAGAAAATAGAGTTGTGTTTTTTTATCTGCGGTTATTCATCACCGGTGCATCACTTAATAGCACCGCATCAATGCGTCCGTTTATAAAGCGACACTGGTGCGCAGTAACGAAAACACATTGGTGCGGTGATCTGTACATTAGCACCGATAACAAGAAGTCCATTTTTAAGGCACCGAAATTATTTTTAGGTGTGTGCACCAAAATTTATTGTTGATTTTGCTCAAATGCAGGGAGAAAATATCATAATTATATCGAATGGACAATTCTTCAAAATCCATCTCATTCCATAATATTTCTCAAAGACCATCCCAAAGTTCTCCCTATCCATCTCAAGACGTAATATTTACTTCAGATTTTATTTATATTTTCATTATCTAATTTAATTTATGTTTTTTATCCATGTCAATCATGCACATCTTAATTAAATTTATAATGTATAAAAATTTATAGGTTCATGCAGATTCAACATCGAATGTAGATGCACAAAATATTAAAATAGCTCCAAAACATTGGAAGCTCTTATCAGGAGCAACATACCGCAAGGCGCATTTGGTAGATGAAAATGGACAACTGCTTCACCCTGCCTATTGTAGCAATATTACATCTTCTAGCCACAATCCTGGGACAATGATGGTAATAATTATAATTGTTTGGTATATTGATTAATGTAAGTATTTCAACGTCAAACCAAATAATCATGCAATATTGTCAACAAGGTTACAAATTGATATCATATATTTTGTACTAATCATGTTCAAATATATTTTTTTAAATTATTAGGATTCTATTGATGATGAGCGACCTACCTACCATCTTTCATTGCACCCCACGACAATGTATAATCAAGAGAAGACTGAATTAAGAGAAAAAATCGGAGAGGAATGATACCAAGAATGGTTGAATCAACCACCGATTCAATTCCTGCTACGTCTAGATTCACCAGTTAGGAAAGACTACAACAATAGTAGTTCTACACAAGCTGGCAATGGAGGCAATAAAATAGAGGTTGGTATGGATGATCACTTAAGGGATACGACTTCCATGGAGACGATGTTGTTAGATGCATTCTAAAACGATGATCAGCTAGGGGATGATTCTCATATCGCTGACAAATTTTTCGAAAGCCATAAATTTTCTTTGACCACCCCTCTCTTTGGACCTGGTGGTTAGTCAAAGTCTACCCAGTTGGGGACAATGATATTACTGTACAACCTGAAAGAAAAGTTTGGCTTTTAAAATGCATTTTTCTCGGAAATTTTGAGGTAAGTTACCATAAATTCCTCCCTTATATAAATTTGAGAAATATAATCAATACACAATGAACATTACAAATGGTAAATTTTATGAACATTAATAATTATATCAAAATTAATGTACATTTATTAATATATTTTTCCATGATAACCAACTACAAGTTATTCAAAGATAAGGTTCTTCTGAGTGATAATGTCTTGCTCGGTAGCCGCGAAGAGGAAAATAAATTGTTGAAAATGTTGGGTGTTAAGTACATATCATATCATGCATGTCCAAATGATTGTATTCTATATAAAGGAGATTATGCAGACAAAGATATGTGTCCGAAATGTGGGCATGACAGGTATGATAAATAAAAAAGAAGGGTAAATCACGTATTGGTCCTCATTTTAACATATTGAGGCACATGCCTATAATCCCAAGGATTCAAAGGCTCTTTCGTTGCAAAGAATTAGATATGTTGTAGGGATGGCATGCCTCACATAGAAGTGAGTTGGGAGTTATGCGAGTCCCAATTGATTCAATAGCCATGTAGCATATAGAGGATATAAGGCCTGAAAAAATCAAGGATGAGGTACGAAGTCTACGACTCAGCATAGCCATGGATGGCGTCAACCCATATTCCCTCCAGAACACCAAATATTTTGTTTGGACTGTAGTAGTGATCAATAATAATATCCCTCCATGGTTGTTCGTGAAGAATGAACATCTTATGTTGGCTTTCATAGTCCCTGGTAGAAGACAAGTGAATAATATGGATGTCTACTTACAACCACTGATAGATGAAATGAAGGAATTATGGGATGGGATAAATGTATAAGATGTATCAAGACCCATCGCAGAAGAGAGGAGTTTTATGTTGTATGGTATATTTTCTTACACGACACATGATTATCCAAGCTTAGGAGTTTGCTCTGGTAAATTACATGTTTAATTTATTGATTTTTTTATATACATAAAAATATTATTTCACATATTAGTTATTTAATTCTTTATAATTGTTCTACTCTTCATGATATTCTTTAATTGTATTCCTCCCAGAAGAACACCCTTACATAAGAGTAGCATTCGCTTTCAATGGTAAATGAGAGAGAACCCAAAGGCCTCCAATAATGACACCAGCTGAATGGCTTAAGAATATGAGAGAGAGAAGGAGAATGAGTTCATAGAAATGTTCGATTCAAATGGGTAGCCTATGTTCGATGATCCATAATTCTTCGACACCTATGTTGAGAAATTGCCCATTGGGATGAAAAGGAAATCTATCTTTTATAACCTCCCATATTGGAAGTAGCTTAAGATTACCCACTTATTAGATTCCATGCAAATATATGAGAGAGAGAAGGAGAAGGAGTTCATAGAAATGTTCGATTCAAATGGGGAGCCTATGTTCGATGATCCAGAATTCTTCGACACCTATGCTGAGAAATTTCCCATTGGGATGAAAAGGAAATCTATCTTTTATAACCTCCCATATTGAGAGTAGCTTAAGATTACCCACTTATTAGATTCCATGAAAATATTTAAAAATGTTTCATCTTCTTTATGGAGGAAAATATCATCAAAACAAAGTGACACATTGGTTGTTAGGAAAGATCTTATTACTTCAAAAACTAAAAAGAAACATTGGCCAAGACGATTAGAAAGTACGAGATCAGAGACTAGTGTTGGTCCCTCTAATTCATGGTTTTTCAAAGAAGGTGATGTCCCCTAGATTTAAAAAAAATATGATATTTCTTTGGCAAAGGAAGTTATAATGGGTGTGAGGGTGAAAATTTCATACGGGTCTTCACTACGACACTGCTTCACCGTGGATGACCATTTTTCGGGGTTGAAATCGCATGACCATTTGAATCTTCTAAGTACTATATACTATCGGTTTGATTTCATCAGCAAATTTATAAATTGAAGCAATCAATAAATTCATTCTTTACAATTCTAAAGCGACACAACTGTGGACCGCATTGTAGGAACAAAAGAGGATGAAATGGGATAGTGATAGGAAATAATTCAGATAGTTGAATGATAGAAGTGTGCCTTATCCTGATCATTTAAAAGAAAATATTCCAAAAATATGCCCCAATATTTGGGTTGCTAACCAAGTTAGAGAGAAATATGGTGCAACCGGTCGTTACCCACGTGCTGAAGAGGATGTGCTAAACGTAGGGATTGGGTGCAACAACCCGGTAATAATATATTTAATCTATATTTCATATTTTAACTATTGGGTTATTATAAGACACATGCCACTATGATTTTTTTAACTTTTGTATAATAGGTGCATTTGTTCCCATCTATGTGGGCATATGGACACCATTTTCGCATAGAAAATGTCGATGCTGGAAACATCACACAAGACTGTGGAGTGGAAGTCAAGTTCTATCAATCTAGTCAATTTAGCCACCATGATCAAAACCTAGTACGAGGGACATTAGGTTACGTCGCAAAGATACAAGAGATCATTGAAGTGTATTTATCTTCTTTCCAATATGTTATTTTTAGGTTCAAGTGGTGGGACACCTTTGATCAGAATAATGTAAAGGAAGATCGTGATAGTACGCTGATATGTATCAATTCTAGAAAGATGTGGGATGAAGCTAAGTAGCCCTATGTTTTCCCCAAACACCGCAACCAGATGTTTTTTTACCCAAATGTGTTGGATAGGGATTTGTGGTTCGTATTAAGACATGACCCTAGATCAAAACATATCTTTGAGAACAATAGTGTTATCATGCCATGCGAGCTGGAAGATAATGAGGGTGATCATGAGAACCGAGAGTGATATGGTACTGGTACATGTGTTATTTCATCAATATTTATAATTTTAATATGGGTTTTTCGAAACATTATAATATTTATTTTGAATTAAATGGTAATTTGCATTGTATTAATGAAAATCTATATTTCACTTGATAATTTGCAATTATGTTGATCTAAGAAACAATGGCATACTGTATAAAGTTCTTTTTTTTTGTATGTAAGATCATAATAAAATAATGATGATTCTAAAGTACATGAATTTATTTGCATTATTTTCTAAGCTTTATTATGTTACAATAATTTATATTATTCTAGATCTATTATTTTACAAATTTAAAAAATTAAAATCTTTAATAAAATCATTTCACATTAATACAATTAAAATTTTACAAATATTTTACATACAATTACAATTAAAATTACAATTACAATTTTAGAATTTTACATACAATTAAAATTACAATTTTACAATTACAATAAATTCATAGTAATACAATTAAAATTTTACAAATATTTTACATAGAATTAGAATTACAATTACAATTGCAAATTTACAATTTCACATACAATTACAATTTTAGAATTTTACATATACAATTACAAATTTAAAAATTTAAAATTTACAATTACAGTCACAATTTTACAAATTTACATATATACTATTACAATTACAATTTTATGATTTTACATACAATTAGAATTAGAATTACAATTTTACAATTTTACATATATACAGTTACAATTAATTTTTTTTTTTTTTTTTTTGAATAAGACTAATTCTATTAAGTTGAAATATAGTACAAGATGATGATACAATCATGAGAAATAGAAAACCAGCAACCGGAAATGATCAAGCTATCAACCTCGGCCCTGGATAAGGAGAGAAACAAGCAAGGAAGTACAAGAAAAGACTGGATGACAAAAAAGACTGAAAACTACCTGGAGTGGGTAGAGGCTTAAACACGAAGCTTTTTCCCTTTCTTTTTACTGACTTTAACCCATCCATCCAGGGGTGAATGAGCTAAAACAACATGAAGACCAAAGTTCTCCAAATGGGGGATCTCCTTATCAGAGTCGGAAGAGGAGGTCACATGGGATCGCTTCTGAGCAACGGCAGTATCAGGAGGATGCGACTGAGCATCGGTGGGGATGTCCATTGTCTGATTCTGGTCCGATTCTGCATCACTTCCGTCATCTTCAGAGCCAGAGGAATCAGAGTCCGCTGCAAGAGGAGGAGAATATGGAGACCATCGTTTGGATTTGGGCTTGGAATTGTTCACCTTTTTCAGTTTTGCCGGGAGAGCTGGGCATGAGTTCTGCAGATGCCCTGTTTGGTGACAGTGTCGGCAACGGAAGGCAATATTCTCATAATCCAGAGTCTGAGTCCATACAAATTCGTTTATCTTGAGATTGATTTGGTCTGGAAGTCCCTTGCTTAAATCTAATTCCACACATATTCTGGCATATGTGTAGAGACCTTTGTTTTCCCGCCAATAATCTCCCATCAGAAAATTGCCCAAGGTGTTTCTTATCGCCTTATAGACTCTAACATGCGATAGATGGGCTGGTAAGTTGGGAAGCCTGATCCAAACAAGTGTCCTGGTGATGACAGCAGTTGTAGGGTCAAAATCTGGGAACCATGGAGTTAAGAAGAGCCCTGCAGTTCCCATGAACCAAGGACCTTCTTCTATAGCCTTTTCGTAATGCTTAATATTATCAAACAGAACTATGAAGTATCCTTTTGAATAGAAACTGAATTTGCAATGGTGAGCCCAGTTAGCATGAATCCAGTCATAGAGTTCCTTTGATCGTGGCCACAATCCATTAAATCTGTAGATGATGGCTCTTTCTGCATATTTTTGAAGATCATTTTCAATTTTTGCATGGGTAAACTCAACAGAGGGAACCTCCTCAAGCTTGTCAACCAAAAAAGGCTTTGGTTTAAGGGCTTCAGGGGGTTTGGGGAGCTCAGAGTGAACTGCATCTTTGTATGAGAAGGAAGGAGAAGAAGAGGACTGCCCAACCACACCACCTCTCAAATGAAGGGTAAGCACTAAAGAGTCATTCTTATTAATGCTGTAAGCAGAGAGGGACACAGAATCTTCAAGTTGTTTACCTTGAAAGAGAAGTCGCTGAAGGGCTGAGGGAATCCCAATCCGCCGTTCCAGATTTAATTTGAGAGTCAGCACCAGATCTGAGGAGCAAACCCAATGCAGAATGGTCTTGCCAGAGGGTTGTGAAATTTGGATTTGATAAGAGGCAGAGTAGATCCTAGATGTCTGCTGTGTTGACATCGAGTTAGGATCTCTGTCGTTTCCAAGAGTGAGTCTGCCCGGGAGCTGCTGGGGAGGCCAGTTCTTCAGCGTAGGGAGACAGACTCTCCATCTCAGATCCGAACCGTAAGACATGGAGACAGAGCAACAAAGGGGCGGCGTGTTCTTCCACGGCACACAAAACTCTGCGCAGCTACAAACGTGCTGAGAGATGTGACAGTCAGACTCTTCGCGCCAGTCTTGAGGGCTTGGAGAAGGAGAGATTCCGAGCGAATCCTCATGCAAAGCCTCAATGGAGCGGACGGGGCATTCGAAATGCAGAACACGCCGTCGATCAGAAGGTAATGAAAGCAGCTCCAGGGCTGCGGGGCAGCAAAAATGCTGAAATAGTAGTGCTGAGAAGAGGGCATCTGATACAGGGGTAAATGAAGATGGGCTCCCAAGCAGACGCGGCACGAGGGCTCCAGAAGAGAGAGCGGCTGCCTGAGTGGAGCGAGACAGAACCCTAATCGCCATTTTTTCAATCACGTTTCTGACTTAGAATGTTACTGGATAATCCAGTTACAATTAAAATTACAATTAATACAAATACAATTACAATTTTAGAATTTTACATACAATTAGAATTACAAATATTACAATTTTACAATATCATGATCATTTAATATTGAATTAATTAATAAACATCAAGTTCATGATAACCATCGTACAAACATCATATTTCACTAAAAAACACATTCAAAATCGCTAACATCATCATGATCATGATCATCTAACAAAACACAATTAAAATTATATAACATCATCACAACACAAACATCAAATATACATCTCATGTGAAATAACTGCTATCACATACACATCTGTCTGCACGCTGCACATTAAATGAAAATATCTAACATGACCTAACAATATACACATAATGATGATCACCAACATGTAAATTGAGTACAATTGCAACATGAACATAAAATACATGGATGATATATATATATATATATATATATAGATAGATATATATATATAACTGAATAATGTAAAAAATATACAACTTTAATATAAATGTTATGGATCAACTGGTGGTACATCATCAATAGCAGTACTAGTCGAGGCATGCTCAGTCAATGGTGCAACCTTGACAATCTCAGATACATGTTTATCATCACGTTCCAGTTGATTTGGTACTGGTGCCTCATGTTGATCAGGATCAACTGTCAGTTGCTCATCATGATGACTCGACATGGTCGATGGTCCAGCCTGCTCATGATCACGGTACTATTGGATGTTGCAGGCTGTTGACTGGACGTGGCCGATTTTCTAGCCTGTTCTCCATGATGATTGTTGCTCGATGCTAGTGGAGGCTGCTTATCTGGCACAACATGAGGTGAACGATCATCATATGATGTGTCGCTGCTCGCGGACTTGATCATGTGTTGCGTCTCGACCACACCTATAACGTGCAACGGTCCTCCTCAGCTACGTAACTAAGGTCATAGCTCCTACGACATGTCACATCAGGCTATACATGTCACGCAGCATGTCTCTCCACATATGTAACAGCCTACCATCAACCTGTATGTTTCTCATAGTAGTGAGCCTAATGCCCACCTCAACAATCAATGGAGTGAGTTGGATGCCCAACTTCATCCTGTATTTGCTATGAAGCCTACCGCGCCTAGCAAAAGGTGGTACCGGTGCACCAACAAGAGTAGGTCTCTCTACACTGGCCTCCTGATGATCCTCGGCATCTGGCACACCATGATCATCATCAGGATCATGTGGTGGTGCTGGCATGTCCTGGCCATCAAAATACCCAATTCCTGCAAAATATATACAAGTACACAACAATAATTAGACAATTTCATTACACAATTTAATAAAAACAAGTTAAAGAACATGTTAGAATAAATTTAAATAAAACAATAATATTTCCTCTATCATCCGTCTGCTCATCATTTGTGAAGAGGATGTTGGCACACCCTCGCCAATCTAAACTAGCATAAGGACTGGGGACCATAATGAAGGGATGTTCGTCAAAACTGGCTAGCAACTCCAGTGCATCATGCGATATCCTCATGGAAAACACAGATTTTCCCCTCTTGGGCATCATCTATCCCCACATGTGCATCTGTGCCTCAAACATTGCCTACGAGGCTGCCGAACAAAAGTAGGCCTCTTCTCTAGAAACCTCTCAAAAAATAAATAAAAAATCTCTGAAGAAAAAGGGAAGTTGACCTTTCATTGTGCATAAGCACGACATCTATCTAAGGCTGTACAAAACTTCTGCAAAAAAATGGCAGACCACCTGACAAGTCGTGGCTCTTGTACTAAAGAATCAACATAATATAGACATGAGCAACTAATGAATTTCCCATCACTGGTGTTGTGTGAAATGGTCAAAATAAAAAGTGAGGCACCTCACCTCCCGACTACCAAATGCACCAATACGTAACTAACCTCCAGAGACCTGAAAAATCTAAAGGAGACAATATATCTGCGCTAATGTATTTCTAGGGGTACACCAACTAACTCCCTGCTGCATAGCCAACTAAAACCTTTGGGAACGAGGGAAAATCCACCCCTCTCCTCGATAGCCCTGTAATGAAATATATGTCCTCCTTAGTGGGTGCGTACCACTAGTTAGGACCAACCTGGAAAGCTTGTTGGTGGGCATTCCACCTGCGGCTAAGATGTCTCAAAAACAAACCATGGCCCTTTAGGGAAGTAGCCTCCCCATAGAACTTGAGGAGGCCTACCTGCATTAGGAGCCTATGGGTAGCTGCTATAATAGGGCGAGGGTATGCATCTCTCTCCCTCTCTCGTGCCTCCCATAGATGAACCATGTTATACTGGTCCGCCTGTTGTTGATGTTGTTCCCCCTCTTCTCTCCTTTCACGTCTCTGAATGATTGACATATTAGGCACAATTTTTTTTATTAAATGAGACATTTATTTAGGAATACACATATATAATTTTTTTTGGAAAAAAAGAAAAAAAGTCGGTGCACCACAAAAAATAGGCATGCACCGGTCCTGGTGCGTCTTTTTCTTTTCACTCACCGGCAAAGGTGCACCAAAATGTATTTAGTGCACTGGCGGTAGTGCACCTAAAAATTTTTAGCGCACCATTGAATATGGACGGTGTCACGAGTGCGGTGCTCTGACTAAACTCTATGCCCTGAGGCATATAGTTCGGTCAGTGCACCGACCACCTCACATCATTACATAGTCAACGGTGTGGTATTTTACCAAGCTGCACCATTGACCTTGTCGAAATGTAGAATTTAGTGCACTAACAAAAATACCTGCCCTGGGGTAGATATTTAAGTCAACGCACCGCATTGCCGCTATTCCACATGGTCAATGGTGCGGTTGGGTAACCGACCGCACCGCACTTCTTTTAAAATTTTAAAATAACACGACGTTCCTTTCAGTACCACCCTAGGACTAGTGCAGATACTGTTAGCACCGATTGCGATGCATCCTGTAAATTTATAGGCAACACCTTCAACCGGTGCGAGTTGAATGGCTCGAGTGCATCATGCGACAAATTTTTTATTATTATTTTAAATGGTTAATTTTAAGGTAATTTGAAATTCTAATTTGCTAAAAGGCTTAATTATGGAAAAACAAGAAAAATACCTGTACATTTGGCCGTCGAGGAGGCATATTGGCTGTAGAATTTGCAAAAGAAAAATTTCACACTGTTTTGCAAAATTCAAGCTAGAGATTGGTGGGCAATGCACAACAGCAGTGCATGAAATGGGTGCAATGGGGGCACCGATGTCAAGGTGGCTTAGACAAGGATAAATTGCACCAGTGATTGAGAGCTCTCGAGAACTGAGAAAAGTGAAAAATGTTGTTTTTTAGCCATAATTTATTTATTCAACCCTGTTCCAGTGCACAGGGTTTTATAGGCGCACCGGTGCGCTATATTAATAAGATGCGTCGAGCAGGTTTGTATGGAGAGCATGGTGTCCAATGTGCCAATGTTTTATGTGCATCAGTGCCTTCTCTTGTTTAACGCACTAATGTGGTTTAGGTTGATAAGCGCACCGGATGAACAACGTCTGCAAAACCTTCACCCGCCAACCTCCTCTAGTAACCTTCACTAGAAACGGATGTCTGGGGTATTTTTATAAGGATTTCCGCAAAAAAATCTACTATAGGGTATTTTCCTTGTAGTGTTAAGTAACTCCACTGGTTCTTCTCTCAATGGAAATTTAAAATAGTTTTCTTGTCCTTCTTCACCAAGGTTTTCTAGTTCTTGTCCTAAAAGTTGTTCTCTAGTTGAAAATAGAAATATTACTCCTTCTATTGGGGATGTAGGATCTTCTTCTTCTACTATGACTTCAATAGAGGAAGTTGGTGAATCTCTAGATTGTATATCAGATCTAAGTACCTCAGGAAGTCTATGTCTGCTTACAATTGATGGAATTCGAGTTTCAGTAGATGGTATGGCACTATGAGGTTTTGGTGGGGTGAGTGGTAATGTTGGAATTGAACTCCTACCTATTATTAGTGTCAGAATTTTCATTCTGCCATCAGTGATCAAAATCACTCTTTTCATATTCATTTTAGGGGTCCCACTCAATTTTTTTTATCATTCCACTAGGTCATGAAAAAAATTCACTCACTGATGGTATCCCTGATCATAAAACTCACTCTCCCTCAAAAATCATATTTTATGGCGCACCTTCATGTTTTTCTAAGCATAAATCAGTCTTAAAAGGTCATTTCACTATGTCATTATGTCAATCAAATTCAACATGAAGTCTGGTCATTCAAGGTCCATTTAGGTCACTAGGTTTCATTTTTCAAGGTTCAATAATAGTCCATTTCATTTCTTAATAAGGTCAAAAAAAGTGTGAGAGTGATTGAATAATACTTATTTGTCATTTGAAGAATATTTGTCAGCATTTAAATATGGTTTTAAAGGTTGTAATTATGGTTTAAAGTACGATTTTCATACGAAAGTGTAATTTTATTTAAAACAAAGATGTAATCATTTTTATTTGTTATGTAATTGTATGCTCATTATATGTAATAAATACTATCCCAAGTTGTCAACTCAAACTCATATTCCAAAGCAAAGATCAGAAAATTCAAATTGTAAAGAGTTCCAAACTCCCACACATCAACCTGCAAAGAAGAAAATACAAGTGAAAAAGGTATTCAACAAAGTTTTCAAAGGTGAAATGAAACATTAGAAAAGTGGGTTTTAAAATTAAAAAAACAATTTAATTCAAGTGTTAAAGCCTTCATGACATCAACTTAAAACTCATTTGTCTCCTACCATCATTGAGCACACTCCAAGAGGGTGGAATTTCGAATTTCTGGGTGAAACTTTGCAAAAAACAGAGCCGAGGGCACACTCTCTTTTGCCAAGGCACAATCTCTTATGCTAGGGAAAACTTGACCAGAAAAGACAGAAAATCATTCAAATTTCAAAAAATCACTTCCTAAGCTTCAACAAAATTCTCATTGACCTCTAACAAGTGAGTAATAGCTAAATCCATAAATGATCCTCTCCATCAAGTTCATTTGTTGGGTGTTGTGAAATTTGTTTTGAATTTGGTGTTTAAAATCATTTTAAAACCCTAGTATCTCCAATTTCACTCTTAGTTCCCCAAATCAAATCTCCCTACACCTTCATACCCTTCCTACAATTCCAAATACCCATTTCTAAAACCCTGTATTACAAAATTCCCTTCCCCTAACCCTTTTTCCCAATACCCTAAGGCCTAGGTGCTACAATACCTAGGCTCCTAACCCCAAACCTGTAAATAATTTCCCCATCCTAAATTTCCACCATATAATTAGTCCCTATCCCCTTTCCCATTTCATAAATCCCTAGCATCATCTCCCTAAATTTCCATTTCCCATTCCTCATTCCTAAGATCACTTTCCACCATCATCACACTTCCCTAGGGTTTTGAATTTAAAACATCATGGCATAAGAAGAGAAAAAATAATATAGTGAGGGAGAAGAAACAGAGGCTAGAAGGTTGCATAAAGGGGGAAGAATACTGAGACTTGAGCCAACAAGTACTACAAAAATTTTGGCATTTCCTATGGCAGTGACATGTTTCAAACATGTTGGTTGTTTTGAGTTCTGTGAGAAAATTCAGAGGGTCCAACACCATGCCATGTTGACCAGGATTTTCATATCCAACCTCCATGAGAACCAAGTTACTCTAATTGGTGTCACCTTTACTATTTCAACTGCCATCATTTCAGCTACCACCAGGATCCCAAATGTTTGGGAGAAATGGTTCAAGCACACTGAATTGGAAGAACACTACAATGACCCTTTCTTGAAACCAAGATATGAGACTGAGAAAAAGAGTTTCTTTCCTTTTTCCCACCTCCTGGGAAGATATGCACCAATGTTGAATATAGTCATGAAATAATTTTCATGTGAAGGTATATTTCAAGACTTTATACCTACCACATCCGGCTCTTAATGCATTTCACTAGGGAAAATATGCTCAACATACCCTATTACCTTTTCTGGAGCATTGATAAGATGGCACTTATTGTCCAGAAAAGGGAGTATGAACATCAGATGAGAAGTCTTTTCCATCATTCCCTTATCAAAATCATAGTCCTATATCATCTCAATGAACTAAATATTGCATTGAGTACCTTCATAGCCAATGACATATTCAAAGAGGCATCTACTCAGCATGCACAAAATGTTCCTTCATCATCTCAGCCATCCACTTCCATCCCTCCATCTCAACCCTTAGCACAATAATCATCATTAGATCAGTCCCCTTCACCCATTTCACCTCCTTCATCTCCATTTCATCATGACATTGGATCACCTAGCAGGATTGAGGTCAGTGAACCTAAGAGGGCTAATGTGGTAGAGGTTAAGCCATTGCCAAAAACCTACCAGAGAGGTCACAGACATGTATTTCCTCCACACATAGTGGAAGGGGACATGTCTTCTACATCAACAAATCAGGTGGAAAAAGGAAAAGAAAAGGTGATTCAGGCATAAATTTAGCCAGAGGTTAGACATGAAGAAAACCCCCATGAGACTGAGCATGATTTTGAGCTTTTTAACCTAGATGTGGATGAAGATGAAAAAATCACTAGTGCAGCCATCAAAGGAAAGGATGTCAAGATTACAGAGTTCCATACTAACCTTGAAAGGGCCAAGTTTGTCATAAAATTCCTTGAGGAGGAGAACCATCAGTTGAAAGCAAAGCATACCATTGATGAGGTGAAATTCATCACTACTCAAAGGGAGGTAAAAAAGGCCAAAGTTATGCTAGATGAGACACTTGAAAATTATGGGTTGCTTGATGAAAAAGATGAATAATCACCAAGAGGCAGACCTAGAACTAGAGGGATGAAAAGAGATCTAGCTCTAGAAATACAAAAAGAGGCTGAGCTTGTTGATCAACTAACCCTAAATGAGCAACTTTCAATGGTGATCAATGAAAATAGGAAGCCATGGCTTGATAGAGCTAATAAGCATTTGGATAATCTTTTGGAAAAGGATAACAAAGACAATGACCTACTGAGGAGGAAGGTCAAACAACATGCCCAAAAGGAGAAAATTGCAATGGACAAGCTCAAAAGAGCCAATGAAAATATTGAGGCTTTGGCCATGGAAGAGAAGAAGAAATTAGAAATACTTGCAGAGGCTTAACTCCAAGATTATCCACCTCACCAACAATCTCTCCAACAATTTTGAAACATTTTGAATCAGTTTTGCAAAATCTGTCTTTTTCGGTGTGTTCATGGACAGTGCCATATCAACAAAATTGTCACATGCGTAGCTCCCTAGGCGTTGTGCACTTTTTTGAGGCATCCAATGGCAAAATGAAGAACATCGTTGGATCCAGAATGATGAATACATGCACTCTGTAAATTTTCTAATACTGTTGTGGAAAATTGGTCAGTGAAAAAGGAAAAAAACACCCTAAAAATCATGTTTCTACCCCTATTTTAGCCTAGGAGTTGCGCATAGAGCAGTATTGGGATAGTGAAGCTTTGATCGGGAAAATGACATTAATTTTGAAAACGGAAGGTATATCTAGAAACTAGACTTGAAGGGCTTTCCAACAAGCTATCTTGGAGCCAATTTGGACACCTAGGAGTCTATAAAAATCAGCCTTGAATAGGGAGGGCAAGCTTGACACAATGAGGGCACACTTGATAGAAAAATGGCACACTTGACCATTTGCTGATTTTTTTGAAATTTCACTGTAATTTTGACTTTTTTCTTGGAAATCATAATTTCAATTATGTAATTGAGAATGGTAAATGTAAATATTATTTTTATAAGCTACCTAGGGATAGATTCATGAGGTAAATGTACTCATCAAAGTCAAATGAATTAGTTTGAATGTAATTGGGGAGGAGTCACTTAGAGCTCCCTACACTCCAGCTTTCAGTTCGGAATTTTGTGGATCTCTTCCTCACCTCATGGATTAGACCCCTAAGGATGAGTGAATGTTTTTTTTATGTCTATTTAGTCCCTTACTTCACTCTTAGCAAGGGTTGGAATCAGTTTGGATGATAGCTTATTGATCAAGACTATTGTACTCAGATTGGCCAGTTAATAAAGAAGAGTTGCAACTATTTTTTGGGATACATGTGGTATGATGTTTATCATTGTTTTTCCTTCAGTTTCATATTTTAGAATGTGTTTTCTTCAAGTTCATTACATCTCTCTTGTATTATGTTTTTTAAGTTGATAGACAGAATACATGCTTTCTCATGCTCTGTTTAGGGAAATTTATCATAATTTGTCCATTCTCCTTTATTTAGGAAGAATACATCTCTCATGCTCTTCCTTGCTCCTAATTAGTCTTAAAACCATCTAATCACAATCATCTTAAAGTGTTAAGCCTTATGCCTACCTTGCCCCATTGAATCTCTGCAACCCTATCTCATTTTCCCTGACCTAGCTCCCTTGACCATACTTTCATCCAGCAGCCCGAACAAAATCAATTATAAAAACCACTAAACTCACACCTAGCCTAAAATCATAATCCATTCAGCCTCCTAGGTTGTCTTTTGTGGAGAGAACCCTATCCGAATTGGTAGGGATAGATACCAAATTAAAAGGTTGGTTTGTGGTTACCTTTGTTGGGATTCCTTCTTCAGCCTTGGGAATATGGAGGAGTGATAAAATTCTGGCGCCTTTTCCAGGGATCGAAAAGAAAATTTTTCCCTGGGTGTACAACAAATATTTATTGGAAATTGGTCCTTTGGATGATGGGATCGAGTTTCATAAGGCTGATTTCATAATTTCAGTGCCTCAATAGTAGATCTAGCTTCTCAAAGAAAGTATACTAGGTCCAACCCTGATCCAGATCCATTTTCTCTCGTCAAAGATCCTGAAAGAATCCTAAGGAGGCAAAGATCTCAGCCAACTTCAAGCTCTTCATATTCTCCTCCTCGAGATTTGGTAATATCCTTCTCATTACCTTTTGATTTGGTAGCCATTCAAATTTTAGTTTTTTTATACCAAATTTGAGTTGTCGCTGTTTAGAATGAAATTTGAGATTGACTTGAATACAATACTCCCTGAACCTTTGATATTAGAGTTAAACCCACCATTATTTGCAGTTGAAAATGAAACTAATGTCAAAATTTGGAGAAAATATTACAAGATCAAAAATTAGCCAACACCTTACATAACACTCCTAGAAAAGCCCCCATTCAATACCCGCACGAAATCCTTCACATCCCTAAAGCTTCCCAAAAATCTATTGCTTCATCATCCATCCCATCATCATCTCACCTTCCCCCTTAAGGACCTCCTCAGACCAATCCATCCCTCATTCCTCCCCCTCTGCCACATTCATCAGGAATTATGGCTCGATTTGGACCTTTAGTTCTCCTTGGTTAGATTGTTGATTTTCCACAAGGATATGGCCAAATACTTCCCCTCTTCGATGAAAAATATAACATCACTGCCCATCAGCACATGGCCAAAATCACAACCTTCATATATCTTGAGGAGTTATATGCAGATGATGCCAAGATGCGAATTATTGTGCAAAGTTTTTCTTGTGAAGTTAAAAATTGGTTTTGTGCCCTAGCATCTAATTCTATTAGGACTCCCACTGAATTAACCCATGCTTTCTTATCCAAGTGGGATGAGAAGAAAAACCCCTTACAAATCCTTGCTAAGTATGACTCACTGAAGCAAAATCCTAATGAATATGTTCTTGAGTATAATGCCTGATACCTCAAAATCTATAACTCCATCCCAACTGAAATGAAACTGCCTCTTGGTTTGGCCCTCCTACATTATCCCAATGCTTTTGACACAGACATGGCCTACTCATTGAGAGAAATAAATATAGCTACTCTAGAAGAAATGATCTGAAATTCAGTGAGTGTTGAGGCCAACCTCTTTATTAAGAAGTCAAAACTCAAAAATGAACATAAAGTAACCATTAAAGAGGAACCTTCCACCTCATCCGACACTAAATTTGATGCTTTTCTTAGGACCATGGAAAGGATGGTCGATATAATTTCTATATCAGATAGACAAATAGAGCCACAAGTCAAAAATCTGAACTTTCGAGGCCAACAGTAGCAGCCTCAATTCCGGATAAACAAAAGAGAGAAAAGAGCTCCTGAAACATAACAACAATGGCAAATTTGGACACCAATACAAAAGAACTATGCTCAGAGTGATGAGGAGGAAGAACCAACAGTAGAGGAAAACCTTCTTTTTACAGGTGATGGCCAACCCATATTTTTTACTAAAGGTGAAGAGTATGTGGAAAAAGTAATCTTACCAAGTGATAAAGACTTCATAATGGCAAATGATCATGAGTTAGAAGTAGAATATTATGATTATCAGAGAAGATACTTGAATGCATTGAGTTCCCAACAAAGGTAGTACTCCTTGAGGAGCCGTGATGTTCCAATCAATCTACCTCTGAAGAATATAGTTCAGCAGAAAGAAGTAACACAGAAGCAAGCTTCTCAAGCCAGTCAGAATAAGGGTAAAGAGATTGTAGCTCCAAATCAGAGCAAAATAAACCAACCTTCTACAAGTTCACCTGCCAAAGAAATAGATATTCAGAGGAAAGAAGTCGCACTAAAAGATAATGTTGAGAAAAGGTATATCGTCATAAAATAGGTAGACAGAACTATAACTTTCAGTTTAGAGTCAGAAATTTCACAAATAAAGGTGTCTATTCCTGTTACTGAATTTATCAAATCTCACAAGTATAAATCCCATGTAGTTAAAACCTTGAAAGTTGACCCTTTATCTGACATGGTCAATATAGAGGATGATTATCCCAAGCTTATATTTGGTCCTACAATTGATGGTCATTCTGAAGATAGTGAGGTCCCTCCATTTTAATTGAGTCTCAAAATCTACCAATTCATCCTTCATAACACTATATTAGACTTTGGGGCCTCCCACAACCTCATGCCCAAATCCATCATGGAGAAGCTTGGCCTTGACATAACACGTTGATATCATGATTTAGATTCTTTCAATTCTGGTCGTGTCTTTTTTTTGGGTCTAATCAAAGATCTAGTTGTATCCCTAGAGCATATCACAACCAATAATTTCCTAATGGACGTGGTGGTTGCTGAAATTTTGCCACGTTTTGGTATGCTGCTATGAAGATCATGGGGGGCTAAATTGAGTGGTACACTGCAGTTGGACTTTTCCTATGCAACCGTTCCTATTTTCGGTCAAATGAAAAAATTATACTGAGAGACTAAAATGAAATATATGATCACAAACAAGGAAATCCCTAATAATCATCCTATTAAAGTTGTACATACAGACGTAGAGTCCTTCATTTTGTATAATGATTCTGGATTAAATGATGTAGATTGTTAATTAGTAGAAATATAAAATGCTCCTGAGATTTTAGATTCCATTAGAAAATTGTTAGAAAAAGAAAAAGAGAATCCACCTACTAAATCTGAACAAAAATAAGAGAAGGTAGATGAAAGTTCAAAAAAGCATAAAGAAACAGATCAGAAAAATGTCTCAAAGCAGAGCCAAGAGTTTCAACACCTTGAGGACGAAAATGGTCTTTGGAGCATGGAATTTGATGGTGTTGTTAACAAATACGGGGCAGGCATTGGTTTATGGATCAGTATCCCACTTCATCATCAAGGTAAAGTCCATGAGAATGTTAGATTTTTTTCCTACAAATTAGATTTCGATTGCATGAACAATGAGGAAGAATATGAGGCACTCATTACCGGTCTGAAAATTTTGAAAAAATTGTGAGCTAGAAGAATTTCAGTCTATGGTGATTCAGAGCTGGTAATTAAACAATTCAAAGGTTAGTATCAAGATAATCACCTAAGGATGAAGAAATATAGGAATGAATTACTTGATATTTTGAGAATGTTTCCAGAATATACACTTAAAGTTCTACCAAGGATACAAAATCTTATGGATGATTCATTAGCCACTGCTGCATGTAATTTTAGACTTATAATTTTTTCAAATAAAAAATTTGAGATTCATGTGAAGCATAGGCCCGCCATTCCTGATAACTTGCGATTTTGGCAAGTATTCTGGGACGACAAGCAGATGAACAATTTCCTTCAAAGTGAAGGTGAGTTTGAGAACTGTTCTATGGACGAAGTCTATGAAAAGGATGACCAAGTCATCGAGGCGACTCAGATCGAAATATTTCATCTCAAGGAAAATAATATTCCAAAAGGTCTCATACCTTTGGAAGAATTATTTGATCAAGATGACATGGAGAGAAAGCATACTTTGGTTCCCACATAAAAAGGCATAGAAGATGTTAATATCGGAACAACAGATTAGCCAAAGTTCATCAAGATTTCAAAGTCTTTGTCTCCCGAGGTAAAGAATAAATATGTTGATTTTATTACTGATTTTTCTGACGTATTTTCTTGGGATTAATCAGATCTAAAGGTGTACAATAAATATATCATTCAACACACCATCCCAATAAAGCCAAATAAAAATCCTTTTAGGAATAAGCTCAAGAGAATAAACCCAAAATTGTTGTCATCCTTTGAGAAGGAAGTAAACAAGCTCTTTAAGGTAGGTATTATTGTTTCAATCACATTTTTTTATTGGATGTCCAATTTGGTTCCAGTGTGAAAGAAGACTGGCAAAATTCGACTATGTATAGACTTCAGAAATCTAAACAAAGTGTCACTGAAGGAAAATTACTCGCTACCCAAAATGGACCGCATACTTCAATGAGTTGTAGGAGCCACTAGGATGTCATTTTTGGATGGTTACTTAGGGTACAATCATATCCTTGTGCATGAAGATGATTAGGACAAGACAACATTCACTACACCATGGGGTACATTTAAATATGAAAAGATGTCGTTTTGGATTGAAGAATGTCTTTGAGCATACTTTGACAAGCCTCTTTCGCTTATGAGCATACTTTGGCAGCAGTACTAATGCAGAAAAATATGGGATAGAGTTACCAATAGCATTCTTCTGCTGCACAATAAGGGATGCAGCCCTATGATAGAACATCATCGAGAAACAGGCCTTGGATTTGGTTAAAGCACTCAATGATTTTTGTGTTTATATTTTTCACTCATATATTTTGGCATAAGTACTCATGCAAACAAATCTGGTAGGAAGGAGAGGTATGTGGATAGCAGTGCTCTTAGAGCATGACCTTGAGATCAAGCCCACCAAGCTGATCAAAGGTCGAGGCTTAGCCAAGCTCATGGCTGAGTCAAATCTCCATGCACTAGACATCAATATTATGTCAACAACATTCGATGAGGATGAAGGCATAAGTATCATTCAGGTATCATATCTCTTTTCATCATCTCCACAATATTCTGATATCATTTATGTTTTGCAACATCTAAACCCTCCTCCGGGTATGTCAAAGAGTAAGGGCAGGTCCTTGAAGCTTAAGGCTTCAAAATATTTCATACTAGACAGTGCACTCTACTGGAAGGATCCTAGAGGTGTGCTACTCAATTTCTTAGTTGAAGATGAGTCCAAAGATGTGATGAAGGATTTCCACAAAGGAGATTGTGAAGGTCACTTATACTAGAATACCACGACCAAAAAAGTACTGAGAGTGGGTTACTATTGGATGACATTGTTTGCATATTTGTACAAGACGGTCATGAGTTGCCATGAATTCCAACTTTTCCAATGTAAACGTAAGCTTCTTCCTTTACCATTACTTCCCATTTCAATTCAAGCTCCTTTCTAGCAGTGGGACTTAGATTTCATTGGTGAGATACATCCACCCTCATCCGCTCAACACAGATGGATACTTACCTCCACAGACTATTTTACAAAGTGGATCGAAGCGATCCCAACCAGGCAAGCTACAGACTCTGTTATAATTCAGTTTTTAGAAACTAACATCTTATCTCGGTTTGGTTGTCCTAGAAATACAATCATGGATAACGCCGCAACCTTCAAATCAAATAATATTACATAATTCTGTGACAGGTATAAAATTAAGTAAGGCCATTCTACAACATATTATCCACATGATAACGGATTAGCAGAATCCTCCAATAAGTCTTTCATCAGCATAATAAAAAATATATTGGAGGTGAATAAGAAGAATTGGCACAAGAAGCTAATTAATGCACTGTGGGAAGATTGGGTAAGAAGTAATCAATCCATTGGCATGTCTCCAATTCAGGAAGTTTACGGTGTGGACACGTTTTTTCCTTATTCATTAGTTTTCCCAGTCATAAAACTTTTACAAGAAGAGGGAAGCGAAGAAAATTACATACAACGCCAGATAAACCAAATGATTCACCTGCAGCAGACAAGAGAAGAAGTGTTTCAAAACATTTCCAAGATCCATGATAAGATCAAGAAAATATATGACAGAAAAACCAAGGAAGATTATTTCAAGATCGATGATGTAGTACTACATTGGGATGCCAAGAATGAAGACAAGGGTAAGCACAAGAAGTTCTATAATTTGTGGAAAGGGCCTTTTAAGATCGCAACTTATCGTGGAAAAAATGCATTTCTCCTAGAAGAAATGAATGGGCAAGATTGCTTAGGAGGGCCATTTAATGGTAGGCTCCTAAACCACTATCTTTATTGATCTGAAATTGTGAAAATGTTCTCATATTCATTGTATATATCAGTTTGATATTCCTGCAAGTGTGAAGTGGAAAAGCACTGGAGTTCGGAGCCTGAAGTGAAGGCCATGGAGTTTCATTGATTTTATACCATTTCCAAGTTCAGTTTTTAGAAAAGTAACTTAAGTTTTCAGTCATTGGTCAGTCAATTTCAGTTAGTTTCAAGGTCAGTTTGTATCATTGAGTTGTTAGTATTTAGTCATGCATTTCAGTTTGAGTTTTTTTTACCGTATTGGCCCAATGGCTAAGCACTTGGTCTATGGTGTTCTTGACACCTACAAGGAGCTGCCATCCCCAATAAGGCTGATGTTAGTGTCAAAATTTTCATTCTACCATCAATGATCAAAATCAGTCTTTTCATATTCGTTTTAGAGGTCCCACTCAAATTTTTTATCATTCCACTCGGTCATGCAAAAAATTCACTCACTGATGGTAGTCGTAGTCATAAAACCTTACTCTCCCTCAAAAATTCACATTTGCTGGCCCATCTTCATGTCTTGCTGAGCATAAATCAGTCTTAAAATCTCATTTCACTATTTCATTATGTCAGTCAAATTCAACATGACGTCTGGTCATTCAAGGTCCATTTAGGTCACTAGGTTTCATTTTTCAAGGTTCAATAATACTCCATTTCATTTCTCAATAAGGTCAGAAAAAGTGTGAGAGTGATTGAATAATACTTCTTTATCATTTGAAGAATATTTTTCAACATTTAAATATGGTTTTAAAGGTTTTAATTATGGTTTCAAATTATGATTTTCATACCAAAGTGTAATTTTGTTTAAAACAAAGATTTAAATTATTTTTTATTTTATGCTCATTATATGTAATAAGTATTGTTCCAAGCTGCCCACTCAAACTTATATGTTAAACCAAAGATCAAAATCTTCAAATTGTAAAGAGTACCAAACTCCTGCACATCAACCTGCAAAGAATAAAATCAAAGTGAAAAAGGTATTCAGCAAAGTTTTCAAAGGTGAAATGAAACATTAGAAAAATGGGTTTTAAAATCAAAATATCAATTTAATTCAAGTGTTAAAGCCTCCATGACATCAAATTCAAAATCATTTTTCTCCTACCATCGTTGAGCACACTCGAAGAGGGTGAAATTTCGAATTTCTGGCCAAAAATTTGCAAAACACAGAGTCGAGGGCGCACTCTATTCTGCCAGGGCACACTCTCTTCTGCCAGGGCGCACTTGACAAGAAAAGCTAGAAACTCATTAAAATTGCAAAAATTTCCTTCCTAAGCTTCAAAAACATTCTCATCAACCTCTAGCAAGTGAGTAAGAGCTAAATCCATGAATTATCCTCTCCATCAAGTTCATTTTTTGGGTGTTGTGAATTTTTTTTTGAATTTGGTGTTTAAAATCATTTTAAAACCCTATCTCCCATTGCACTATTAATTTCACAAATCACATCTCCCTACACCTTCATACCCTTCCTACAATTTCAAATACCCATTCCTGAACCCTTGCATTGCAAAATTCCCTTTCCCTAACCCTTTTTCCCAACACCCTAAGCCCTATGTGCTACAATTCCCTAGGCTCCTAACCCCAAACCTGTAAATAATTTCCCCATCCTAAATTTCCACCATATCATTACTCCCTATCCCCTTTCCCATTTCATAAATCCCTAGCATCATCTCTCTAACTTTCCATTTCCCATTCCTCATTCCTAATACCAATTTCCACCATCATCACACTTCCCTAGGGTTTTGACTCTTAAAACATCCTCACAGAAGAAAAGAACAGATCATACTATGAGGGAGAAGAAACATAGGCTAGAAGGCCACATAAAGGGGGAAGAATACTCAGACTTGAGCCGACAAGTACTACAAAATTTTTGGCATCTCCTATGGCAGTGACATGTTTCAAACATGTTGGTATTTTTGAGTTCTGTGAGAAAATTCAGAGGGTCCAACACCATGCCATGTTGACCAGGATTTTGATATCCAACCTCCATGACAATCAAGCTACTCTAGTTAGTGTCACCTTTACTGTTTCAACTACCATCATTTCAGCTGCCACCGAGATCCAAAATTTTGGGGCGAAATGGTTCAAGCATATTGAATTGGAGGAACACTACTATGAGCCTTTCTTGAAACCAAGATATACGAATGAGAAAAAGAGGCTCTTTCCTTTTTCTCGCCTCCTGGACAGATATCCACCAATGATGAATATAATCATGAAATAATTTTCATGCGAAGGTAGATTTTCAAGACTTTATACCTATCACATCCAGCTCTTAACGCTTTTCACTAGGGTAAATATGCTCAACATACCCTACTAACGTTTCCACAGCATTGATAAGATGACACTTATTGTCCAGAAAAGGGAGGATGAGCATCAAATGAGAAGTTTTTTCCATCATTCCCTTATCAAAATCATAGTCCTTTATCATCTCAATGAAAAAAACATTGCATGGAGTACCTTCATCTCTAATGACATATTCAGAGAGCCATCTACTCATCATGAAAATAATGTGCCTTCATCATCTCAACCATCCATTTCCATCCCTCCATCTCATCCCTTAGCACATTCATCATCATTAGATCAGTCACCTTCACCCATTTCACCTCCTTCATCTACATTTCATCATGACATTGGATCACCTTGCAAGATTGAGGTCAGTGAGCCTAAGAGGGATAATGTGGTTGAGGTTAAGCCATCGCCAAAAACCTACTAGAGCGTTCACATGCATATGTTTTCTCCACACATAGTGGAAGGGGCCATGCCTTATACATCAACAAAGCAGGTGGACAAAGGCAAAGAAAAGGTGATTGAGGCATAAATTCAACCATAGGTTAGACATGAAGAAAACCTCCATGAGACTGAGCATGATTTTGAGCTTGTTTACCTAGATGAGGATGAAGATGAAAAAATCACTACTGCAACCATCAAAGGAAAGGATGTCAAGATTAGAGATCTCTAGACTAATCTTGATAGGGCCAAGTTTTTCATAAAATTCCTTGAGCAGGAGAACCAGTAGTTGAAAACAAAGCATACCATTGATGAGGTGAAATTCATAACTTCTCAAAGGGAGGCAGAAAAGGCCAAAGTTATGCTAGATGAAAAACTTGAAAATCATGGGTTGCTTAATGAAAAATATGAACAAGCACCAAGAGGTAGACCTAGAACTAGAGGGATGAAAAGAGATCTAGCTCTAGAAAGAAAAAAATAGGTTGAGTTTGCTAATCAGGTAACCCTAAATGGGCAACTTGAAATGGTGATCAATGAAATAGGGAGCCATGGCTTGATAGATCCAATCAGAATTTGGAGAAGCTTTTGGAAAATGCTAACAAATACAATTACCTACTGAGGAGGAAGGTCAAACAACATGCCCAAAATGATAAAATTGCAATGGCCAAGCTCAAAAGAGTCAATGCAAAGATTAAGGCTTTGATCATGGAAAAGAAGAAAAAATTAGACATACTTGCAGAAGCTTCACTCCAAGGTTAGCCACCTCACCAACACTCTCTCCACCAATTTTGTCACATTTTGAATCTTTTTTGCAAAATATTTCTTTTTCTGTGTGTTCATGGACAATGTCATATCAGCGAAATGGTCACATGTGTAGCGCCCTAGGCATTGTGCACCTTTTTGAGGCATATAATGGCCAAAAGAAGACCACCATTGGATTTAGAATGATGAATACATGCACCCTGTAAAATTTCTAAGGTTTTTGAGGAAAAATGGTCATGAAAAGGGAAAAAAAAACCTAAAAATCATGTTTCTGCCCCTATTTTTTCCTAGGAGTTGCACACAACGCAGTCTTGGGAGAATGAAGTTTTGACAAGGAAAATGACCTTGATTTTGAAAAATGAAGTTAGATCTAGAAACTAGACTTGAATTTATTTCCAATAGGCTATCTTGAAGCCAATTTGGACACCTAAAATTCAATCAGAATCACCCTTGAACAGGGAGGGCACACTTGACACAATGAGGGCACACTTGACAGAAAAATGGTGCACTAGACCATTTACTGAGTTTTTTGAAATTTCACTGTAATTTTGAATTTTGTCTTGGAAATCATGATTTCACTTATGTAATTGAGCATGGAAAATGTAATTATTATTTGGATAAGTTACCTAAGGGTAGATTCATGAGGTAAATGTACTCATCAAATTCAAATGAATCATTTTGAATGTAACTAGGGAGGAGTCAGTTAGAGCTCCCTACACTCCAGCTTTCAATTTAGTATTTTGTGGATCTCTTCCTCACCTCATGGATTCGACCCATGAGGATGAGTGAATGTTATTTTGATGTATATTTAGTCCCTTTCTTCACTATTATAAAGGGTTGGAATTATTTTGGATGATAGCTTATTGATCAAGGACTACTGTACTCAGTTTAGCCAGTTAATAGAGAAGAGTTGCAACTACTTTTTGGGATACATGTGGTATGATGTTTATCATTTTTTTTCCTTCAGTTTCATATGCTAGAATTTGTTGTCTTCATGTTAATTACATCTCTATTGTATGATATCTTTCAAGTTGATAGATAGAATACATGCTTTCTCATGATTTTCTTATGGAAAGTTATCATAATTTGTCCATTTTCCTCTATTTAGGAAGAATGCATCTCACATGCTCTTCATAGCTCCTCATCAATATAAAAACCATCTAATCACAATCATATTAAAGTGTTAAGCCTTATTCCTACCTTGCCCCATTGAATATCTGCAACCCTATCTCGTTTTCCTTGACCTAGCTCCCTTGACCATACTTTCATCCAGCAGCCCGACCAAAATCAATTATCAAAACCCATGAACTCACACCTAGCCTAAAATCCTAATCCATTCAACCTCCTAGGTTTTTTTTTTATGGATAGATCTCTCTCCGAATTGGTAGGTCTAGATACTAATTTAAAAGGTTGGTCTATGGTTACCTCTGTTGGTATTCCTTCTTCATCCTTGGGAATCTGGCGGAGTGATAACACCTCTTAAAAATCTACCTCTATAATATATTTCCCTATGCATATAATTTTAATTATATTTTTAATGAAAATAAAAAGACTCCTATATACATGTCCCCAGAAATGATGCCAAAATGTTTGGTAATTTAATTGGATTTAAATTACTTACATGAATTATCAACCATGGCTAGTATACTAATGAAATGTATGTGCATTATATGTGCTAGGAGTCCTTATTACTCAAACAATTCCTAAGTTAAATTGAGGTATCAAGATGCACATGTTAACCATGAAATTAAATATGTCACTCTTAAAATGAAAATGATCACACTTTCTTAAGGAAGATTCCACTAGAACTATCACACTTTCTCAAAATAAAGATCACACTTTGCAGAAATAAATATCATTCTTGCTCAAAATAGAATCACACACTTTTTTCACTCTTGATTGAAATAAATCACACTTTCTTGAAATACATCACACTTGCTTGAATTGAAATCAAACCTGCTTGAAATGAAATCACACTTTCTTGCAAGAAAAACTTGATAATGAAACTAGATTTAAATTGCTTTTGATAGAAAGAAATATTAACTCTAAATTAAAATTATATTAACACAACTATACTGAAAATCTATATCAATCTATAATTTTTCCATGTGAACAAAAGATCTCAGCTTCACTCTACAACAAAATTATTAAACAATCCTACTCTAAAAACAATCCTAAGCATTCACTCAAAAACCAAAACTTAAGTGGTTAGATAAACTAATGAAATACTACAACAAACACATAATTGAAATGATATATACAAATAATAAAAACTTTACAACTCGAGGGGCCCCTCCTGCAAGAGGTAGGTGTCAGCACAACACCTTCACAATATTAAAGACGCGTTGATAAATCATACAACAAAGGAATGAAACGAAAACAAAGTTTCTATTTTCAAAAATAGAGTTTTTAAATAAAATCCAAGTCTGTGACTTTCATGCTGAGAGGCAGATTTATAGTCTCTCACACATAAATATTTCAGAGTATTACGAGCCTACCCTATTCAAAAATGACTAAAATTAACATAAAATGATAAGATAACATTATTTTCTCATGATTTTCTATTAGCGAAGAAAATCATAAGGTTGAAGATCTGCATCCATTAATTTCTTAGTCACTTGATTCACCTTCCATGGTGGTTGAATTTCTCTTTAAATAAGCTGATATGGTGATTTCCTTGTCGATCCAGGTTATGAGGATAAGTAAAAATCATTTTTCCATATATTTTCCACCTTCCCATATGTCTTGTTCTTTAGCTGGAGCTTCGAAACCCATTGAACCATCAACTTTGCTGCAGAATCATACATTAGCCACAAAATCACTGTAATTCAGTAGATCATATAAATATTGAGTTAAATAATAAATAAAAATGAAAAGTATAAAACATAAGATTATTATGTACCTGCTATGCCATAAAACTTGTAAAATTATTCCCAATTAGAGTTGTTAGGGTCAAAAAGAAGGAGGATGGAGTGTGAGAGGGTTGTAAAAAAGAAACAATTTTGTGGTTCAACAATAGAATTCTTCGAGAAATGATGAAGGAGGAAAATTCCTCCCTATCTAAAGAAGAGAATGAATAGAACCCTAACCAACATAAAATATATAGTGAAGGATGGGATGATTCCGAGGAAGAGAATGATAGTCAAATAAATGAAGAATCTAGGAGTGACTTTTGGATTGTTGAATGCGGAATTGTGTATGATTATAAGAATGAAGACCCCATAGTTTCTAAAATACATAATAATGAGATTAGGAAAGAATAATATGCTCCACCCCTTCTGAATAATAGTGTTGTCCCTTATTAAGCCCTTCCTAGTGATTATATCGATCTCTTCTTTATGTTCCAAGATGACTCAATCAAAGAAGAGTCTTCCAAAATTGTGGGTAAGGTAATTCCGATGAATCTAATTTAAAAGAAACTAAGGAAGAATATTCCTTTACCCATGCCACCAATACATGGTTTCTATTAAATTTTGAGCAATCCTCCCCTTGTTATGTTCCCGCCCCGAAAATGATTTTTTTTGATGAAGTTTGTTCCCTTAGTTTTGATGAAGAGTTGGTTTCCCCTACAAGAAAACAGGAATCATGGTTTTTCCCCAAATATAATGATGAGTCCACTTCTTATTTTCCCAGTGACCAAAATAATATCATCCTAAATATGTCTGAGTCATTTTCTCCTTCTTACCTTGAGGATGATAGGCCTAAGATAGTTCTTCATCAAAGATTAATTACTTGTTCATTGGCATTTCCATCTCCTGGTTAGAGGATAAAATTCAATCCTATCGGTTGGTGTCTTTTCCTTCCTCCAGGGTTCCTTTCTATCGTATATGGGTTTCTTGTTTTCCCATCTCCCACCCTATTAACCCCTCATATCATTATCCCATTTGTATTGTCAGTTCCGTTGCAAAAATAATCATGGAAACATTCATTCTTGTATTGATCAATTAACATGGTGGTTGCATTGGTTCTATGATTATACCTAGCACTTGACATTGTATGTTATGCATTTTAGAGTAGGATGCATTTCATGTTGATTTTCTGCATTATAATTAATGTCATATGATGTTTCTCATGGTAGATTAGATGCATTTAGATTAAAGCTTGCATTATTTTATTACTTGTTCATTTTTTGGCCTGACATTAAGCATGGGTGATCACAAGACACTGTGAAAAACACGTTTCCTTGTGGGTTTAGTCATTGATATGTGTAGGTAACATGTATGCAGTGACCAACATATTGCTAGAGTTCTCATGAACTCCCGATTCGAGTAGCTTCGCCCACTTCTTTGAGGGATCGCATCCCATTTGGAGGCAGGTGATACCCACCACTTCATGGGTGATATCCCTAGGAGAATTTTTTTCTCAATATGGTCCTCAGCTGATAACCAAAAACCCATTACAACCACCAACTATCTCATTATGCCATTTCTTCACACCCTGAGCCACCGATGTGGTCCCTCACCCATCTTTCATGATCGTATGTTTGGAGATGGGCCTCCCAAACTTAAACGTATGTCTTGTCATTTGGTAATTGTGTTGGAAATATTGTCATTGATGGCAAAGGAGCAGAAAGGAGTAGCACTAGAATTATCATTGAGAACAAAGGAGTAGAAAGGAGCAACACCAGAATTATTATTGAGAACAAAGGAGCAGATCAGGATCAACTGGAGTATAAAGGAGCAATAAGGCAAAGAAGGAAAAATTTAAGTGGAGAAGCATAAAAAAGAGGAAGAGGAGCATCAAAGAGTAAAAGAGAGGCATAGGAGAAACATAAGAGGCAAAGGAGCATAGAAGAAGCAACAATAAGGCAAAGGAGAAGATCAGGCAATGATGCAGTGAGAAAGCATAAAAGAGAGGTAGAGGAGTAGCAGAGAGGAACAACATTAGAATCAAAGGAACAAAGGCAGAAAAGGCAGTTAAGGAAGTAAAGAAGAAAAGGAGAAGATCAATGTGGAGCAATGTGCAACAAAGAGGGAAGGAACGTCCTTAGAATTATTACTTAAAGAAAAGGAGTAGAAAAATAGGCAAAATACAACATCATGCATCAAAGAAGAAAATTGTGCAGTGCAGGGTCAAGTCAGGCTATTCACGTTCAGTACAGAAAGAAAAAGAAAAGTATGCAGCAAAGAAAAGTAATGAATGAGCGGGCCAAATTGGGTTGGTTGTAAAATGCATATAGAACAATAGTTCTACATCTAGAAGATTGTGAATGAGTTGGGTATTCTAGGTGCAGCAAAGAAGAAATGAACGTGTTGGGCAGAATCATGAACGTGTTGGGTCAAGTCGTTCACAAGCGGGAAGAGTCGTGAATGTGCCTAAGTAAAGTAATAAATGTGTGAAACAATGAAGAGCAATTGTGAAGAGCGGGTCAAGTCGCGCCATGTTACGTTTAGAACAGTGCACAAGTTAAGGGTAGGGTCATGCTTATTTACATTCAAAATCGTGCACAAGTCAGGGTCAAGTCGTGCAAATGTACGTACAGAACAGTGTTTGGAGATATCGCAAGTCACAATCGGTGAATTTATATTTACATGTTAAGAAAATCGCAAGTTAAATTGCTGAAGTTGTGATGCGATGAGGAGACACATGTCAGGTGGAGTTCCAACCGCATATCGCACATCGCATGCAATATGGTATAACAGTTAACGACAAAAAGGTAAACTTGAGAAGTTGCAATGCGATAAGACTCAGAAATTGTGAAATGCGAAGTGCGAGTGATGACATGGCAATGACGTGGCAAGATGACATGGCAGTGATGTGGAAAGCCATTAGGGGAATTTTGAGGTCTAAAATGGCCCCCCTAAGGAAACATTAAAATAATAGCTATACCAATCAAATATATTTATGAATTTTCAATTCACTTTTTGCACCAAAATCCATATAACCATGGCTAAATTCAATTCAAAAGTTGTATAAAAAGAAAAATTAATAAAAATATTGTATTAATGTGACTATAAATAAGAATGAGTTTTTCAAACAAAAATCATTATCATTGAATAACTAGTCCGTTTGTCCTTTGTACTTAAATAACTTAAAATAAAATATAAATATAAATTCAAAATTTTTTAATTATATAATATACTATTAATTAAAATTTATATTATTTAAATTATATAATAACCTGTAATTAATATACTATATAAAAATAATATCATATATGTAATATAGTGTTTTATGTATGAATTTTATATTAGAAATTGAATTGATTTGATTTATAACATAAAAAGAAATGATATATAATATAAAAAAGAATATAATATATATTGTATAACATTTATATTATTTTTCATAATATTATATATACTAATATATAATATTAATATAATCAAATGAAATGAGTTGAGTTGTATTTAAAATTAAAGAAAAAAAGTATTGAAATAAATTTAATTTATATTTATAAGTATAATATAAGATTTATATATATTGAAATTTAGATTTTTTTTTTGCACCAAACTATGTTGAATCTAATATACATTTTTTCAACATACAAAACTAATATACATTTTTTCATCATACAAAACTAAAATGTCTTTTTTTTTTTTTAATAATTTTAATATGTTTGTATTGCTATTAATATTATAATAATATTATTTATAGATTTGATTTATCTTAAAATTACAATGTTGCATTTTTATTTATTTTAATTTCATTTGTATAATATATATGTATAGATATTAACTTATAATTAATTTGAAATTTTAATATTAAATAAAATGAGATGAATATATATTTTAAAAATAAACTTATGAAAATATACAAATATAATATTCATTGAAAAATGTGTAAATACATGAAGATTGCATAGGGATATGCATTGTTTCTTTCAAAAAACATGAAATGACAATAATAATATTTTACTCATCAAAGCTAAGAAGATAAAAGGGCTTGGTGAAATATACTTGTTGTAACTGTAAATGTAAATTCATTGATTATTTTATACTTTTTGTGATGCAAGGGCAAGTCTCCGTAGGCATAGTAAAAACTCCAATGAGTTCTATAATGATTATTTATGATATAAAAACCTGAACTAAAGTGTAAGGAATTGAATGGGTGGAAGGCAGAAAGACATGCTTGTTCACTCCGTATTCCCTGTAGAATGAAAACAGTCAAGGAGTTATCTGTATAAGAGATGTAATATCAGTATCTAAAGGAGTAAGAGAGAATGTAGCAGAATTGAAGAGAGTTGAAGAGATCGTAAAGCTATAGAATGGAAAAGAGCGGAAGAAGATAAGAGAGCTGTAGAAGGTTGGAAAGTGGAAGAATAAGAGAGATCTGATAGAGATGTTGTCCATATCAGGAGCTGATATGAAGTATATATGAAGGCTGAAGAGGCAACAGTGGAGAAGGAGTATAACAGAGCTAATATCCAGGCAAATCAACAATTTTAGTTTCATGTTGAGTGAGGGGATTGTAGTCTCTTTTCAAGTTGTAGCTTGATAAATTTCCAGTTGGAGCTGGATGAGGTAGGAGCCTCCTATAGGTTGTAGCCTACAAAAAATATTTGGGAGTCGGAGCTTCCTTACAATTTGTAGCTTGCAGAAATTAAGGTAGGAGTATCCTGTGGGTTGTAGCTTGCATAAAATATATGGGAGTTGGTGCTTCCATTTCAAGTTGTAGCTTAATAGATGTCCAGTTGGAGTTGGTTGAGGTAGGAGCCTCCTGTGGGTTGTAGCTTGTAGAAAATAGATGGGAGTTGGAGCTTCCTTGGAATTTGTAGCTTACATAATTTGAGGTAGTAGCTTCCTGTAGGCTTGAGCTTATATAAAATTAGTGGTGAGAGGGAGTTGTAGCTTGCCTTTGCATCACAACAATAATAATATGTGGTTCTCTCCCTTATGGGTTTCCACTTATATCTGTTGTCTATGTGCATGATGATTATGTGTTGATGTATTGTGTTCAATTTTCTTATTACTTGTTGCCCACATATTAAGTTTGTTGATTCATTATATATTAAGTTGCTTATGAAATAGAGGTGTAAATAAGTTCAAATAAAAGAGTTTTAATGTCCATGAATGTACTAAAATGATTCACTCCCCCCTCTTAGTTTAGCTAAGGGTTCATCAATTGGTATTAGAGTCGGTTCCTTTGGTGTAAGCCTAATAGGTTGAAGGATATCTGGTTGAGTCATGGACTATCGAAGTATACCCATTTTGAGTATAACAAAATTTCTTGAATGGAGAGATAAGGTTAAAACATATTTAATGGCTTATGAACCTGAGGCATGGAAGCTTGTATGTGATGGTTATTGCATAGACTCTCCCTCTTTGCAAGAACAACAATGGAATTCCAAGGAAAAATGTGTGATATATAACATTCTTTGTAACAAGGATCTTGATTCAATAATGGATTTAACTTCTGGAAAAGGACTCTGGAATATATTGCATCCCATGCATGAAGGAGACACTAGTGGTTGCATTATCAAGAAGGAGAAGATAAATAAAAATAAGAAAAAAATTCATTTCAAAAGAAAAAAGGTAAATCAAATGAGATAACTGCTAGGGTGAATGGATGTGAGTTCCATGAATAGTTTAAATTTGAAGAAAAAGCCAAACTTGACACAACCTTGACTGAAATAGAAATATTGAAGATTTAAAAAAAATATCCAAATACACTTGTGAAAATATGTGATGAGAGAGAATATGAATATAAGAAAGAAATTGTTGGCCTGAAGGCACAACTTGAAGAAGAAAGGAAAGTATAACACATTCTGCTGTAGAAAATAAAAGAGAAAAGTTAGGAACATAGAAGATTGGAAGAAGAGGTGGTAAGCTTGAGAAAGAAATCAGAGAAGGCCCAAATTGAATTAACTATGAATATTCCACAAATGAAAAGCTTTGGACAATTGGATCAGATTCTCAATGCTCAAAGATCTCCTCTCATAAAGGTTTGGACAGGCTATGAAGGAGAAATCAGTAAATCCAAGGTAGAAGATAACAAGAATGTCGTTTTTGTAAAATTTGTAAAGGATAATGAGGAAGCAAAAAGGGAACCCGTAGAATTTGAAGCCAACAAGACCATGATGGGTGATGAAGCAAACAAGAACAAGCAGCAACCTCAAGCGACAAAGAAAGAAATTAAGAAATAGTCAACTGCAAAAGGCTCATAAGCTCCTAAGGATTAACTGAACAAATTTAAAAGATGTCAAAGGAGTTTCCTTCCTCCTGTGAGAAATATCGCATGCTTTGCCTGCCACAAATTGGGACATATTGCAGGATACTGTAAGACAAAGCAAATCTAGTCCAGCCAGCAAAATATGCAGCCAATAAGAGGAATTACTCAAGCAAGAAAATGGAGAAGACCACCTTTCACCAGGTACACAAATCATTTCCAAGGCTATTGTTATTCATGCAATGAATTTGGACATAAATTTGTTGAATGTAAACTATGTTAAAAAATGAGCACAAAATTCTTTACATCAGCTCAAACGTACCTTGGTAAAATAAGATGTTATGTATGCCACAAGCTTGGAAACAAAGAAAAATACTGTGGGCTACCATATACATTAAATAACTCTAGACAGATCATGGAACCAAATCATATCAAACCAAACTGTGAATCAAAAGGAGATGCAGACATTATGAAGAACCCTAACAAAGTATGGAAGAAGAATAAGAAGAAGGGGGAGTCTTTTACTTTAATGACATTTTGAATCCATCATAGACTGAGGGGGAGCTGCTCTAGGAAGCAACGCAGATATCCAGTTAGTGATAGACAAGAAGAAACATCCCAGGGGGAGAGAAGTTCATAAAAGGTCCCCATAAGAGTTTTCAAAGAAGATATTCTTGGAATAAGAACAACTAAAAGTTTAGGAAGGGAAAGGACAATTCCTCTGGCAGAGAACTATAGAAGAAGAAGGACACCTAAAGCATTCAATATCCAATAGGTTTATGGAAGAAGAGAAAGAAACAAACATCGATGGTGGTAAAGGGAACATCATTCATGAACTTGGAAACTAAGAGGATTATTACATTGTACGTCTCTCTGCAAGTGTTAATAATGAAACAAAATGTTCTTAAGAAGGATGAATAAGAGAAATGTTTATCATCATTATATCATTACATCATTCAACAATTGGTATTTGGAGAAAGCAACCTACCTATCAGTAGAATACCAAGTGTTATTAGTGGAGCAGTGGTATGGTACAGGTCCTCAGGATTAGAGTATTATGGCAGAAGGGTAGTATTCCCAATGTTATTACAATTATATTGTATGTGGAAGTTAAGCTCTGGTTGCTCTAATTATTTCTAAGTATTTTCTTATTGTAAATGTTGGAGAATGTCGAGTTGCATTATTAAAGCATGGAAAGGTCAATAAAAGTTCCAAAGGTTCATTATCTTGTTTGCATTTGAAGTGTTATATTGAGCATTGAAGCAGTATATGTTCTTGGATATAACTGCATGCCTTCCTCAAGTCAATACGGATATATCTTCAAGGCCTTTTTCTTAAGATCATTCATAAAACTATGTGAAGTATGTTTGCTGAGATTTCAATTAAACAACTTGAATATGTTTTTTGCTGAAGATTATTATGATAGAATAGTTGAAGTATCTGAAGTATGATGGGCTAGTTTTGTTAATATTATTATTGAAGCTCAAGAGTATTTTATTGATTCATATAATTCCTACTTCAACAGAAAGGAATTACAGGTATTTCACTATTGTAGAGAGGCTAATCATTGACATACATACCAATGCATTGAATGTATCTAGCCTCAAGGGTTTTTTTTTAAAATAATCTGTACAGTATTAAAGTCATTTTGTCTTTAAGATTGAAAGATATTGTCTAAACTTACAATAAGTTGTAAGTTTTGTTTTGACCCATTGTTCACATCAACATCAAGAACTTTTGGCTTGTAGTGATTATATTTTTAGAAGTCTAGCACATATCACCACTATCAAGCAGTAAGGGACAAAAGTATAGAACATTCCATGGTGACATGCCTTCTAGAATTCTCATGAGTTTGGGATAGAATCAATCTGTTGTGTATATTCATGCAATCTCAATGATTTTCAAAGTGTTCTCCCAAAAACTCTTATACACCAGTTTGGAGTATCAAGGAAGAAAGACATAATGAAGAAGGCTTATACACAACTTAGAGAGAAGTAATGCAAAGATGGAAACTAAATTGGAAAAATGTGTAACCCTTTTCCATTGATGTTAAAGGAGGAGGAAAAGCAAGTAGAAGAAGAAAGGCACTTCTGAAAAACAAGCAGAGGAAGAAAGACACTTCTCAGAATGAAAGGGGGAGGAAGTGTTGCCATCAATGCCAAAGGGGAAGAATGTTGGAAATATTATCATTGATGGCAAAAGAGCAGAATGGAGCAACACTAGAATTATCATTGAGAACAAAGGAGCAGATTAGGATCAACTAGAGTATAAAGGAGCAATAAGGCAAAGAAGGCAAAATTTAAGTGGAGAAGCATAAAAGAGAGGCTAGAGAAGCATAAGAGGCAAAGGATAAAATTAGGCAATGATGCAGTGATAAAGCATAAAAGAGAGGTAGAGGAGAAGCAGAGAGGCAAGGAATATCATTAGACCATCAACAAAGGCAAAGGAGCATAGAGGAGCAACATTAGAGTCAAAGGAACAAAGGCAACAAAGGCAGTTAAGGAAGAAAAGAAACAAAGGAGAAGATCAATGTGTAACAAAGAGGCAAGGAGAAACCTTAGAATTATTACTTAAGGAAAAGGAGTAGCAAAAGAGGTAAAATACAACTTCATGCATCAAAGAAGAAAATTGTGCAGTGCAGGGTCAAGTCGGGCTATTCACGTTTAGTACAGAAAGAAAAAGAAATGAACAAGTGGGCCAAGTCAAGTTTGTTATAAAATGCATGCAGAACAATTTTTTTGTGTTTAGAAGATCGTGAACAAGTTGGGTATTCTAGGTGCAGCAAAGAAGAAATGAATGTGTTGGGCAGAGTCGTGAACATGTTGGGTCAAGTCATGCATGAGTGGGCAGAGTCGTGAACATGCCTAAGTAAAGTAATAAACGCATGCAGCAATGAAGAAAAGTTGTAAAGAGTGGGTCGAGTCATGCTATATTACATTCAGAATAGTGCACAGTTCAAGCGCATAGTCATGCTTATTTACGTTTAGAACAGTGCACATGTCAGGGTCAAGTCATGCAAATTTATGTACAGAACAGTGTTCGGAGATATCACAAATCGAAATCGGTGAATTTTATATTTACATGTTAAGAAAATCGCAAGTTCAATTTTTTAAGTTGGGATGCGATGAGGAGACACGTGTCGGGCAGAGGTCCAAGCGCATATTGCACATTGCATGTGATATGGTATAACAGTTAACAATAAAAAGGTAAACTTGCGAAGTTGCTATGCGATAAGACTCGGAAATTGTGAAATGCGAAGTGAGTGCGATGACATGGCAAGATGACATGGTAGTGATCTGGCGATGATGTGGCAGTGACATGGAAAGCTGACATGGCAGTGACGTGGAAAGTTGACGTGGAAAGCTAATGTGGCAAATGATGTGGCCCCGACCCCACAAATCATAGTTACTTTATGATGATGTGGCAAGGTGATGTGGCAGTGACATGGCAAGGTGACGTGGCATGATGACGTGGAGATGACGTGGACCTGGCCTGCATATCACACATTGCAAACTTGTTATATGTTCTAGGTTGCGATGCGATGAGGAGCCATGTGTCGTCTGAAGATTGACATCGCTATATCACAATCAATGATTTTTATCTTTACATGTTAAGACATCACAAAATAAGTTGTTTAAGTTGCGATGCGAAGTATATTGCATACCGCAGAAAATAAGGAATACCCATTATGGTAAATGTTAAAAGGTACGACATGCGATAAGGTTTTCCGGCCAAATTGAGAAATCACAAAATCACAAATTTTGCGAAATTATGAAAGTTGCGAAGTTGCGAGAGGTAAGTCATTAAAGTTACGAAGTGTGATGGAAAGGCAGATGTGATACATTATTCAAAGGTAAATATGAATTTATTTAAAGTCCACGTTTAATGTGTTTGTGCTATTTTTATGAAGAAAGCCCTAGAAGTGGAGGTCGAATCGGGTAACAAAAGAAAAGGTTGAACACGGGATGAAAAGACTCGAGTAAGTAAAAATTCATGTAGAACAGTGACCCAAATATAGAGTAAAGGTGTATTGCAGTCAATTAATAACAAAAGGTTGAATGTTGTGGGCAAGAGAAGGAAGGTAGATAGGCAGAGTCGGGCAAAGGAGCATATGGTGGCATTGTTGTGAATGTACCAGCTGAGTTGAGTCGCGAAAAAGGTCGTTATGCAGCACAATTAGAATATAACAGCATAAACATAAAATACAAAGGGACAACAAGCAGAAGAGGAAAAATGCACAACAAAGCTAAGAAGCTGAAAGAGCTGAGTGAAATATATTTTTTGTAACTGTAAATGTAAATTCATTGATTATTTTATATTGTTTGTGATGCACAGGCAAGTCTCCGTAGGCATAGGGAAACTCCAATGAGTGTTGTAACGATTATTTATGATATAACAACCTGAACTAAAGTGTAAGGAATTGAACAGGTGGAAGGCAGAAAGATAGACCTGTTCACTTCATATTCTGTGTAGAATGCAAACAATCAAGGATTTATCTGTATAAGAGATGTAATATTAGTATGGAAAGGAGTAAGAGAGAATGTAGTAGAATTGAAGAGAGTTGAAGAGATCAGAAAGTTGCAGAATGGAAAAGAGCAGAAGAAGGTAAGAGAGTTGCAGAAGGTTGGAAAGTGGAAGAATAAGAGAGAGCTGATAGAGACGATGTGCATATCATGAGCCGATATGAAGTAGATATGAAGGCTGAAGAGGTAGCAGTGGAGAAGGAGTAAAACATAGCTAATATCCAGAAATGAAATAACTCAGAAACAGATTGCAGAAAACACAGATATAGAACTAGACAATACAATGGCGGAAAAGAGGCTTCAGCCTCATGGCATTCTCGTCATTCTCTCTTATTAAAATAATTTAGTTTACAATTTAAATATATGAGAGAAAATGTCTAAGATAGTCCGTTCTATCTTAGACTCCTTTGGTTGAGATAATTTCTCACCAAAAACCCACCAAGATAGGAGTTACTAAACAAACTCCAATATTTTAGGAACAACACAAGAGTTACGCACATATTCCTAACTTGGAATATTTAATTAATTAATTTATTATTTTGGATTTATTATTGTTATTTGAGAGAGGCTAACAGGTAAATCAACAATTTTAGTTTCATGTTGAGTGAGGAGATTGTAGTCTCCTTTCAAGTTGTAGCTTGTGGAAATTGAGGTAGGAGCCTCCTGTGAGTTATAGCCTATAGAAAATACATGGGAGTTGGTGCTTCTGTTTCAAGTTTTAGCTTGATATATGTCTAGATGGAGCTGGTTGAGGTAGGAGCCTCCTGTGGGTTGTAACTTGCAAAAAGTAGATGGAAGTTGGAGCTTCCTTGCAAGTTGTAGCTTGCAGAATTTGAGGTAGTAGCCTCTTGTAGGTTGGAGCCTACAGAAAATCAGTGGTGAGAGGGAGTTGGAGCTTTCCTTTGCATCACAACAATAATAAGATGTGTTTTTCTCACTTATGGGTTTCCACTTATATCTGTTGTATATGTGCATGATGATTATGTGCCGATGTATTGTGTTCAATCTGCTTATTACTTGCTGCCCACATATTAATTTTTCTGATTCATTATATATTATTTTTTTTATGAAATGGAGGTGTAAATAAGTTTAAAGAAAAGAGTTTTAAATGTCCATGAATGTACTAAACTGATTCATAGCCCCCCCACTCTTAGTTGAGCAAAGGGTTCATCAAATTGGGTATTGAGTTCACTTGTCATGGAAACTTCTAGGAATGGATTAATGGGGGGATTAAGTGGAAAGAGAAGGATTAGTTTGTGCATCTATTCTCTTGACCTATTTTTTATATTACCGTTGTATTTTAGTGATACAGGGGCATTAGGCTAAAACAAATTCCATGTATTTTTATAGGCTTAGGAGTTTTAAGTCTTCAAAGGGGTTATATTTTATGAAATGAGTTCAGTAGGTTTTAATTAATTTTTATTAAATGTAGAGAGAGTTGTAACTGCCCTCGAATGATTAGAGGATAGGAGAAGTTGATTAGGTGGAGTCAGTTTCATTAATTTAGGGAGTTAGGCTAAATTTAGGGTTTGAGGATTCCAAGATTTTTTGAGTCATCGAGGGAATTGAATCGATTGGCTATCCATTTTGTATAATTGTAAGCCTAAAAGGCATTAGGGGACAGACCTGGAGATCGGCAGAACGGGGTAGAGTAGTGAGGTAGAAGGGCCATTTGATTTGAAGATCTGGCCAAGGACGAGTAATTTGTAAGTAATTTCGTTCAATATATATGAAGGAAGTTAGTCCTGAATTCTGTGAGATGTACATTGTTTGATTTATTTTGTATGAAGAATATTTTGAGTTCCTGTGATTATCTGTGGGAATAGAACTATAAAGGTTGAGGGTTAACATGGCACTCTATATGAAATGAAGGAATCAATGCAATTTGTCACATTTGAATGTTATTGAGCTTGTAATCGATTACAAACCATAGAAATCGAATACAGAGGGGGGATTGGAATCGACCCTGTTCAATTGGATACGCAGGGGTTTAAGGACTTATATACAGTGAAGGCTATATATTCATCATGCATATACAGTGAATAGAAGTTCGGCTTTAAGCCACACATGGAGGCATTATGCCATTCATAGAGAATGGATTTGTGTTACAATAACCGAGTATAGGGAAATGGTTATGCACTGTCTGTGTGCCAGAGAGGGTCATAGTGGATCGGTGAGTTCATAAATGTACAAGTCAAAAGAGGAACAGTGAGTTAACTAAAGAAGCAAAGATTGGGTTTTATTGCAAGACATGGTGGCATGAAACCATAGTCTGTTTAGAATCCAAATTAAGGATACAAGGTTGAAGGCAGAGCTTATAGAATAAAGGCGCTGAAGAGTGGTGGAACCCTGAGTCAAGAATGGAACCGGGAGCGTGAATAGTGAAGGTGGTTTCGGAGGCAGAAACCACTGGTCTCACATTATTAAAAAGAGGTAATTTGGTTATTGAAAAAAAACGCGATAGTGTTCTCTGCCCGACGCGTGTCTTGAGGTGGTAAGTTAAAACCAATTTCATCGCAATTTTTTTTTAGCGTTAAAGCTTGGCGGATAAAAAACACGATATTCTTTTATGTTCGTTGGATCATTGGTGTTGATGCGACGAGGCATCAACCGTTGGATGTGAAGGGAGAGTTAAAGGTTGGGACCCACTTTTATCATGTGGGGTTGATGGATTAAGCCTCGAGCAGGTTCATAGCGTGATGTCCATAGGATCGCTGAAGTAAAACGTGACGATATGTCCATCGTTGGATGCAGAGGTACGTTAAACGCGGGGCCCAATGTATTATAAAATCATTGCGATAGTTGTTTTATTTGTGTCAAATTTACGCATGCAAAATTAAATAAATATTGATGGCAGATATATGCAATGGGGTCTCGTAAGATGAGTGCATAATTGGGTTCACCCAAGATTGGTGATATCAATAGTCACATTGATATTTGATTAATTAAAGCTCAAAATTATATAACGTGAGCCGATACACATGAAGGGAAATTATGGGTCGAATAACGCTAGTGGTTATCGATGCAAATGATGGTAGGGCTAACATAAAGAAGCCTGGTACGTTGTGACTATTATAATTATATGCTTTGGTACTATAATACGGTGAATTTTTATGCATACATTGATGTATGTATTGGTCAAGGAATGTATATTGGGTAATATTACAAAGTTGAAATATACGTTTAATGAGCTCGTGAAGTGGTTCGGACTATGGTCTAACCATAGGGTTGGAAAAAGGTAAAGCTTCCTCGTAGAGTGAGTGAAAGCATGGTTTTAACCACTGAGACTTCAAGTGGATATTAAAGCTTCTGCATTGGGTATTTAAATTTCCATTCCAGCAACTAATATAGTGTGAAATTTCCCAGGCATTGAGGTTAATGGGGACATGAATTTGAATTGCATTTTATATGCATAGAGAGTGAAATTTAGGGGGGACTGTGGGTTTTACCCTGTATCATGTGGTATCAGAGCTGGATTAGCTCTTTTGAATATTAATTTTGGAATACATGCTTGGTAGAGGCAGTGAGGAAAATTTGAAGTTCTAAATCTGTTTAAGAGTGACTATAAATTTGAGGAGGTGTGCAGTGAAGGTACACAGAGTTGTAGTGAACAAAGAGTTGCAAAGGAACAAGATCATGCAAGGATCTTGCAGGTAAAATAGCTTTAAATCTGATTTGTGATTTATGATTGCAAATTTATGGTTGCAGAAAGTGCAGACAGAGTTTTGATGGTGATGGCAGTGAACCTGGTATTCAACTAAAGGTTGGATAGGGAGAAAATTTGCAGCATATAGAGATGCAGTACAGGTGAAAGAAGAAGCAAGCTTATACAGAATCTTGAAGGTGAGTTGATGAGCAGTGTTTAACTCTGGTTTGAAGTATTGAAGGAATCTCAACAAAAGCAGATCATAGCTTTGAGAGCAGTGATGAAAGAGTCCAACAGAGGATTCTAAAGTGAAAAAGAAGGTGTGGAAAAACCTAGAGAATTCCCAACAGATGTTGGATGAAAGAAGAATAGATTTGTTCTTGAAAAGTTACAGAGTGAAGCCTATAGAGAGCATAAGAGAGTGCTCAGAAGGGTCCAGCAGATAGGGGACCAGTACTTACCAAAAGCCTAGATCCAAAGGAAAGGATTGGTGAGGTAAGAGGCAACAGGAGAGCTTGTTGTTTCAGAGGCTTAGTGCAGCTTGTGAGTGAATAACTCATGGAGAAGAGGATGGCTACTGATATTCATAGCAGAGATTTCAAAGGTTTTGAGAGAGGCCACAACAGGAAATAGAAAGAAGATGCCAAGACCAATGGCATGAGGAAGAAATTGACTGATGCAGACTATTGGAAAGAGGTATTTGAGATCAGTGAACAATTTAATAAACTGGAAAATAGGATAGAGGAAATCCAGAGAGTTGGTTGGGTCATGAAGAAGAAAGTAAAGTGGCACAGGCTATAGATGAAGAGAGAGCAAATGATAAATGATCAGCTGAAGGAGGAAATACACAGAATGATTGGGTATTTGGAGCAGGACTTGAAAACTAAAACTTCAAGTGAGACCAAGAGGTCCAATGACTTTTCTTCTGATGACTCTTGTATGTTTGCAGGAAAGTTGAGAAAGCTTGAACAGAGGATGGATGTACAGGTGAGATGTGCAGAACTCAGAGCAGCTGAGTTGAGAAGAGAATTTTATGTTTGTGAAGTAGAACAGAGTACAAATGAAGAATGGGGATCTGCAAAATATCTTGTGAACCATGGTGAAGGTTTAAGACATCAAGAAGTTTGTCTTGCTGAAGAGGAAATTAATGATGATTTCCTGAGTTATTGGACAAGTCTAGATTAGCTAGATGATGTAGAACCTTGTATTTTTGTGACTGAAAATTGTGAGGTGATTACAGGTTTTACTGAGGAGAATGAGCAATCTTGTGGAGTTGTCACAAGTATGAAGAAGTATCTCTCAGAAGATAAATACTCTAGAGTAAAATGCAATGTTGGAGAAGGTCTCTTGACTGAAGGGAACAGTGATACATTTATGATGGAAGCTGTTGCAGCATAGGAAGAAATTCTTGTGGATGAATAAGGAGAGAATTAGTTTGAAGAACTGATATGTGAAACACCAGTTGAGACTGTTGAAGCCCCTGGCCTACAAACTGACAATTTGTGTATGAATGCAGGGACTGTAAGTGATGTTGAATTTCTTAAAGAATTATAGAGAGAAATTGCATTGTTGGAATACTTGTTGGAGAATTTAGAGTATGAAAGAGAGATTGCAGAAGGTAGAGTTCATCATAGTGAACAGGAAACCATCATGGAGGCAGATGATGTGAATGAAAGACTTGTTGACGGTCTTGGGAATTCTTCAGAGAATTCTTTGGGAGAAGTGAATCGGCATACTGATGTGCTGATAGAGAAGAAAGGAGTTTCAGGACAACATACTTAAATACTGGCAGAAGGAAGAAAGGCACTGAGGCCTTATGATTTTTGTTTTAACAATTGTTTTATGAATGCAGATTTTTTTGTTGTTGAAGAAAAATTGACACCATTGAACAATTAATTAAAGGAGGAGGAAAATTATGTGGAAGACTTCAATCCATGGAATGAATAAATTAAGTTGTTGGAGACTGTGCTAAATAAGTTGGATTCAATGCGGGAAGGAGAACCTCAATTTCAAAATTGGGGATTGCAGAATGTGAAGATGCAAGAGAATGATGATAAGGAATATTTTATGAGTCTTGGAAAGGACTTAGAACTGCAGAAAGAAGAATTGGTGACTGAATCATCAATTGAGGCCATTGGGCCTTGTGATTTTGAAACTGACAAGTTGGTTGTGTCGACAGATATTGTAGAAGACAATCCATCACTTGGGGTTGTCTTGAATGGAGATGGACTGTTGAAAGAAGGTGAGACAGACATGTCTCATGTAAAGGAACTTGTTGTTCCTGATAATGACAAGAAGGAGTTGATTTGCTTGATGAACAAAGAGAAGACTGGAGGACAAACTTTTTGGACTGCTATAGTGGTGGAGAATCAGAATTTTATTCTGACAGAAGATGAAAATGCAGAGCTTGAAGAACTTGATTTGATTTCTAGAATCAATCAAGATGATGATGGAAATTTACTGAAGATTGTCAAAGAAGAAGAAGAAGAACATGCTGAAACAAGTTTGCAGCATATTGATGGAATGTTTGAAATTAGATGGCTGAATTGTTTGCTGAAAACATTCAGAGAAGAGAAGGAAATGGTAGAGCAACAGATTGAAGTATTGCCAGAAGAAATGTTAGAGCAACAATTTGAAGTGTTGCTAGAGGAGGAAGAGACACAAATACTTCATAACTTTGATGTTTGTTTTATGATTGCAGGTACTGAAGGAATGACTAAAGGAGGTTTGGTCCAAGAGAAGAAAAGAGATTATGACAGTGACTGGCAATTTAAATACCAGTCCAAAGAATTGTTGAAGTCAGATAATGAAGAAATTGTCATGGATGACAATCAGAAAGAGTTCTACTATTGCAGAGAACAAGAGGGTATGGATGATTGGGTGGCAGCTAGGGTAGTAGTAAGAACTGAATGAGTAAGAACTGAGCAAGTTAAAGCTAAGGCTAAAGCTACAGTAAAGGTGGTAGCAAGAGTTCAGCAAGTAAGAACTCAGCAAGCAGAAGCAGAAGTAGAAGTTCAGCAATCAAGATGGAGTAGTGCCCAGCAATCAGAAGACATATTAGACATAGAAATTGAATTTATGAGGAAGATGATGGTGAAAGTGTCTCAAAGGAAGGCAACAATAAGAAAACCAAGAAGCAGAAGCATTAGCAGAAGAAAGACAGAAAGCGATTGTAAAAGTGTAGCCAGTGGAGCAATACAGAATAAGATATGGAAGCCTAGAGAAGTGCAGAAGAAGAATATTGCAACAGATGATCAGTTGCAGAACAAAGTGTGGGATCCAGGAGGACAAGACTACAAGCACATGATTAGGAGATCATGATTAAATTAACCTGGGGAGTCTGATGCAGGGGAATTAGGCTAAAACAAATTCCATGTAGTTTTATAGGCTTAGGAGTTTTAAGTCTTAAAATGGGTCATATTTTATGAAATGAGATCAGTAGGTTTTAATTAATTTTGATTAAATGTAGAGAGAGTTGTAACTACCCTCGAATGATTAGAGGATGACAGAAGTTGATTAGGTGGAGTCAGTTTCAGTAATTTAGGGAGTTAGGCTAAATTTAGGGTTTGAGGATTCCAAGAGTTTTTGAGTCATTGAGGGAACTTAATCAATTGACTATCCATTTTGTATAATTGTAAGCCTAAAAGGCATTAGGGGACAAACCTGGAGATCGGCAGAATGGGGTAGAGTAGTGAGGTAGAAGGGCCATTTGATTTGAAGATCTGGCCAAGGACCAGTAAGTTGTAAGTAATTTTGTTCGATATATATGAAGGAAGTTAGTCCTGAATTCTGTGAGATGTACATTGTTTGATTTATTCTGTATGAAGAATATTTTGAGTTCCTGTGATTATCTGTGGGAATAGAACTCTAAAATTTGAGGGTTAACATGGTACTCTATATGAAATGAAGGAATCAATGCAATTTGTCACATTTTAATGTTATTGAGCTTGTAATTGATTACAAACCACAGAAATTGAATACATAGGGGGATTGGAATCGACCCTGTTCAATTGGATATGCAGGGGTTTAAGGAATGATAGACAGTGAAGGCTATATATTCGTCAAGCATATACAGTGAATAGAAGTTCGGCTTTAATCCACACATGGAGGCCTTACGCCATTCATAGAGAATGGATTTGTGTTACAATAACCAAATATAGGGAAATGGTTATGCACTGTCTGTGTGCCAGAGAGGGTCATAGTGGTTTGGTGAGTTCATAAATGTACAATTCAAAAGAGGAATGGTGAGTTAACTAAAGAAGCGAATATTTGGTTTTATTGCAAGACATGGTGGCATGAAACCATAGTCTGTTTAGAATCCGACTTAAGGATACAAGGTTGAAGGCGAAGCTTATAGAATGAAGGCGCTAAAGAGTGGCATAACCCTGAGTCAAGAATGGAACCGGGAGCGTGAATAGTGAAGGCAGTTTCAGAGGAAGAAACTAGCGGTCTCGCATTATTAAAAAGTGGTAAGTTGGTTATTGAAAAAAAATGTGATAGTGTTCTCTACCCAACGCGTGTCTTGAGGTGGTAAGTTAAAACCACTTTCATCGCATTTTTTTTTAGCGTTAAATCTTGGCGGATAAAAAACACGATATTTGTTTATGTTCGTTGGATCATTGGTGTTGATGCGACGAGGCGTCAACCATTGGATGTGAAGGGGGAGTTAAAGGTCGAGACCCACTTTTATCGCACAGGGTTGATGGATTAAGCCTCAAACAGATTCGTAGTGAAATTTTCATAGGAATGCTAAAGTAAAACGCGATGATATGTCCATCATTGGATGGAGAGGTATGTTAAACGCGGGACCCAATGCATTATAAAATCATTGCGATAGTTGTTTTATGTGTGTCAAAGTTACGCAGGCCAAATTAAATAAATATTGATGGCAGATATATGCATTGGGGTCTCGTAATATGAGTGCATAATTGGGTTCACCCAAGGTTGGTGACATCAATAGTCACATTGATATTTGATTAATTAAAGCTTGAAATTATATAACGTGGGCCGATACACATGAAGGGAAAGTATGGGTCGAATAACGCTAGTGGTTATCGATGCAAATTCCAGTAGGGACAACCTAAAGAAAGCCGATACGTTGTGACTATTATAATTATATGCTTTGGTATTATAATATGGTGAATTGTTATGCATATATTGATGTATGTTTTGGTCGAGGAATGTATATTAGGTAATATTACACAGTTGAAATATACGTTTGATGAGCTCGTGAAGTGGGTCAGACTATGGTCTAACCATAGGGTTGGAAAGAGGTAAAGCTTCCTCATAGAGTGAGTGAAAGCATGGTTTTAACCACTGAGACTTCAAGTGGATACTAAAGCTTCCGCATTGGGTATTTAAATTTCCAGTCTAGCAACTAAAGTAGTGTGAAATTGCACAGGCATTGAGGTTAATGGGGACATGAATTTGAATTGCATTTTATATGCATAAAGAGTGAAATTTAGGGGGACTGTGGGTTTTACCCTGTATCATTTAGTCCCGTGGGATTTCCTTTATGCACCATTTCGTTTTTAGGGTGGTAGTAGTTTGGAAACTTTGATTTTGGTTGCGTAGTCCCATTCCCTCATCCACATATATCGCTTCTCTTCCATTCATTATATCCCCATTCATCATATTTCCCACTTGGGTCCACATTTATTCACTGGGTCTACATAGAGCTAGCCTCCCCTTTCCCTTTCTCCCACCTTGGGTCAGGCTTGGAACGATGACCCGAAGGTTGAAGCGGTTGAAAAGAAAAATTAAAATCATAAATGGCCACATTCAATAGAAAAATATACCACAACATGCAAAATATGGTCAACGAAAAATATTTAGCACTTGGGAAAAATCCAATGCATGAGCTCTACCCTATACCCATCACCATCACCCTAGTTTGATAGGCCCTAGATGAGCCTCTTTTATCATTCAAGAATCCATTATTTTCCCAACCTCTGGAGGGAAATGAACTGCCCACCTAAAATGGGGTATCCACTGCTACATCTTATACATCATGCTCTTATCCTTTGATCCCCGAGAATTTAATCAAATAAAAATCATAAAAGGAAAAATGCATGTAAATAAAGGTGGAAAAATCAAGGTTGGGTCACCTCATGTACCACAATTTCTCCCTTCTATACATTATATATCCAGGTGTGGGATTCCTCTCTTCTAACTACCCTTGTACCTTGATATGTGGCCTAGGATTTCCCCTTTCATTCCCTATTCCATTCACCTCTTTATCAATTTCCACCACCACTTGAGGCATGTACCTTGGACATACTATCCCCTCTAAAGGTAGAAACCACCTAATAAGTTACTTGGTTAACCCCCTTTGGAGCTTGGATACATTAGCATATGCGAAAGCCCACTAAGGAAGAGAATTCCATTATGAAGTGTCCACTTTTTTTCCATTGTTTGTAAGCTCTTTTACCCAATTAATTTAATGACTTTTTGTGTTGGAAGGCTAGGGGATACATTGGATCTTATGTAGGATTGTAGATGGTGTCCATCCTGAGTCTGTTCTCCCTATACGGGGTCCTAACTCTCTATAGGGATACATTGGCACATTTATGGTGTGTGTAGAGATCCATGGGCCTCCACAGCAATAGAAAACACTCCATGGATCCCCAAATATGATCAAATATTGCTCAATATCCACCTATTGGATGAGGAAGATTCACATGCTATAATATGCCAAGTCGTCACCATAGTTGCACCATACACTTGGCAGGTGAAATATGACTTGTATACTGATGTGGCATCTTTTATTCCATTATTTGAGCCCTTAGAGATGGTCCACATGCATCTGCGACTTACTTGGAGACCCATGAGGTTATTGGTGTGGCCCCACACCCATTAGGAGCACCACATGTTTATTTTTTGGAGAACAAGGGGCCAACCCCTTGTACATTACTTTTTAGGGCCCTATTCATCAATTTTGAACTTATGGACCTCATCAAGCTTTTTGGAGGGCCCAATGACATACATTTTTTATCATTTGACCTCTTGAGAGGTTTATTATTTTATTCATGAGCTAGTTTGGTGGGGTTGCCACCAAAAGTTTGTTTCTTTGCACATTATTTTACTTTATGGGATAATGTAGGCCCAATTAGGTAATTCAAACTCCTAAGAAGTGTATAAATATGAGTGACATGAATTCATTTTGTAAAATCACTTGGATTATATTACTCTCTCTCACTTGAGAACTTTACATTTTCTTCTTGGAGGACAAATTGGAGCATGAATGAATTTTGATGTTTGGATTGGATTTTATTACCTTGGAGCTTATTTATTGGAAAATGTGTTGATGGTTGGATATATTATCTTACATGTAAGTATGATATTGATGTTATTTTCTTTTATTTTTTCACATACATTGATCTTGGGATTCTCGCTATTTTAGGTCTAATTGTTGCATGCATTTCCTACTTCATTGTGGAATCGTGTTTCTATATAGTGTATCTCTATGTATGGTCCATGTTTTTGAACGAAGTTTCCTACATATTGAAGTTATCTTGATAAGCCATACTCATTTGCAAGCGAAGTGTAAATGCTTTAATGTCACTTTATTTTTTTCTCTAACGTTAGATGAAGTTGCCAATAGAACTTCCTTGAACTAGAAACAAGATCCTTTCTCATAATTATTCTTGACTCCATATCCCCAAAATCAATTAGGCACTGATCCACCATAAGGTGATTAACTTAAACCCCTTTTCTTCACCTTTTCCCCTCTTTTCTAGCTCTAGCCACATTGGGCCATTTGGGGAATCACTTTGTCGATAAATTAGCCATAGAAAAATTTGCTAGGCTCTACTGCATTTTTGTGTCCTCAAGTTCTCCTCCAAATTTGAAGAATTTATGACAGTGAGATTGTGAGATATCCCAAGCCCTAGCTCTGAGATCAAACTTTTCCCTGGTGTTCCCTATGCTAGTACCTCATATGAACAATTTGACACCTTCAAGTGGAAATTATTGTTTTTATCCTTTCCCCTACCTTGTTCAGGTTAATATCATCATCAATTACTAAATTATCTCCCCTTAACCTAGGTTGGGTCCACTTGTCCCCATGTGGTTCCATTTCCCATCAAAGGAAATTATTTTAAGACAACTCAAGGATCCCAAGTTTTGCAAGTATTTTATCGATTGGGAAACTCATTTACAAGTTACATTCCCTTAACCTAGCCCATAAATCCTCACCTCCTTCCCCTAAAAATCCTTGTACCTTTCTTAAAGAGCAAGCAAGCTCCATTCTAAATATTCTTCTAGGGAACGGATCATTGAGGTCACTTCACATCCATTTTTTGATCCATCCTTCATAAGTCACTTCCCATATACTGAGTCTCCTCCCATCAGTGGAATTTCATAAAGAGTAGCGAGTCTTAGTTGAGGTGACAGTGGGCTAAGTCTCCATCGTTTCCCTTGATCTAACAGTTGTCCGTTTAGGAGTTCCTTTTAGGTCCTCTACTAGTTTGAGTGGTAACACAACCTAGTATAGGGTGGATGTGTGAGTGTTAGATGTGTAGGCGTGAGATGTGAAATGTGAGATGTTATATGTTACATGTGAGATGTGAGATGTTAGACATGAGATGTGAGATGTGAGATTTTACACTTTTTTTAGATAAAAGAAAATATAATATACATATCACATTAAAATATATAACATATAAATAGTACTTATAAATTAACATCCATTTTACCATATAAATTAAAATAATGATTCCATAACCATTTTTAAATTTAATTAATAATTCCATAAAAAAATAATATTTACATTATAACAATATTCTTAATCATGAATATTTACCAAAGATATTATTAACTTCTAAATAGGTTCTTTTACAATACCATGGACCAATACCTAGAAGAGAAAGATAGAGAGAGGGAGCCAAAGAGGGAGAGGAGGGAAGAAAATCATAATACCATGGGCTAATACCATGGGCCATCTAGGTTTTTTATTATTATGTTATGGATCTATGGTTTTAATTATTGTGTTACAATACCATGGGCCAATACCATGGCTTATCAATACCACATGCCCAAAAACCATAACTTAGTTCAAAATCAAAATATTTTACAAATACTTTATTTTAATTTAATTTTATAACATTTTTTAATTTAATATATAAATGAAAAAAATGTTATAATTAATTTTGAGGTATATATAAACCCTTTGTCCTCATGACTACTAAAAATAGATCCAAGGGAAGAGATAAAAAAAAGTGACTAACAATGATAGAGGAAGATAGTTCATGATTCTTTTAAGTTTTTTATTATTGTATTTTATTTTACATGATTGATCCAAAATATAGGTTTAATAGTTTACAACCAATTATGTTTTTTTTAATTATTGTGTTACAATACCATGGGCCAATACCATGGCTTATCAATACCACATGCCCAAAAAACATAACTTATTTCAAAATTAAAATATTTTACAAATACTTTATTTTAATTTAATTTTATAACATTTTTTAATTAAATATAAATGAAAAAAATGTTATAATTACTTTTAAGGTATATATAAACCCTATGTCCTCATGACTACTAAAAATAGATCCAAGGGAAGAGATAAAAAAAAGTGACTAACAATGATAGAGGAAGATAGTTCATGATTATTTTAAGTTTTTTATTATTGTATTTTATTTTACATGATTGGTCCAAAATATAGGTTTAATAGTTTACAACCAATTATGTTTTTTTTAAATTTATATACTTTCTTAAATACAATACAATGTGACCATATTTAAGAGAGAGAGAGAGGGGGGGGGGAATAGAGTGGGGGATAGAGACATAGAGATGGGAGAGACAAGGAAAGAGAGGAGGGGGGAGAGATTATGAGAGAGGGAGGGAGAGAGGGAGTGAAAGAAAGATAGAGGTCGAGAGAGAGGGAGTGACAAGGGAGATATGAATATGGAATGAAGGAGAGAGGAGATGAGGGGAGAGAGAGAAAAGGAGAGGGTATAGATATGCAAAGAAGGGGAAGAAAGAGGGAGGGAGATAGTGACAGAGTTGGAGGGTGGAGAGAGAGGGAGAGTTTGATGGGGGGAGAGATAAAGAGAGGTGGGAGATAAAGGGATAAAAAGGAAGGAAGAGAGAGAGGACTTGAGAGAGAGGATAGAGAGGGATGGAGTTGTAAAGGGAAGAAATACACAGAGAGATAAATTTATAGAGAGATATATGGAGAGATGGTGAGGGGGAGAGAGAGAGAGAGAGAGAGAGAGGGAAGGGGATTTTGGGAAATCAAGTATATTAGAGTTTGATTCCTCTTTCTTGATAATTACTTGTGAAAAATGTCATCATCTTTTACTTCTTTATTAGATTATCTTTCATATTATATTACCAAATTATGTGTGTATGAAGATCACAAAACCAAAAGACACAATATGTAGGCAATATGCCAAGGAAAAACACCTGTCTAGGGGAAATCCTAGTCAAAATTCTCTTCCTTCAATAGTTTTCATTGAGGCTCTTCAACCTAGACATAGACCAAACATTTCCTCCACACCAAGTCATCCTTTATAGATCTTTGACCCAATAGCATTAACGACTTGTCCCCAACAACTTCGACTATGCAACAGTTACAACATTTGGCAGAAACAACAACACAAAAAGACTTCGATCTCCCAAAATAGGGCACAAAATGGAGAGAGAGTAGCACCAAAACTTCAATTTTATCCTTCTCTATCACTTTGACCCAACTCACACTCCTTTTAGCTTCCTTGACCTACTTCACTCTTTTTCCAACTTCAGTGGAGATATTGAACTTTCTTGAGATGAGATACTCCAAATGAATTCGATCTCCTTCCTTTTATAGGCTTCAAGTGAGGCCGAATTCATCCCCTTTAGGCAGACTTGGTGTGGAGGTGACATAATTCACATTTGACTCAATAATAAAAAGAATTACATGATTCAAAAGCCCAAGAAGGGCCTCTTTAAATATACAATGACTCTATTGACCCAATATTAATCCTATTAGTCAACAATGGTGAATTTGATTAATACAAATATGACCCAAGCATGAAACCCGTGCTTTAATAATTCATTGTTATAATAATAAAATTTATTTTCTTTATTCTTTTGACAAGTACATTACATAATGACTCATATACATTTTATGAATACCGAACCTAGTTACATTTTTCAACATGGGAAGAGAGACAGAGAGAAAGGGAAAAGAGAGAGGGAGAGGAAGAGGGAGGGAGGGTGACATAGGTATATATGGAAAGAGAGTGTGTATGTTTTGGGGGTGAGAAGGAGATACAAGGGGAGATAGAGATATATATGGAGAGGGGAGGGATTAAAATAGAGGGGGGAAGATATATATATATATATATATATATATATATATATATATATATATATATATATATATATATATATATATAGAGAGAGAGAGAGAGAGAGAGAGAGAGAGAGAGAGAGAGAGAGAGAGAGAGAGAGAGAGTGTGTGTGTGTGTGTGTATGTTTGTGGGCTGATATAAAGAGATAAAGGAGAGATAGAGGGATATATATATATAGAGGGGGTGAGAGGGAATAACGTAGAGATAAAGAGAGGGAGGGAGGAAGAGAGATATATATGGAGAGAGAGAGATATATGTGTTTAGGGGGATGTGATAGAGATACAAATAAGGAGAGATGGAGTAATTTGTATATGTAAAATTGAGAGTTTTTTATGAAAATTGCAAGTGAAATGTGTAGTGTTTTTATAAAATTATGTTAATTACATAAACACATAAAAATGATTTTAAACTCATTTTTTCATAAAATAACGGAGACAACAGTACCATAACAACATACACAAGACAACGAATGATGAAGAATTTCACCCCTCCTGGTTGTTGGCGCTCAATTTTGGTCATTTTTACCTATCCTAAATCTATCTATTTACCACCATATTCCATCTTATTTCATCCATATATGCCTCATTTTAGCCTTATTATGCATATTCAATAAATTAAATTAAGTTTTCAATTTTTATAATTTTTTGTAAAAATTGGGTTTTAAGAGTAATTTTTGGACTGCGGGAACCACAAATGGAGAAATACCTATTGGTTCAGTCAAACTGAGCAAAAAAAGACTCGGTCAATGTTGGTCAAACTTGACCTATCATTCAGGAATCCCTAGTAAAAAGGTGGAGATTTATTATTTTGTGGGATTATTCCTGATTTTGTGAACCAGAATAGATGATTTTGACCTATATGGATAGGATTAGGATTGATAATATTGTTATAGACATTATAGAAAAGTTTGTTTATGATTTTCCTATTTAAACAAAGTTTATGGACCATTCAAATATGTAGAATTTACGTAATTTTGTATTGAGACTTTTGAAGAATTTGAGATAATTTGAAGAACAAGTTCTACTATTCTATTTAATTTTCATGATGTGGATTATTTATTAATTTTTTTGTAGTTGAATAGTTCTTCAAGTGTGCAAGAAAAGGGTGGAGGGCCCCCAGACCAAGCTAAGTACACTTTGGTTAAATTAGCATAGTTTTAATGCAATAATTCTTGCTTCAGATTTATGATTCAGCCATTTAGATGTGTTATGATTTCTTATGATTGATGGATGATTATTGGTTTAAATCTAATTTTCATACGAAATTACAACCAATAATTTAAGTTAAATTCTCTTTCTATCAAATCATGAACAACAACTAAAATTCATCCTCTTTTCCTTTCTTGAATTTTTTATTGAATTTCCAGTGTCAATGCAATGGTAATGTTGTTGGAGTAGAACTGTGAAGAAGGACAACCAAGACCTCCTAATTTAAGAGTCTCTTCTCTTGCTTTCTACACATCACAAACTGCTACTCTTTAGCCTCTCTTCTTGAGGACGACGCTTTGGGGAAGGACAACCAGGACCTCCTAAGTTAGGAGCCTCTTCCTTCACTTATTGCATCTTGAATTAGAAAATTTTTAGTTAGATATTATATTTGTAATATGCATTTCCATTATTTTCATCCAAACAACTACTTCCCACACTAGTTTAATTTAAAATTCCATATACTTTGGTTTGCTTCCACGTCTACAAACTCAGATTGACAAGTAAAACACCTGCATTAGTTTACTTAGTAAATTAACCCAACATTTTTGGCACCGTTGCCGGGTGTTGGAGAGGTAAATCCCCTCTGCGGATAGAGGCAATCCCTACTAGCCCAGATCAGGTCTAGCAACAACCGAGTCACGCTAAGACGCAAGTTCCTAATTGCAAAAATACCAATATGTGACCAGAGGCCTACCTTAAGTCCTACGCAACCGTCGTTTGTGGAGAAGATATCGCTTCTGTCCCTTGCTTTGGCAGATCACAATTCTCCCCCCCCCCCCCGATGCGATCGAACACCTGCACGTACAAGAAGAAAAAACAAACAAACAAGCGTAAAACCTAATACATGCAATTATGTATCAGTCAGAGAAGATACAACTCATAACATAAAACACGAACATCTAAGTGGAACTATAATCGAAGTCGTTTATTATTAATCAGAACAAAGAAAGATACAACCTGAGCTCTGACGCTGGATCTTCCTTCGGCAGGTCGACAGAGGAGTACGTCTCGGTAAATCTCGTCGGGAAAAGGACAAGTCTCTCTCTCTTCGGCTGTCTGACGATAATCTCCTTGCAATTGATTCAACTCTATTCAGGCTAGCTTGCAAAGGGAAAATGACAAGCTTATATATATGGTGGAAGGGGATTTGGGATCCCTACAATGGTGGGATTGGCCCTATCCTCAAGGAAGCTTCCATGATAGGTGGAAAACCACTTCCCCTACATGGAGATCCAGAGCCAAACCTCCCAACTCATTTTAGAGACTCGTTCAAGAGTTGGTTGGAATCAAACTTCCGCCATTTATTTTAAAAAAAAACTCCTTATTAAGCCTGGCACGGGTAATACACTGGGACAGAATGCCAGTTGGCGCGCCCTCTTTGGTGGATTTCCCCCACTGGCGCAAGGGTTGAACTAGCTAGTTGCGCCAAGGCTAAAAAGGCTATTTTTAGGGCTTTTCACAGGAAATTTTCTTCAGGGGAATGATTTTCCTTGTCAAGGGGGATGCCATGAAAGTGGTTTCAGGTCATGTCACTGCTCATAGGACATGGAATAAGCCCTCCAATGTGTAGGATGGGGGATTGTAGGGAAGGTGACAAATTACTGTGTAACAGATGCCCCCTAAAGCATGAGGCCCGAAAGAGAGAGAGGGGTGAAATGCTTTACAAGAACGCACCCAACTGAAAACACTACCATCGGAAAACCTGTGTAGACAAGTAGAACTGATATCTCAAATACATGATATATACGTGGTATGGGCGCAACCATCCATAATAGAGTATACAATAATGAGGATCCAAGGCATGGATGAAGCCATCCAATAAGGATCGATAAATAGAATCGGGTATGGTCGCAGCCATCCAATCAATGAGTCATGTAACCAACCATAATAATCCACAAAATCACAGCCTGGATTCTAGCAGACAAAACCCAGGGTCTTGCGCTCCATCTCGACCTGAACAAAGTACAAGTTCAGGCATGTGAATAACTGAGCTGAAGTTGAACATGCAAGAACATTGTCTGATTACCAACCAATGATGAAAGATATTAACAGACGTGAGAGGAACCATCAATAATGACAATGGCCTTCAAGGTACTATAGGTAAAATCCATGGAATGTGAACAGTGGGCTGGCATCGAACACCCGCAGAATCATCCGATCGAAGGTCAATGATGAAAACCTTGCATCGAATGCGAAGAAGCCACCATTGAGGCATGCAGGCTCCAAGGTACCGAAAGGGAGTCTCTAGATCAACTTCATGGATAATGAGCTAAAGTCGATAGGAAGTGACCTTGATCGAAGGTGGGCCATAGTGTTTCTGACATCATCGACATGAGACAGAGGAAAATAATGTTTGTGAATCATGATCAGATGAGAATCAGAGGAAGTTTGAAACTTGCAGAGGTGAACTTCTCTTGAACATATCGGTGGCACGACAGTGGATTTGGCAGTATTTGACATCAAAAGATCAGAGGTCATGATGACAGGGCAAAGAGCAGATGAGAGGTCAAATGGGATTATCCAAACCCATGGAGGCAAACAGAGAATGAGATGAGATGTCCCCAACCCGACACGAATGCAGAAGAGTGCCATGTTCAAGAGTGACATGCTACCGACACGAAGACGATATTGGTTCCATTTTTCCCCACCATTTCTGGCGAGTATCCAAATTATTTTTGAGAAAAATCTTGAAGGGGATAGCATATGCTTGTAATATAAGTTTGTTTTTCGGACGAATCCATACTAGTACATTTAACGAGCCCTAGGAAGGAGAAACTCGAATATCTTCATTACGACTGAATCCGATGTCATCAGGGTTTAACGAATCTGACAAAGGAAGAACTCGACGTATTTTCATGTTTAGAGAGCTTGAAAAGATAGCAGAAAAGTAAACTCTAGCAGTACGTTTTCATAAATATTTCCTTAGATCCGAAAAGGTAGAAAATTATGTCTGAGAAAACCTCCTAGTCGCGATAGGCTAGGGTATTCCTTTTTTGTAAATAATCTATCCCAGCCCAAAAATGGGGTAAACGTATACTGAGTAGATGTCGTTTCACAGCCACTTTAATGAGATCGAAACAACAAGGGACTTGCCAATCTTTTCACGTTTAGAGAGTCAGAAAAGAGCTGAAGGATGACTCCATAAATGACTTTTTTTTGTTTTTACCGAGTCCGAAAAAGTATAAAATACAACTTGTATCACTGTCCAAGTTGCGTAAAACCTGTCGTTGCACATAAAAGCAAGTGTAAAATCCATTTTTCGACAAAATATATTAAAATATTGGGAAAAATGACTTCCAAAACCTAATTTGACTTTGAAAAGTTATAAATATGCAAAAAATGGTAAAACATATTCACTTTTACTTTTTACCTTATTTGGAGAGCAACAGTGAGCTTTCGATGTGCGAACTTGCAGCGGTGATTGCGACCAATCCAGTACATCATCCAGATTCTCGTTCATTCTAGGTAAGAGGTGCTCCCCTTAGCTTTGTTTTGGTGCATTTTTTGTAGATTTCCATTGTGTATTTGACCTCTAGAGGAACCCTTTTGCAAATTTAGGGCTCAGCCAATTGGCGCAGGTATCGGGCACAGACCCGCGCCAATTGGCTCCTTTTTGCAAAGGGGTCACGCCAATGGCGCAACTCAAATTTCCGCATTAATTTACCAAAATGTGAGCCACTCAAATGAATTTTTAAGTGTTGCAGAGATCTAATAAGGTATTTTTGACCATGTTGGTGTAGATATCCAGCCACAATGGTGATTGAGTGGATGGAGAGGGAACATGGGGAAGAGGACGAAATGGCCATGCAAAATGAAGCTTGCATGAACGCCCTCTGGGACTGTGGTCTCAAGAAAATTTTCCTCACACCATGTTTAAGAGCTCAACCTGAGCTATTGCAATATTTGGTTAGCATATGGGACGAGAATGAGGAAGTGTTCAAACTCCGAGACCAAGTACTATCACTCAAAGTCTCTGACGTTTATTTTATAACTGGATTGTCATGTAGAGGCCCAATGCCAATCATGACGGGAAGTAGACCTTCTGGGGAGAAAATGGATATGGTAATGGCGAGAGTGTGCCCAGGGGCACAAACAGGATCGGGCAGTGGGAAAGTAGACATCCACACTGTCCACGATCTATTACTCCAATTAGTGCTTCACACCATTACGTGGGCTGTAGGATCGCAGGCCCCACATGAGGCAACCAAAGCGCAGCTTCTACTAGCTTCTGAATGCATGAATCCTACATTTTTCGATTGGACCACTGTCGTGACAAAAAACATCAAACGACAGCTAACAAAGTGCAAGAAGGCCAAACTGAAATAGTTTTGGTATGGTTCCATTCTGGTGTCGTTCATTTTGGAACGATTACCAATTTTCCAGGGCCAAGGGGCGATAGTCGCCGAGCCGTCAATGAGGGAGCCGAGAATGGCTCGACGGGTAGCACTTATGCCCAGGTTAGGAGGGGGCCAGCAGATGTCCTGGAGGCCTGAATTTTTTGTATGGTTACGGTGTCAGCTGATTGTAGTTGAGGATTGGCCCTATGCAGGTACCGACTTCACAGGAGACCCAGATCTCCCACTTCCAGAGGGGGAGGACTGGAACAAGGAGTTGGGTATGAATATTTTTGATTTTTTATGTATTTATGATTTTTTTGTGATGCATGCCTATTCTAACAACAGTTCTATGTGTATGTAGAAGTTGACCCAGAGAGGCCCGTGGGCATGTCGTCCATTGCGCGGAGGGCCCCTCTCTCATATGACCCCCAAGCTGAGGGTGGCAGAGGGAGTGAGCTGATCCAGAACCTGGAGAGCATCGCCCAAAGAATATCGGACTATGCACGGCTGGCAGATGTCCCATTAGCTTACTAGCAACACACTGTGGGGGTGCCTAATCACCTCCATCGACTGCTGAGGTGATTGGTGCGCACGGTGACATGTTACCACGAGCACCATGCTGATTAGCCATCTAGGGCTTTCATATGCATATTTTTGAGAGAAATGTTGTCTCTGGCTATTATTAAACAGACATGTATATTTTTTTATTTTATGTGATGTACACAAACTGAAAACTATTCGACATATATATATCTACTTCTAGATGGATCTTTTTACATGTGATGATGTTTTTTTTAACAAGTTGCGCAAATGTCTATCTAAAACCAAATTAGCTATTGCATCTGTTAACGCATTCATGTGTCTGGGTATATGTTGATATGTAATTTAAACAAAATTTCTTTCCAGTAAATGAATACATAGATACAAACGTAAAATGGATGGGTTTCTAACTGAATAATGGCCGTTAAGTTGTAATACTACAAGCTGTGAGTCCAGATACACAAGTAATGCACGAATACCAAGGTTAACAGCCTCATTTAATAATTCCAAAATGGCACTATACTCCGCGACATTATTTTTGGTAGGCCCTAGACAAACACCTTGAAAATTAACCAACTCACCTGCAGGATTGTAGATTACCCAGGCTACCAAGGACAGATTCCTGGTACTGCGTGAGGCACCATCTGCGAAACCAACAAAAGGAGTAATAGACATCTGCACAATCAGGAAGACCCAATCATAATAAAGACACTTACAAAGCACACCACACCACACATGCACAAAAATGAAAATACTCACTTATGTACACACACACCACACGAGAATAACTCAAGAGTAGTACTTTTTGAGGTACAACCCATTCCTAGGTTGTGCCAGGGGAACTCCTTCGTAGTCGATAAGCTCATAGGCCCCATTTTTTAATACTCGTTTAACTATATAGGGCCCATGCCACATGGGATGGAATTTTCCTGCTCCAAGTTTATCATGTGCTTGTTCATATAGGAGGATGAGGTCTTCTTCAATGAAAGAACGAGGAGAAATCGATTGATCGAACTGGGCTTTGACCCACTTTTTCTGTGCCTCAATGACCAAGGAAGCTAAGCGGCGGGTTTCATCCAGTTTTTCCAAATACAAGAGACGTTCTTCCTCTGGAGAAGTGTCAGTAAATAGTTCCACATCCAACTTCAGAGAAGGAATCTCGCATTCAACTGGGAGATTCGCTTCCAAACCATACACCAATTGAAAAGGTATAAATCTAGTTGCACTCTTTACAGACGTTTGGTAAGCCCAGAGAGCTGAGAACAATTAGAGATGCTAGTTGGATTTGTGGATACCAATTGCTTGTTGAAGCATTGTGACCAAAACCTTGTTCACATCCTCAACCTGGCCATTCGCCTGGGGGTAGTATGGCATTGAGCTATCATGGCGTAAGCCCAACTTTGACGTCAACTTAGCCATCATGTAATCCTGAAAATGGGTGCCATGATCGGTAAAAATGGCTTGAGGGACTCCGAAATGCGTAATAACATGGTTGAAAAGAAATTGGGCAGTTGTCTTACCGTTGGCAGCTAATGTAGGCATCGCTTCGACCCACTTAGTAAAGTAGTCTACGACGACGATTATATAAGCATGGCCCCCGGCCGAGTGAGGGTTACATGTCATAAAATCTACACCCCATTTCGCAAAAGGGCCTACGGTAATGACAGGATGCAAGGGTAAGGGTGGCGCTCGCATCTTGCACTGAAAGACCTGGCACTCATGACATTTTCGGACTGCAACAATACAATCTTTGAATATAGACAGCCAAAAGTAACCCGCATGCAGAATATTCTGGGCGGTGGCATATCCAGACATGTGACCACCACAGGTGCCACTATGACAGTCATTCAAGACCCTTTCAGCCTCTTCCAGGGTAAAGCACCGACGGAGCATGGAATTGACTCCGACACGGTACAGGGTATCTCCTATAATGCGGTATGGTTTAGATTGATGTCGAATCCGACGTCGAGCATCCTTTGTCAATTCATACCCGAACGTGGATGTTTGAAGATACATGATAATTTCACCATACCATGGGTCACGAGTGCTGATAAGAAAGAGCGTTTCATCCCAGATATGATCCTCGGATTTCGATGGAACGGATTCTGTCAGGAGAGAGCAAATGAGATCGGCGAAAACCAATGATTTCGTTGACTCAGCAGTGGTAAACTCTATATCGAACTCCTGAAGGATTACAATCCACTTGGAGTACTTGCCCACCAGCAATTGTCGAGACAAGATATAAGTCATTGGGTTGCAGTCTAAAACCACAGTTACGATACGCAACAGGATGTAATGGCAGAATCGGTGGATGGCCTAAACCGCGGTGAGCGCCAACTTCTCAACATAAGCATAGCGTGTTTCTGTGTCAAGAATATTCTGAGATAGATAATAAACTACATTTTCATTTCCATCATCATCATCCTGTACTAAAACCATAGCTATCGTGCTAAATGCAGCGGCCAAATAAAGGGTGAAGTCGCGATGATAGTTAGGAGGACGTATCAGCGGAGCTTTGACGAGAAACATTTAATCTTATCAAAATATTGCTGGGAAATCTTGTCCCAATGGAAGAGAATGCCCTGTTTCAACAGACGTGTAAATCCCTTGGCCACTTCTGCATAATTCGGAATGAAGCGTCGTAGGAAGTTAGCTTTCCCCTACAGACTCTACAGCTGATGTAACGAGGAAGGGGATGGGAGGTTAACGAAGGCCTCGACCTTGAGGGGGTCAAGGAGAATTCTGTCTTTAGAGACGATGAATCCCAAAAGATGGCCAGAATCCACACAGAAGACACACTTATGAGGATTGAGCCTAATATTGTAGCGCCTGCAGCAGAGTAAAATCTGGCGGAGGTGTTCAGGGTGGTCCTCACGCCGAGCTGAATGGGTCGGAAAATCATCCAAATATGGCTGAATAATATGGCTTATGTCGTGGAGAGCATAAGACATAGCACGCTGGAAGGTGCCCCCAGTGTTTTTTATACCAAACGGGAACTTTTTATAAGCGAAGGTTCCCCACGGGCAGATAAAGGTAGTCTTGTGTTGATCAGTGGGTAAAATATTGATTTTATTGTACCCAGAGAAGTCGTCCATAAGGGAATAAATCTCACTTCCCACACATTCATCAATAATTTGATCTATAAAGGGAGTGGGGTAATTGTCCTTAGGACAGGCTCAATTGATGTCTCGATAATCAACACAGATGCGTATATTGCCCTGCTTCTTATCTACAGGGACAATATTTGAAACCCATTCTTTGAGGGGAATAAGATAGATAAAGCCCGCATTAAGAATTTTTTCAACTTCTGCCTTAATAGCTATGGCCTTTCGGGGATGCACTAGGCGTAGGCATTGACGCACTGGTTTCGTACCTAGATAGGTAGGAATCTCATGCATGACTATGCTGGGATCAATCCTAGGCATCTCTTCATAGGACCACACGAAAACATATTTGAATTTGCGAAAAAGGTTTGTATAAACTTGTATCTCTTCAGGAGAACAAGTCACTCCCACATGAATATTCTCGACTATACCCGGTTTAACGGAGATTTCGATCGGCATAGTTTGAGTGATATTACTCAGGTTTCCCTTTGAAAGGACCTCATGAGTCAAAATAGGTGTTTGAAGAGGCAGAGTGGGAACCTGAGATGCGAAGCGCTCTAGACAATCAGACATTGCCCCCAGGCCAAGCATGAATGAGAAACGATGATGTCCATCGCTCCATGGCAGATCTTCAAGAGACATGGTTTCAACAATAGCTTCATTGGAAGGGAAAATTTCTCTTAAAGGGTCATGTGAATCTGCATCGCCGAGCCAAGGGGATTGAGAATATATATCCAGAGCCATGCTCGAAGGGGCATGTTCAGGAGGAGGATCAGATGTAGCAATGATTTCACAATAATTAATCTCAACGGGAGTTAACGACATTGATTCTCTAAAAGAGGTTTTCCTGTTCAGGCAAAGGGATGATCCAAGGGTCATCGGACCTAGAGACCATATTAACTTGAACGGTGGGCAGTGGTGGCATGGGAAAAATACCCATGAGGACAGGGTCCTACACTATCAGGGGGATTGGGGATCTGATCCACGTAAGGAACGTTGTTCTTAGAGGATGAGGTGAAAAAAGACAACTGATCCACAGTGACGATTTTGCCCTCATGAGGGAACTTAAGAAGCCGGAAGAGGGTGGATGGTACGCATAGCATGGCGTGAGTCCAAATGCAGCAAAGAAGAAGATTGTAGTTAAGCTTGGCGTCAACCACATCTACTTCTACATTGACTGTCTTCCCTTCTAACGTAATCGGAAAACTCTTAAGAACACCCAGGGGTTTTGATTCTCGACCACCAAATGCCTCTAAGGCATTGGGAGACGATGTAAGAGCCGGAGAGCCAATGGCCTTCCAGCAAGCGGATGACATAACACAGGTGGAAGCACCTTCATCTACAACAGCCCTATGGATATTGAGGCCATTGATCCTGACTTGTATAACAAGAGCAATCTGATGTGGAAGTTGGGGGACAAAATTTTCTAGGTCGAAGGTGAGAAGATTAGAATCGGCGGGATCGATTCCACCGATTGCAGACAACAGAGCTTTCTGTTGCGATGGGAAACTTTGAAGCACTTCCAATGCAGACATGGTAAAAGGCGCCTGTGCCAAATCCTCAACAATACTGTAGTGCTGAGTGGCACGGGCATTTGGGTTGTAGGAATATCTTCGCAGAACACCTTTAGAAGGTGGCCTCACAATAGGTTCAGCGATGGGCTTCTTGATTTCCAAAGGACCAGAGATAGGTGGGGGAGGTGGGCCATCCACGACTTCCTTGCCAGCTTCCTGGTGCGATCCAGCATAATACTTCGAACACGCAACGATTGAGACTGGTGCAGCACCATTCATCATAAATACATGGGACCCAAATGGTACATATGATGAAGCCTACTCAACCATCTGGGTCTGTTGAGACGGGAACGATTATTTGAGAACTGTCAGAGTCTCTTTAGAGCCTTTCAGAAGTTGACTAACTTCATATCGTCACGGACAATCTTTGTTATAATGGTCTCCTTCACAGATAAGGCAGGGGTACTTTGGTTTACGTTGGGAACCGTCATCAGTACGAGGTTTAGAAGACTTTGGTTTTGGGGCGTTGGGTTTGGATTTTCCTTTGCCCTTCTTCTTTCCTTTAAGGCTTTTTCCGTAGGATTAGCCTGAACGGCATTGACCTCCGCAGTCTTACCAAAATCTGGAGGGGCAGGAAGAGCAGAATTATTGAAGAATTGGACTTCTGCTTCCCATTTGAGGATTTCCAAGAATTTTGAGAAACGGAACCAATAACACCATCCACCACTGGGGTAGGTGTGCTTTAGAGGTTCCTAGCCATGGAGCATCAGTCAAAATATCATAAAGCATGCCATACTGAGAGTACACCAGATCCAGGTACTGGGCACGCGCGATGGCTTGTTCTTCAGTCACACATGCCCCCATAGCAATATCTTGAGCGATTTTATTAACGAAGGAGGTGGTGAACCAATGAGTTAGTATCTAATCAGGTATATCAAACTTGATCAATCTACGACGACGTCGCCACTCATGAATATGATCAAATATGTGGGTGGCTTTATCCTGCTTCAAAGAAGTCAGGAGATGCATCCCATCTTCATAACGAACCGGTAACTGGAAGTGAGTCAGAAAAGCCATGGCTAACGTATTGAATTCTTGAAAGATTCCACGAGGTAATTCTATAAACCACTTAGCAGCAGCACCGGTAAGAGTGCACTAGAAGAGACGTAGACGAATTGAATCATCCACCCAAGAGTTGGACGAACACCATAGATGGTAGGTCATTACATGAGCTTGGGGGTCCTCTCCAGCTTTACCTTCAAACTTAGGACAGTCACCAGGTACCTTGGTCAGAACCGGAGGCCAATAAGGATTGTGAAGAATTGGATCATTGGTTAATTTAGAAATGTTCGGTAACTCCAAGGTAGCCAAGAACGGCAACTGCAGATTGAAAGGCATGCCAGGCCCTCGATAAGGACTTGTACCTGTACTCCACCCTGGTTGAGCATATCCTTGCCCCCATGAGTTCTGTCCTGGGGGATTCTGACCATAGGGGGTATACGTTGTATAACTAGTCTGATATGGTTGTTGGTAACCAGTGTACGGGGGTATGGACCTTGATTATATGTCAGCCCCGTTTGAGCAATATGCGGATTTGGCTACTGAGTGTAGGTATTGCCGAGTTTTTGAAGGTAATAATTGGAACCTTGGGGCGGGTTATAAGTTGGTCGAGATTGACCTTGAGGGTAGTAACCGCCTTGGGGTTGAGCGGGCTGCTGATAGGTGGGGCCCTGTTGAGCCTGATAAGTAGGGTGCACCGGATGATTCGGTTGCGGCATCGAGTAAATCAGCTGTTGAGAAGGGTTGACAGGATGTGCAGGCTGGCCTGGTTGGACAGGTTGACCTGGCTGAACGGGCTGCCCTGATTGAACAGGTTGACCCGGGTGAACAGGTTGCACAGGTTTTATAGGTTGACCTGGCTGATGTGGGACACCAGGCTGTGTCGGATGGGCTGGTTGGCCTAGTGGTGGAATAGTGCCAGGTTGTGCTTGATAACCAGTTTGACCTGCAACAGGACCATAAGAGGGTCCTGGCTGTGTAACATTTGGACCAATAGGATACTGTGGTTGCAGAGGTTGCACCATAGGTTGAAAAGGTTAGACTTGCCCCCCAGGACCATACAACGGCCCTGGTTGGTACCCCGGTTGACCTATGGGTCCTTGAGGTTGCCCTGGTTGGACCACAGGATGAGGCTGCATAGGTTGACCTGAAGGATTGTAGGACTGTCCTTGCGTACCGTATAACAAACCTTGCTAGCTTGAAGGTTGGCCTTGTAAGGGCTGTCCTTGCGGGTCATAAAGATAACTAGACCATCTCGAAGGCTGGCCCTAAAAGGGTTGTCCTTGTGGGTTGTAAAGTTTCCCAACCTGGTTAGACAGAAAACCTTGACCATGAAGATAAGCTTCTGGAGCGGGTAAACGTAAAGGGTTTCCTTGCTCATCATATTGATATGGAAAAATGTAAACGGGTGTACCATCCTGTGCATAATGCAAAAAATACGGACGGTTGGGATCTTGGGAGGATTGACTGACCTTGGGGTTCGGTTACTGTAGGGAAAATTGATACTCTTCAAGAAAAATGTTCTCCGGCATAACAGATGCTATATAGACGTCTTCGGGAAGTGACGCAGTCCTTACGGACTGAGTGGTAATAGCGGGTGTAGATGTGGCCACACAGACAGTGGACCTGACATGTACTGAAGTGACCTGAGGGGATGATGTGATGAGTGTCCTAGGAGAAATCCCCAATGAAGGAATAACTGGCCTCGTAGAAGGAGTTGATATCCCCATAGAGGCAACAGTGGTCATAATTTGACTTAAGGATTTATACCCTGCTGGAAGTGAAGGACCAGACGAAGACATGACAGATAACTCGAGGTTATCTTCTGGGAACAACTGGTAATCTTCACCAGACGTGGGGATTTCCTCACTAGGGGAATGGTTGGATGAGCCCATATCTGAACCTACTGTTAGATCTTGTAGCAGACGGCGAGGACTAGGAGGAATAACAGCAACTAGAAAAGGTGAACCCGATGTAAGAGGAGGGAAATGTTCCCCTACTCCAAATCCAGACCAGGCGTCAGATAAGGGCCAATTGAACTCAACTGGTCCTCCAAAGGGAAGCTCAGATAGAACCGTTCCCCTGTCGGGAAACTCAGAAACGATGGGCTGCTGAGGTTCAGCAGAGGATTGAGAGACCTCTGATGAATCGTCTGTGTATGGACTACCAGTAGACGAAACTGAGGGTTCCGCCACTGTGACAGTAATGACAAAAGGAAGATATCAAACACAACACACGGGCTAAAAAAAAACAAGGCACACGATCAAGCGACCGACAAGAAAATTCTAACAGGGTGTGTGATCGCAGGTGATTTATTTACCACATTGAAACTTAGAAACTTCACCATTTCATGTTTTAAGAGTCGAGAAACGGATGAAAGGTGAATCTATCTCTTTCAGTTTTGACACAAGCGTGAAAGGACAAGTGCTTGATGATCCTTTCAAATTCAAAGATTCAGAAAAGATCGAAATGACTACTCTGGTAATCTAGGCAAAGGGTGTACCAGATATCCGTGAAGTGCAATATACACCTTGGTTTCAAAATTAAAGAGAAATCAACCAAGGACTTGATGTACGTGTAGGTAATCTCCCTGAATGTTGTGTCTAGTGTATCATGGGTATAAGGCAGAAAACTCGACTTCCTACGGATAAAGAATAGCAACCTAGTGGGGTCTCCCTTTATATACTCGATGGTATGGGGAGCACAAGTTAGTACTGGTGTTGTCTAAAGCCAAGAGGCAAACGAAAGCTACTAGGTTTAACGACGCCGGAACACGTCACTAGCCTAGAACTCTAAATATTTCGTTAATGTTTCAATGCTTCCTTAAGGTAAATTGAATAAATTTAAATGTTGATCTTCAATTATGTTTCAATTTCCAGGCCCTACCGAATTTTATGTCTAAATGCACACTACATGCCACAATGTATCATTTCATTCAATGAATAGCTAACTACGGGAAGGTTGAGAGCTTTCACACAATAACAAAATGATCACAAAACAACCACTAGTGTCTCTAATGCACGCTAATGAAAACTAAAAACTTTTCTTTCAGAGCTACAAATCACTAATAACACAGAAAAGATTCAATTTACATTAACTAATCAAAAGCAAAAGAGATTTTTGTATTCTCAATGTTTAACAGAAAAGTGCACTAAACAAAATGAAAACTAATGAAAAAAGCAATTTGAGAAGTGGTAGCAAAAGAGAAAAGACAATAAATTTCACTCAACGCCAAACACACAATTAGATCTCAAATTGACAAAAAAGTCCCTCAAATCAAAGAGAAATCCCAAAGACTCAAAAGGACCATGTGATCTAGGCTAAAAACGAGACAAAGCGGAACTTGAATGAAGAAGAAGCCAATCACTCAAATAATGCAATAAAATAGTGGACAACCACCAAAAGAATGCAGAGAAGAAATAATGAAATTGACTGATCAAAAGAGGACCAAAAACTCCCATGAGAGGTTCGACACACTATAACACCTAGATGCCCTAGGGCTAGAATGTAAAATCTATAGAAAAGGGGAAAAAACCAGAGGATGAAGGTCATAGTCAGTCAAACAAGGCTTTGGAACACTCGGGCAGTAAAAAAAGTAACACCAAAACCACAGACCAAGCTCAGAAAGCCCAAAAAGAAGCAAACTCTATCACCTTACAGGATGGGCGCAACTGTCAGGCTGCAACTAGGGCCATAACAGGATTGGCGCAGGTGATAAACTAGAAACATGTGCCAGCTAGCGTGATTGTCAGGGAAAAAACCGCGCCAGTCGAGTTTATTAATGGAAAATATGAAAAAGAGCAATCAAGAAGCAAATCAGGGATGGTGAGGCTAAACAACAGTTTAGCACTAAAAAAGAGAGAACCACAAGAGCTGATTAAGCAGGCAAAGACCAAAATCAACCGAAAAGACAAGGCAACTCCAATCAATGTGTTCCCAAGCGGGAGTCGCCAGTTTTTTGGAGAGGTAAATCCCCTCTGCGGACAGAGGCGATCCCTACTAGCCCAGATCGGGTCTAGCAACAACCGAGTCACGCTAAGACGCAAGTTCCTAATTGCAAAAAGACCAAGATGTGACGAGAGGCCTACCTTAAGTCCTATGCAGCCGTCATTTGTGGAGAAGATAGTGCTTCCGTCCCTTGCTTTGGCAGATCACAATTCTCCCACTTGATGCAATCGAACACCTGCATGTACAAGAAGAAACAACAAACAAACAAGCGTAAAACCTAATACATGCAATTATGTATCAGTCAAAGAAGATACAACTCATAACATAAAACACGAACATCTGAGTGGAACCATAATCGAAGTCGTTTATTATTAATCAGAACAAAGAATTATACAACCTAAGATCTAACGCTGGATCTTCTTTCGGCGGGTCGATAGAGGAGTACGTCTCGGTAAAGCTCGTCGGGAAAAGGACAAGTCTCTCTCTCTTCGGCTGTCTGACGATAATCTCCTTGCAATTGATTTAGCTCTGTTCAGGCTAGCTTGCAAAGGGAAAATGACAAGCTTATATAGATGGTGGAAGGGGAGTTGGGATCCATACAATGGTGGGATTGGCCCTATCCTCAAGGAAGCTTCCATGATAGGTGGAAAACCACTTCCCCTACATGGAGATCCAGAGCCAAACCTCCTAACACATTTTAGAGACTCGTTCAGGAGTTGGTTGGAATCAAACTTCCACCATTTATTTTTTTAAAACACTCCTTATTAAGCCTGGTGCGGGTAATACACTGGGACAGAGCGCCAGTTGGCGTGCCCTCTTTGGTGGATTTCCCCAATTGGCGCGAGGGTTGAACTGGCTAGTCGTGCCAACGCTAAAAAGGCTATTTTTAGGGATTTTCACATGAAATTGTCTTCAGGGAAATGATTTTCCTTGTCAAGGGGGATGCCATGAAAGTGGTTTCAGGTCATGTCACTACTCACAGGTCACAGAATAAGCCCTCCAATGTGTGGGATGGGGGATTGCAGGGATGGTGACAAATTACTGTGTAACACCGGGGAAGCACACTTAGATAAAGCTAGTTAGGAATTTTGTTTAGAAGATAAATAAATAAAAACAAAAACAACAAAAAAACATTAAAAAAATTCACTTTTCATTATGGTTATTCATGCTTAGACATAGAAATTAGAAAGGTAGATCCTCAACACAAAACCCCCAACAAAAAAAAAACAAAAAAACTAAATAACTACAAAGTCCATTTGCAAAACAAGATCTTCAAAACATGATGTTAAAGAAGTAATTTAGAGAATAATGGTATGCCACAACAAGGATCTTCTCAAATCCTTGTCCACAATTTATAATGGTTACTAGGGATGAATTTTCATTTCAAAAGATAGAAGAGGAACGAAGAATCCATGAAGAGGATCCACAAGAAGAGAACCTAGAAGCTTCTTCTAGTTATCTTTGTAAAGATATAAATGAGTTATGGATCACATGCAATGAAGTTCAAACAATAAAGCTAAAAATTGAAGAATATCTATCATATGTATCACAAGATCCCTTGTGCATTCATGATTTTGAACAAGTTCCACAAGAAGAACTTTGTGAGATGAAAATTAAGGAAAGCCAAGCAAATGAAGATCATTTAAAAAGTTGGTTTAAACTAGTCACTAGGCCACGACACCACTCCAATTTTCAACATTCTTTAGCCTCAAATATTTATGATCAAATAATTTTTCATGTTCAAGCATTCATTAAAATATATTTTTCAAACTTGGATGTGAGTTTACTTATGATCTTGTTACAAAAATGAATGCATTGTAAATTATCTTATACTTGAGAGAATGACCTAATTTTCTACAATAGAGCACGATAGAATAACATAAATAAATAAATAGGTGAAATTACTTCACAGTAAGACTTTTGGTATAAACTCTCATGAATAAATCTTGACATCATTGTTCAATACTCAATTGAAAGGATTTCATGACAAAATGCAGTAAGAAAAATCTTATTTTGGGTAACCATATAGGATCATTTTTAAAAACATGTTTTTAAACAAGGTATCTCTTGAAATTTTTTTTTTTAATCCTTTTTTAATTTTTCAATTTGGATCACAAGTCAAAAAAATATGATCAAAATAAATACTAGGTCTCAAGTGAATTTTTTTAGGATTGAGTTAGTAAAACATTTATTAGAGGATTCTAATGGGAAAAATTTTACATGATATTCATAGGAAATATATCTCTTGGAATCTAGTTTCAAAATCAATTTTAATCACCTCAATCTGACATCATATGAAAAATCTATGCTCAAAATACTAACTGCTTGTCAAAAAATCTGCATTGTGGCAATTCTAGGTCTTCACTGTTCATTGGCATCTTTCACATAATAAATCATATTCTTTTCAAAAATTGCTTCTAAGGGAGATATATATTAAATTATATTTTATGAAACAATTTTAATCATCTCATTTGAAGTTCAGGTGAAAACGTTATTCCGCATTTAGTGACTGTATGTCTTAAAATCAGCATAGTCAAACTCTGCCTCCTAGGTTTGTTTATCAACAACTTTTTGATATCAAACCTAAGGATTTTAAAAAACTATTTATACTCGATATAAAATGATGAATATAATTTAATCTCCAAGTGGAATCACATCGATTTGATCTTTAACGAAAAATTTACACTCCAAATAGTGATTTTTGGTCTAGTAAAAAATTCACTAGAAGCCCTATCAAACATGGTACTTCTCATCATTTTTAGCATATCATTTTAAACCATTTTGAAAAAAAAAATATAATATAGGTATCCATATGAATTCATTTCAACTTGGATTTGGAATCACTCTCATTTGACGTAAAACGAATATTTTGTGAACAAAATACTACTAGGAGGTCTAGGATGGCCACCATTCCTCAAGGGGTAAACAAATTCATTTTCTTTGTATATCATCTTTGGACTTGTTCTAAAGAATTTCTTATAATTATTTTAAATATTTCTTAGAAGAAGAGAAACTGTACACCTCTCTTCCTCCATCATCTAATATTGTATTGCAAACAAATGTTATCTTTTTGCAGGTAATAAGAAGAATTAAGAGAAGAACTCCATGGACAAAGGACTTTTCAAAGTCGATTTAAAATAAAATAAATAAATAAATCATATTTTAGAATATGAATACAAATGTTCCAGTCAAAACAAAGTGCAAATTCACTTGTTTTTGAGCTCATCTAATGAAAATCAAAACTCATGAAGCTTGCTTTCAGTTGTTGACCAACAACACCAAAAACCATAAAAGATGATCGAGATCGAGGCAAAAGACATGAAGCTAATAATAAGAAGAAGAAGTCAAAGTTTTGTACCATGTCAAATCACATCAATTTCCAAACAAGCCTTTCATAAGCCATATTGTTCATGATGTCATTCATTTACCATATTGTATGTTAAGTTTCGCAATCACGCATGTTGAAGTCCAAACTTATTATCTATCTATCTATCCATATAGTCTTATACTATGACTTCAATATATCTTACTTTCATAAGCATTTCATACTTCCAGACTACATGATACCCCACCTCCATCCAGAAAATTAAAAAAAATAGAAAAAGATCAAAAATAATAAAGCAGTTTGATCGTGAAAATCCAGGAAAATTACACAATACAAACTCAAATTCATATCGGAAAACCAAATTGTTTGGAAAATATGAATTCTCTATTGTGTTTTACATTTTCTTCAATTTCATTTTGCAGAAATAATCCTCCAAAATTCAAATACTTGAGGACAAGTCTCAAAATAAGTAAGGGGGAAGATTCATAATAAATCAATAAACTATGAAAATAGTTTAATAACAAAAAATTGTATTGCAGAAGGGACCTGAGACATCAATATTCATGAGTGAGGAACCTGAAGAAAAAAAATGAATATCATATGTTATTGCAGAAAGAACCTGAAACATCATAATCAACATCATGGTAATCTGAGAAGTAGCTACAAGCACCTAATTATTAATTCTTTAATATCAATATGCATTTATTCAAACTTTTTTCCTGATGTATACACATTAAGTTATATAAGTAGATAATATGTATAGTTCTTAAAAAAAGGATAATTTATTATTCAAACAATGAGGATAATCCGAAGATTTCTTGAATAAATGAGAACCATAGAAGCTTGAAAACCGTAATCATTTAGAAAAATTCATCTTTGGAGTCAAAGAATTATCATCATTGGAAAAAGGTCAAGTGTTGACAAAGAGAATAGGTCATCATCAACAGAACAAGCATTGATAATGAGCTACTAAGTGGAAGGGAAGTATTGTAAGTTTAAATTATTCTTAAAGCCTTAAATTTTGAAAAAATTTCTAGGATTGATAAACTAATTTAAACTTGAATATTCAATACTAATTTATTCATGAATTCATCATCCTACATTCTATTACATTATTCTACATCCTACATCACCCTAAATTAAAAACATTTCATTCATTAACATCATCATAACCCTACATCATAAACCCTATGACCATATTCAAAGTATTGTCTCTCTACCTACAAAACAACAATCAAACATGAGTTAGTATGGAGAATAAAAGATAAATAATGCATTTATATGATCTATTATGATTTATCTATTTATGGAGTTGAAATTACCTTAAATGGTCATTTCAACAAGGGTCATCCTAAAGAAATAATAAATGCATCATGATAAAAAAGAATGAAAAACCATAAAGTGGAGATGCAAGGAAGGAATATGAAACGATGGATGCAAGGGTCTTTTAAAAAAAAGCATGAAAGAGGATATAAATCAAAACAAAAGGAAATGAAATGATGAAGAATAATATAAAAAATGAAACTGCGCAATAAAAAAAAAAATTCCACAACTGAGTGAATGCACCATTTCTGAAGGATGAAGCAGCATATTCATGCTAGGAAAAGGGAAGAATTTAACCACAGGGAAAGGCAATTGGTTAATACCTTCCTGCAGAAAATTTGACAAAGTTTATGCACGGTTTAGGTAGGAATGAAAACCAACATGCGTAGATTTTATGTCTGAAATTCTTAACAAGAAGTAAAATAAAAACGTAGGAATCTTCGCCAAAAATCCCAAAAATTTCGCAGATTAAATTGAATAGGGATGAGATCCATTTTATTTTTTTATGTGTGTGAAATCGAATGTTGAGATCTGCAATAACTGTAGGTGACAAGTCAGAGTTTAAATTCACACCTGCATTGAAGTATACTCCAGTTCGTTTTGAAAATTTAGAGTTTCCAAGTGTGTAGTGGCACCAAGAGATAACGTTAAAGCTACAAGTGTATTAATGTTTCCTTCCGAGTGGTAGTGGTATTAAAAATCAGTGATTGTTTCCTTCTAGAATTCAATTTCATGATGAGTTTGATTTTGAATTAAAACTGGTGTTTTAATTGCGGTTGATAAAGACCTGTAGTTTTAGAACTCAACTTCCAAACATTGCATGCAAAGTTTGATTATAAAGGGTAATTTTTTAAATATTTTTTTAGAGGAAATGTAATTTCATTCTAGAAATCATTTTTTTAGAGGAAAAAAATGACTTTTCACTACGAGAATTTGTCACGTTGATGGGAACGGAATTGTCTAAAATTCTTTGATGGATTAAAGGTATAAATCAAACTGTGATCATAGGAAGTTTGACAAACAAAGGAGCTCAAGGCTCAAAGAAAAAAAATGATTTTTCAAAATAAGAGTGGAGGAAAAGCTAGAAAATCGATTTTAAAAAAAAAAGAAGGAAAAGAAGATCGATTATTATTTTTCCAGTTTCAACTTTGAGGAATATTATACAACAGATCAAAATTGTAATCGACTTGTGGATTATTTTTCATTCCTATTTCCAAAATCGATTTCTCAAAGATAGTAAACGAATGGTTCTGTTGCATACCATGCATTTCCAATTTCGATTTCTCTAGGTCAGAAATTATTTTTGTGGCATAGAAGAAGAGTGTATTCAATTTTGAAGAACGAAGATTCATTTCTAAAAATGATTTTGAAGAAACAAAGGAATTCAGAAAATCGATTTCAATTTTTGAAAAAAAAGCAGTAAATTCAGAAAATTGATTTCAATTTTTGAAAAATTCAATGTGGTTAAATTCAGAAAATTGATTTCAATTTTGGAAAAGACAGTGTGATTAAATTCAAAAAACTGATTTCTAGGAAAAGTGGATAGAAATCATTTCCAAATATTCAATTTTCAAGAAGAAAAAATAGGTAAATCATTTCCAGAAAATTGATTTCTAAGGAGACAGAGAGAGTTAATTTGATTTCCAAAATTTGATTTTCAGAATTTTTAATTGATTTCCAGAATTGGATTCCTGAAAAAACTATGGTGATGATTTTAAGAGTTGAGGGTAGATAAGAGTGATGATAAGAATATTTTTCTCAAATTCATTTTGACAGAGTATTTTCTAGAATGGGTGTTTTAAATTTTTTGTTAGGCCAGGAGGTAACTCCACAAAACTAAACATGCATTAGATGGAGATTGTGTGTGTACTTATACATGGATATGAGACTATTGGGATTCAATTCCCAATGTCTCTTGGCCTTCCTTATTTGCTAATTTACAATAATATACAATCTCACCCAATCCCTTAGGATTAGGTGTCAATGTTTCCCCCTTTAATCTGAAGGGATGTTGGTAAGTCCAAGAATCATTCTGAACTTTTCAAACTTTTCTCTTCCAAGTGCTTTGGTGAAGATGTCTGCAGTTTTCTCATTTGTGGAATAATGACGTAGATGGATAGTTTTGGCCTCAACATGATGTCGAATCGGATGGTATTTTTTATTGATGTGGCTTGTTAGATCATGGAACTTTGGGTTCTTGGCCAAATTTATTGCAGAAGTGTTGTCGATCATGAGTGGTGTTGAATGCATTTGTTTCATATGAAAATATTCTAGGATTTTCTTGAGCCACACAATTTCCTTTGTTTCTTAAGCTTCTTGCCACATATTCTGCCTCGGTTGTGGAATCTGCTGGAACTGACTGTTTGTGTGATATCCATGAGACAGCTCTTGATCCAAGACTCATGGTCCTGAAGTAGATACCCCAGTTTTTTTGGCCCCATAAAAGTCTGAATCAGAGTATCTGATCAAGCTGAAGTCGACTACCTGTGTATATTTGAGTCCAAAGTCTTGAATCCCCTTCAATTACTTTAGAACTCTTTTTGCAACTGAACAATGTCCTTCACAAGGTTTTTGCATAAACCTGGAGATGATTCCAACAACAAATGAGATGTATGGTTTGGTGGTAGTTAGGTAGATAAGACTTCCTAGAAGTTATCTATACTTCATTGCATCCTCGAATTCCTTCCCTTCTATGAATGTGAGCTTCAAGTTTTTTTCTATTGGAGTGGTTAAGGGATTGCATTCATCCATGCCAAACTTGTTCAAAAGATCTCAAATGTACTTCTTTTGAGAAAGGAATATAAATTTAGGATGTTGAGTTACTTCAATACCCAGATAGTAGTCAACATAGCCCATATCAGTCATTTAAAAACCTTTATTCAATTCTTTCTTTATGGATGCAATATAACTCTCATTGTTCCCCGTCATCAAAATATCATCTAAATACACCACAAGATATACAAATTCTTTCCCAACTTTCTTAACAAACAAAGTTGCATCATCAAGATCAAAATGTTTTAAGTCAAGTTTCAGAATATGCTCAGTTAATTTCTCATACCAGGCTCGCGGTGCTTGCTTGAGGCCATACAAGGATTTTATAAGTTTTCATACTTTGTGCTCTCGGCCCTTCACAACAAATCCTTCTAGCTGGGACATAAAGAATTTCTTCTTTCGATATCCATTCAAAAAGGTAGTTTTACATCCATCTGATGGACTTTCCATCCCTTCTGAGTTGCTAGGAAAAAATGTGTCTAGATGGTGGCCCATTTTTTTGTGGGGGAAAAATTTTCTTCATAATCGACCCCTTCTTTCTGTGCAAAACCTTTTGCCACAAGCCTAGCTTTGTGCTTGTCAAGTGAGCCATCTGCTTTGTATTGTTCTTGTAGACCCACTTGCAACCAATTGGTTTGGTTCCCAAAGGAGGATCAACCAGCTTCCAAGTGCCATTCTTTATCAAGGCATCATACTCCTTTTGCATCACTTCATTCCATTCAACATGAGAACCATCTTCTTTGAAGGAAGTTGGCTCATGATATGTAGACAAATTCAATTCACAATTATAAGAAGTATCCATATCAATAGGTGAATCAAAATTGTCTATGTCACCACCATTTTGTCTCGTGGAACTGCTTGTTCCTGTCTTTCCAACCTCATTGGGACAAACGTTTTCTAGTGTCTTTTTCAGCCATGTTGGGGGACCTTTCTGAGATGGCCCAAGTTTCTCATTTCACTGAGTTGGAATTCAATCAAGATTAAATCTCTCAATTATTTCAATAATATCATTCAAGGTGTCATCTGTGGTTTGTTATTCATGTGGGGAGAGAGTGCTTTGGAAGATGATTCCACAGATTGATTCAGTATAGGAACCCCCCCTTTAAGATGTGGAGTCTAATTATCAAATTCTTGAAAATAATTTTCATGTGTGGATCTATCCAGGTGATCAAGTGGTCGCTCAACAACATTGTCAGTCTTGGAAGATTCAAGGAATATGACATCTCCTGCTACTACAAACTTCTTATTAACTTCATCATAGAGACAATATCCTTTTGAGGTATTGGAATACCCCAAGAAGATACATTTTCGACTTCTAGCACCAAGTTTATTTCTTTGTACCTTAGGTATCAAATCATAACAGGTGGAACCAAAGACCCTGAAATGCTTTACCGAAGGAATGTGTTCATGCCACATTTCATAAGGAGTTTTGTTTCTGATTCAATTTGAAGGACACCTATTATTTATGTATACAGCACATAGGACTCCATCAACCCAAAACATCAATTTTACATTCTTTAAAAACATCATGGAGCGAACCATATTTAAATTTTTCCTGTTCATTCTTTCATCTGCACCATTCTGTTGGGGATTATAGGGCACAGTTGTTTGATGTTTGATCCCATTTTGATGAAGATAGTTTTCAAATTATTTTGAAGTGTATTATTTTCCATTATCAGTGTGAAAAGAGCCAATATGAGTTTGTGCATCATTTTCAATCCATGCATGAAAATCCTTGAATGTTTGAAAAGCATCAAATTTGTACTTTAATAAGTAAACCCAACACATTCTGGTGTAATCATCAATAAATGTCATCATATATTTATTTCCATTTGCAGAAGAAACAGGCATAGGGCCACATAAATCTGAATGAATAAGCTCAATTTTTCTATGTGCTCTGGAATGTGAATCATGAAATGGTTGTTTGCTATGCTTTCCTATAATACAAGCATCACATTGCTTAAGTTTCCTAGGAATTGTAGGTAGTCCAGTAACACCATTTTTATTCAACAATCGAAGGTTGTCATAGTTTAAGTGATCAAATGTAGCATGCCATAAAATACTTTATGGGAATGTACCTTCATCATGATGTGAACTGAATGCAATTTTTTTTGCATGAGCAGAGGAACCTTGCAACTTCAAGAGTATTCCTTCTTCTATTCCCTCCATGACAAGTGAGCGATATTATGCTTTTCTGACCTCAAAATTGACATAAAACATGTGAATGGAGTATCTATTAGGGGAATTTTGACAGCTAAAATGGGCCTCCTAAGGAAATTGTAAAATAGTACTGGAAATAATAAAATAAAATTTGATGACATCATCAAATTTTAGAGGGAAAAAAGAAAAAACTACTTTTTCAACTCGTATTTTTAAACTTATCTCTCAAATTTTTTACTCAAATTTCAAGCGGAAGTACTCATTGGATGAAAAATTTAATTCCTCATCCAAGGAGTACCCATGTTGCATACTTTCGATGGACCCTTCTACACGAAAAATGAGAAATACATGAAAAACGTGATTGCAATCACTTTTTTTCATGTATTTCTATTTTTTCTCATATAAGGCTCCATTGAAAGTATGCAACATGGGTACTCCTTGGATGAGAAATTAAATTTTGGATCCAACGAGTACTCTCACTCTAAATTTGAGTAAAAAATTTGGGAGATAAGTTGAAAATATGAGTTTAAAATGTAGTTTTATTAGTTTATTATTTTTTAATATTTTTACCCTTTTTCTTAAAAAATGATTAATCATCCCCCATGGTTGACATCATCATCTTGAATCCTATTGGTTCTTATAAATTTTATTTTGGATGTACATTTTTATTAGGAGGCCCATTTTAGACCTCAAAATTCCCCTAATGCTTGCTGGCAGATGTGGACCAAGGACATAAAGTTTCTCCTCAACTCAAGGAGGTATAGAACCTCATGTAGAAGATGATATGGAAGATCATGCAACTTAAGCCTGATTGTGCCAAGCCTTGATGGATTGAGTTTGGATTTATCTGCGAAGTATAATGCTCCATCAACTTTGTCAGTAAATTCTTCAAAAAAATATTTTCTAAATGTCATGCGACATGTTGCTCTTGAATCTAGCAACTAATCATTTCTCCAAGAAGTAAATGAAACATCAAACAAGTGTTCAGTTACTCCATTGTTACAATGTGCTACAACATAGTGAGTGGATTCAGGTGCTTTACCTTTGTCTCTGTCATGATTTTTACCTTTTTCTTGATTTATTTGTTGCTCAATTTTATCCCAAGCTAGCTTACATGTAGATGCATCATGCCAGTATTTATTGCAGCGTATGTAATGAAGATCATATTTTTCAGTTTGAGTTTTTCTGCCCCCCCCCTTCCTCCAAAATTTCTTCTTCCTTTTCCTCTTTGGCCACCTTTTCCTTTGGAAGAATCTAAAGCATGAATCTTCTCTATGTGCAAAACATACATCCTCTTCAAAAGAAAGAGGGGTTGTCATCTTTCCAAAAGCCTTCTCTCTTTCTACAAACATTTTCTCAAGGTTATCAAAGGTGATTTTCATGAGGTTTTCACTTGCTTTCAATGACTCAAGGTAATGTGAGTAAGTGGGATACAATGCCTTAACGTATTCTATGAGAGGTATGTCAACTTATACACCAGTTTTCTTAATGTCATGCATGATAGGTCTTACTTCTGAAGCTAAAGCAAGAAGGTCATCATTTTTCAATTCAAGGTTGAACAACTTAATCATTAATTGAACAATTTCAAGTTTTGAATGTGAGTCATAGAGTTCTTTTAGTTTGCTCAAGGCTTCATAGGAATTTGAAAACGATGTAATATGGTAACTCACCTCTTCATTTATGGAATATGCAATCAAGGCATAGGCCTTGAAGTTCTTGTTTTCCCAAATGGCGATCTCCTTGTTTGAAGTGGGCTTTGCTAGTGGATGGTCTCCTTCTTCACAAGTTCCTCTCCACATCTCATTAAAAATGAGAGTGTGCTTGATTTTACGAGACCATTCAGGATATTTCTCCTTGTCGGAGAGAACAACTCCCATAATGGATAGAGGGAATGCATTCTTTTGAAAAAAAAATCACTTTGTTGTCATGTTAAAAAAAAAACTCAATTCTGGTTTAAATTCTGCACTTCAAAAAAAAAAATCCTGTAAAAAAAATTTGGGAAAAAAACAGAGGTACTATCTAAGGGAGGGCTTATTTGGGAGAGGTATTTTATGGGGGAGTTATTTACTAGGAAGGAATTTTCTGTGGGAGGCCGAACTGTGTAAAAATATAGAGTAATAAAAAGTAGAGGCCGACAGGGCTGAGGGAGGAGACTGACGATGGGAGGGAGGTGGATGGGAGGGGAGGGAGGGGGAGGCCAACAAGGTCGAGGGAGCTGAGGGAGGAGAGGGACAGGGAGGCCGATGACAGGAGAGAGTAGAATGGGAGGGAAGAGAGGGGGGAATGGTAGGGGCGAGGGGAGAGTCTACGGGGATGGGTCATGAGGGAATGGGGTGGCAAGGGGGATGGGTCGGGAGGGAGGGGGGTGGGAAGGGGGACGGATTGTGAGGGAGGGGTTTCGGAAGGGGGACGGGGTGTGAAGGAGACAGGGGGATGCATTGGAGCATAGAGGGAGGGACATGAGGTGTGCTAGTTGGGGAGTGAGGGAGGGGGTGGCGAGAGCAGCGAGGGGGTGGAGAGTGCAGATGAGGGGGTGGGGAGTGCAGGTGATGGGGAGCAAGGTGAGGAGTGTGTGAGGGAATGGGGAGAGTGAGTTCAGGCGATGGGGAGAGCGAACGGAGTGAGCAGAGTGCGAGAGGGAATGGAGCCGAGAGGAAGCGTGAGGGAATGAGAGAGTTGTAAAAAAATGAGCTGAATTTTCACAGTGGTGTGTAGAAACATTGAGCTGAAATTGCACAGTGGTGTGCAGAAAAATTGAGGCAAAATTTTTAGAATTGGAGAAGGAGGACTTCTGCCAGGAGAAACCAGAATGCAGTAGAAAATCTAAATGCCAGAAATGACCAGAATGCAACAGAAAAACTAAATGTAGCATGAGCAGTAAAAATATGAATGCACAGTGACAGTCTGCAAAAATGCAAAACATAGACAGGAGGGAGTTACACCAAGGGCAGGAATTCCAAAAAGGGACTGGCTCTAATACCATGTCAGGCTAGGAGGTATCTCCACAAAATTGAAGATGCACTAGATGGAGATTGCGTGTATACTTATACATTGAGGTGAGACTATTGGGATTCACTTCCCAATGTCTCTTGGCCTTCCTTATTTACTAATTTACAATAATATAAAATCTCACCCAAGCCCTTAGGATTAGGTATCAACAGTTTTAAAATAAAAGTTGTCTCTCCACAAGCATTAAAATTTCATAGGTGAAATTTTAGAGAGTGTCCAATAGTTCAAAAATTTTGGGTATACATTGTAGAGACTTGGTAATCAAACACCTGTGAAGTAAAAAATACAATGAACCGAGCTAACTAGAAGTGAAAGAAGGAGGTAAGGATTCATGCACCATATCTTCTAGAAAACATTAAAATTCAACTACAATTTTAAAAAGTCAAAATTTTTAAGAAGCCACTATTTTCTGTTGCTTTTTATGAACAAACTAAAATGAAATTTGAAAAATTAGAACATGGGTTTTCTTCATGACGAGCCCAATTAGGCTCATCATGGACATTTTTCTCAAATTCATTCCTATTTGGGATTTTCTCATGGTTCTTTCGACTCGTATTTTGTAGATTGCGTGGGTAAAACAATGGATAAATTGAAAGTGAACGCCTAGTCATAAAAATTATTGGCATAAGTTATTTTGTAGTGGATTTATGGCAAGAATAAAACCCCCTACATAAGTGAAAGAAGCTTTGATGTGTTCAATTGGTGTTTTCTCTGTGACTATGTGGCATTGCAATATTGGCACAAGAAAATGTTGAGGGTACGTGAAGAATATAACTTGTTTGTTGAAAATGAGAACTTCAAAGTTACAGGTTTCAAACATGAAGGTACCCTGCATATAAATAAACTCATCATTGATTATGAACATAACCATATTGATAATTTCATATTAATTCTATGAGACTTTGGGCATTGGAAGAATCTACACACTCTTGTTGATCACCAAGGAGTTCATCATGTATAAATTGTGCCAATAGCTTTCATCACATGGTCATAGTTAATACTAATTGTTGGAATTCCCTAGTACAAGGTCATGAATTTCAAATCTCATTGTTACTATCATTTGTAAACAATGATAATTTATGTGAGACAAAAGGTGAAAACAGAGATTTATAAAAGAGGAGAAAAAGGAAATGAGGGCATTGACATATTTTTGGAGGTAGCTCAACAGGAAGCTTCAACATCAGGGGCCAGAGTTGCAGGTACATCAGTGGAGTAGTGATCATACAGAGATAGAAGGTCAAAGAGACAGAGGCAAGGATGAGGACATGCTTAAGAGTAAGCAAGCAGGAGATGTTGGCCCTCAATTTTGGTCATTTTTTCTATCCTAAATCCATATATTTACCACCATATTCCATATTATTTCATCCATATATGCCTCATTTTAACCTTATTATGCATATTCATGTAATTCAAATAAGTTTTTAAATTTTTAGAATTTTTTGCAAAAAATGGGTTTTAAGAGTAATTTTTGGACTACACTAAAAATTATTGTAATAGCTTCATTGAAGTCATATGTTCAGGACACTTGGGTGAGATATGAGCATATATTTGTAAAGCTTGGGAACCATATATGGAGAAATACCTATTGGTTCAGTCAAACTGAGCAAAAACGTGCCCGATCAATGGTGGTCAAACTTGACCTATCATTCAAGAATCCCTAGTAAAAAGGGGCAAATTTATTATCTTGTGGGATTTTTCCTGATTTTGTGAACCAAAATGAATGATTTCGATCTATGTGGATGTGATTAGGATTGATAATACTATTAGATACATTATAGCAAAAAAAAATTATGATTTTCCTATTTAAACAAAGTTTATGGACCATTCAGATATGTAGAATTTATATAATTTTGTATTGATACTTTTGAAGACTTTGAGATAATTTGAAGAACCAGTTCTACTATTGTATTTGTTGTTCATGTTTTGGATGATTTATTAATTTTTTCTTAGTTGAAGATTTATTCAAGTGTGCACGACAATGGTGGAAGGCCCCCATACCAAGCTAAGTACACTTTGGCTAAATTATCATAGTTTTAATGCAATAATTCTTTCTTTAGATTTATGATTCAACCATTTAGATGTGTTGTGATTTCTTATGATTGCTATATGATTATTGGTTTAAATCTAATTTTCATACGAAATTACAACCAAGAATTTAATTTAAAATCTCTTTCTATCAAATCATGAACAACAACTAAAATTTATCCTCTTCTCCTTTCTTTAGTTGTTTATTGAATTTCTAGTTTCAATGCAATGGTAATGTTGTTGGACTATAACTTTGAAGAAGGACAACCAGTACATCTTGAGTTAGGATTCTCTTCTCTTGCTTTCTACACATCACAAATTGTTGCTCTTTAGTCTCTCTTCTTGAGGAGAGTACTATGGGGAAGGACAAACAAGACCTCCTAAGGTAGGAGCCTCTTCTTTTGCTTATTTCATATTGAATCAGAAAATTTTTAGTTAGAAATTATATTTTTAATATGAATTTCCATTATTTTCATCTAAAAAACTACTTCCTACACTAGTTTAATCTAAAATTCCATAGATTTTGGTTTGCTTCTAAGTCTACAAACACGGATTGACAAGTAAAACACTGGCTTTAGTTTACTTAGTAAATTGACCCAACACTGGTCCAACTTCCAATGTTTGGCCTCTTTCATTATGCTCAATGATATGTGTTTACATCAATTTACAGTGCTAAGAATGCAAAACAAATGTCTGCAATGGCTCCAGAATAGTAAAAAACCTTAGCTGGGGTCTTTCTGCACTCAAAAAGGTAGAAAACTGACTGAGTTATGCTCTAGAGAATTTTCCCTACTAATTGTCCCGCAAATCGCACCCACATGCTAACTATTCTCTAAAATATGACTTTTATGGCCACGTGGAGCGACAAATTTTCCCCGTGTTAGCGAGATTCGTGTCGGTCTGGGTGAAAATTGTCAGATCATTAGTTTGACTATGTCCCCCATGATCTTATCAAAATGCACCACATTGTGCATTTCTGGCCATTCGATGCAAGGTTGGTTTGAACTGATATAGCCAACCTTGACTGCATGCAAACCGAATTTTGTAGCTTGGGGCTGGGTTTATCCCATTGTGGTTTAATTTAAAACTGGCACCATTATATTTAACCAAACCCCTATATGTGACTAGAATTGGATCCATGAACTGTGGTTGGGTTCTGTAGGTGGTATGGATATCATCGATAACATTAAACTTCACCTCCGCTCTAAAAATGTTGCATGTGACAGGACTCTAGAACCATCGAAGGTTGATTATCAGTTGAATTTTTCCATGACATTAACCTTAACCACCAAGAGTTATAACCATTACATGTGATAGGTGTTAAACATTGATCGTTGGGTGTTAAACCAAACTACACCAAACATAAAATTGTGGTCATCGTTTAACTGTTTGCATGTGTTAACTCTGGGACCGTCGTGGTTTGGTAACTGCTGGTTGTATTGGTGGTTAACTCTGAAATTTTGGCTATAAAATATATCATATGGTTTGTTGAAATGTTAAATGGAGCTAATATATGGTTTGTGAACATTAAAATATAACATATGGTTTAAAACATGGTGTTGGGGTCAGGATTAATCCTGAGCCCCTATATTCCTACCACATATCGTGGTTGGGTGGACTAGGGGCTAGGGGTTAAGCCTAGTCCTGACCCCTAATGCTAAAACCATTAAATTTTAAATATGTGTGAAGGACCATAGTTTATAAGAACTACCAATGGCACAGTGGTGGAGCACTGCGCTGCCACCTCGGAGGTCCAACAATCGAACCCCATAGAGGCCCATTCTGCCCATATATAGAATTTTACACAAATAGGACGAGGCCACATGGCATCCACTAATTGGCCCATGTGGCTCTCTCTTATTGGTCCAGCACACGAACCCATAAACCAATCAAAAAGCACCATTCACAACCAATAACAATGAGACAAGTATCATCTAATGATTGGCCCAAATAAACACAATCAAAATTTCAGTCAACGTACAGACTTCTAACTGGGTGTATATGTAACCCAAAACCCAAAAAATTTAGCCGTTTTCCAGTTCGGTTAGAACGTGATATCGGGATCATACGATATCGGTTTTGAGATAAGCAAATTGTGTTGGATTTAGGGCCACGAGATATTTTCTTTGGCGTTGATTTTAATTTTTTTCGAGCACTTTGAAATTTAAGAATTTTACTGATACACCGGATCATTCCTCCCCACTGGAAGATTTTGGACCTCCAAAATCTCATTATCAGTCGAAAAATAGATGAGAGTACAATTCCCTCACCCTTCCAACCTCAATCCACTTATCTTTGCTTGGATTTGTCGCTTGAGATTTTCATGAAAGTACATCATTTTCCCTGATTTTGGAGTCCTTGTCTTTTTGTCAAAGATGAACTCTTGTTGCTTTTCAATATTTCCAAAACATAAAACTTCCCTTGAAGGAATTTGAACATTCCCTCTCGGTCTTCAATCAAACGAAACTTATTCGATTTCAAGTTCCTTTCACCTTGAATGTTTTTTTCATGACGATGCTTAGCACGTCTCCCCTTGCACTTGACTCGGCTCTTTACCAAATGTGATCACCACTGCCATGCACCATATTTATTCAAAGCCAAAACATTATGAAACCTACAAGAAGATGTTTTGGGACCAATGTCCTATTTTTTAATTTGATTTTGTTTTTTTTTTACCCATGCATTCTTTAACACTGGCACCTTGTTCACACAAATGTCCAACAATGATGCATCCTACTGCAAATTCACTTCATGTTGCTTACCTCTTCTAGGAGGAAACATGTTAGACTCAAGAAACATATTATCACTTGAATTAGCAACTTCAATGAAATCGGATTTCAAATTTGATTCATATTCTTGGAAGGATTTATGTTCCTCAACATCTTTATTCTTGAACATAAACAATGTAAAATTCTGACTGCATTAAAATTCCTCTTCATTTGTCCAACATTCATAAGAGATAAACTCAATTTCTTGATATGCGTTCTAACAATGTACTCAATCCCATTCTTGAACAAATTATATTTATTCTCATGGTGATGAAAAAGTGCTCTCCTATCATATGGATATGGGCTTCCCAAAACAATACCACATATATCAAGCGGAACTACATTAAGTTCAACCTCATCAAGAAAGCTTGCAGTGATTGCAAATCTAAATATCCATTTCCTTGTCACTTGGAATTTTTCATTCTCACAAACCCAACCTAAAGGATAAGGTTTAGGATGAGTAATGGTTTCTAAATTCAAATTCTTGACAATGACTTTTGAGATAAGTTTTGCTTGTGAACCACTATCAAACATTATGTCTATCTTGGTATGTTTTGAAACAAATCTAACGTAGAAAAGCTCAATTCTTGTTTTTTCATATTGAGTATAATTGAGACTATTTGAAGAACTATTACTTTCAATGTCCTTACCTTTCAAACCCATGGTTGTGATCTTTGTTTCATCCCTGGAATTTGATCCTAAATCATGTTGTATAGTTGCAACAACCTTTTATTTCTCCTTGTTTTTTAACTTTTTGGGTCTCATTTCAGGATGAATTTTCCAGCAATGGTCTTCATCATGGCCCTCTTTGGAACAGTGTTTGAGTGTAATTTTTTCTTTCTCCATCTTGATGGAAGCATTCTTCTTCTCTTTTCCTTTGAAATTACCCTTTCCTTTTTCTCCGGACTCAAAGGTATTCTCATTTATTTCATCAGAAACATTCTTCCCTATTGCTTATAGATGTGTGGCATGTACACAAACTTCATCTAAACTTGTAGGGTTAAACATGAGAATAGTGTTTCTCAAATAACTATGTAAACCTCCAATGTATTTGAGTAAAGTGTCTTGAGAAGATAAATCGACACCCAAAATCAAAGCTCTCCTTCTAAACTCTTGGGTATAACTTTGCACACTTTGACCCTTTAATTTCCTAAATTTTTTCCATTCCATGATATATTTATGCATGTATGCGAAAGGATAAAATTGTCTTCTTAATGCAACAGCAAAATAATTCCAAGAGGGTAAAATATTACCATGTTTCTTCATGTCCTCTTGAGTTTTGGTTTCCCACCAAATGAGTGTTGCACTTTCCAACCTTAACGAAGAAGTTGAATCTTGGTCTCATCATCCTTGATCCTTTGTATCCCGCAATACACTTCAAGGTGACGAACCCAATTATATAATTTCTCCACATTTACCTCTCCATTCTACAAAGGCAATTCAAAATTTATGTAAAGTTTCAAAAGTGGAGTTTTACCATGTCCGTTTGGAGAATGTGGAGGTGTTTGTGAAGGGGTTGATGTAGAAGATGATGATAGAGAAGATGGAGGTAAAGAGAAAGGTGTAGTTAAATTTTGTTTTTCGCCATTCCCTACACTCCATTTTGGAGGCTTGTCCACATCTCCTCCATCTCCATTTGGAGGCTTATCTCCATCTCCCTTTGGAGAATTGGAGCTCTCACATTGCAACCTTGTATTCATCTCTTCATAAAGAAATTTCACCATTGTTGTCATGTCAAAGCATTAGAGGAGATTTCGGCCTAAAAATTCTCATTAAATTTTCATGTAGTTTCCATGTCATTATACGTAAACCAATCAAAATTATTTAGATTTAAAAAGAGGTACATGTAAATATTTTGGAGGGAAAAGAAGAAAAAATATTGTTTTTAATTGTATTTTTGGCTGATCTGCTTATAGGTTTACTAGAATTTCAAGTGTATACACCCATTATGCATACTTTTGAGAATACCCACATTGACAAAAATTGTAGATACATTTTAAAAACGTGTTTAACACATTTTTTAATGTATACATGATTTTCATTAATGTGGGTGTTCTCAAAAGTATGCATAATGGGTACTCACTGGATGTGGAATTTAATTTCTCATCCAACAAGTGTATACAATTGAAATTTTAGTAAGCCTATAAGGAGATAAGTAAAAAATACAATTAAAAAACAAATAGATTTCTTCTTTTCCCTCCAAAATTCATAACTCTTATTTTATTATTTTAACTATTATTTTATTATTTTTCCTTAGGAAGTCGCTTTTAGGCTGAATTTTCCTCTAATGAATTCTTTTCTAAAATCCTTCTCATCCTTTGACATATTTTTAGGCTCTCCTTAATGTGCCATGACTGGTGAGGATTTTGGTGAAAATTGAGGTGAAATTTGTGGTGGAGATTGTGGAAAATGTGCTCTCCTAAACCTAACTTAAGGACTTGCTACCACAATATTTTATTGTCCTCTGTTAAGCTTCAACCTTGTAAGCATCAGAAAAACTTGCAACAAAATTAAACCCTCAAAACAACCAAAGAACCAAATATTTGATACCAAACTGATCTATATATGTAAACTTGAGAGTTTTTTATGAAAATTGCAAGTGAAATGCGTAGGGTTTTTATCAAATTATGTCAATTACATAAAGACAAACATGATTTAAAACTTAGTTTTGTAGAAAATAATGGAGACAACAATATCATAACAACATACACAAGACAAAAAATGATGAAGGAGTTCACCCCTCCTGGGCTACATCTCCTAGTCCAGCTTCCAATGTTGGGCCTCTTTCATTATTCTCAAAAATATGTGTTTAAAATATTCTCAAAAATATGTGTTTACATCAAGTTACAGTGCTCAGAATGAAAAATAAATGTTTCCAATGGTTGTAGAATAGTCAAAAAACCCTATCTAGGCTCTTTCTTCACTTAAAAAGGTCAAAAATTGACTAAGTTATGCTCCAGAGAAGTTTTCCTACTAATTTTCCTCCAAATCGCATGCACTTGTTAACTGTTCTACAAAATCTAACTTTGTGGAGTGAAAAAATTTCCCCACACTGACGAAATTGGTGCTGGTATGGGTGCAAATTATCGGATCATTAATTTGACTATGTCCCCCATGATCTGATCAAAATGCACCACGTTGTGTGTTTCTAGTCATTGGATGCGGGGTTGGTTTGAACTAATCCCACCAACCTTAACTGCATGCGAACCAGAGTTTGTAGCTTGGGGTTGGGTTTATCCTGTCATGGTTTAATTTAAAAATGGTGCCATTATCGTTAACCAAACCCGGATGTGTGACTAGGATTGGATCCATGAACTATGGTTGGGTTCCTTCGGTGGTATGGCTATCAGCCATAAAATTAAACTTCACCTCCACTCTGAAACCATTGCGTTTGACAAGACTCTGGAACTGTCGAAGGTTGGATGTTAGTTGAATCATGCTGTGACATTAACCTTAACCACTATTAGTTATAAACATTGCATGTGATATTTGTTAAACATTTACAGTCGAGTGTTAAACCAAACTGCGTCAAACATAAAACTATGACCTTTGTTTAACTGTTTGCATGTTTTAACTCCAGGACTCTTTTGGTTTGGTGACTTTCGATTGTACTGTTGGTTAACACTGAAAATTTGGCTATACCATATATCATATGGTTCGTTGAAATTTTATATGGAGTCAATATATGGTATGTGAACATTACAATATAACATATGGTTTAAAGCATGGTGTTGGGGTCGGGGTTAACCCTCGGCCCCTGTCTACCCACCACGTCTCATGGTTGGATGGATTGAGGGCTAGGGGTTAACCCTGGTCCTGACCCTCAATGTTGAAACAATTAAAGTTTAAATATGTGTGAAGTAACATAGTCTAAAATAACTACCATTGGCGCAATGGTGGAGCCATATAAAAAATTTTACACAAATAGGAGGAGACCACGTGGCTCTCTCTCATTAGTCCAGCACATGAACCCATAAACCAATAAAAAAACACCATTAACAACCAATAATAATGAGACAAGTGTCATCCAACAACTATCCCAAATAAACAAAGTCTCTTGCACAGTCAGATGCCAAGTCAACATACAAACTGCTGACTGGGTGTACCTGCAACCCAAAACCCAAAAATTTTAGTTGTTTGCCAATTCAATCAGAACGCAATATCGGGAGCATATAATATTGGTTTTGAGTGAAATTAATTACGTTGGGTTTAGGATGATGAGATCTTTTCTTTCAACCTAGTTTCGAGCCATTTAGAGCACTTTCAAATTAGAGAATTTTACCAATCCACTAGATCATGGAGGGAGGTATAGATATAGATGACAAGGGTAGAGAAGTAGGAAGATAAAGATATGGAAATGGAGGGAGAGGTGGAGAGAGAGAGAGAGAGATGAGGGAGAGAGGGAGGGGGTGAGAGAGAAGGAGAGAGGGAGGGAGATGGACACATAATGGAAGGTGGAGAGAGAGGGAATAATAAAGAGACACATAGAGACAAATACAGACATAGAAGTTAGATTTGTAAATTCATGAATATTTTGTTTTTTCACTAAAATAGATGTATTTATTTCAGTGTATTTGTTGATTTATAATACTAATTGATCGCTTGCACTAGATGCAATGATTTCAGTGTAGATTTTTATTTCTAATCCTATTTAATACTTTACACTAAATTCATTGATTTTAGTGTAGATGTTGATTTCTACTCCTATTTGATGGCTTTCACTCGATGCATTGGTTTCAATGTAGATATTGGTTTCTAATCCTATTTTATCACTTGCACTAGATGCATTGATTTTAGTGTAGATGATGTTGATTTCTAATCCAATTTAATACCTTACACTAGATGCATTTATTTCAGTACATCATATGTTTATTTCTACTCCTATTTGATTTCTTCCATTGGATGGATTGGTTTCAATGTAGATATTGATTTATAATCCTATTTTATTTTTTTCACTAGATGCATTTATTTCAGTGTAGATATTGATTTCTAATCCTATTTGATTGCTTGCACTAGATGCATTGATATCAATGTATATGTTAATTTATAATCCTATTTGATTGTTTGCACTAAATGCATTGATTTCAATGTAGATGTTGATTTCTAATTTGATGCAACTAGATGTATGATGTATAGTAATTTCAAAGTAATTAGATTAATATTTTACATTGATTTCAGTGTAAGGACATCTCTGGCCCCTCCATTTATATCTCTATCTCCCACTTTCTCTCCTTCTTTATCTTTGTATCTCACCACCAAAAAATACACACACTCTCTAGATATATCTATATCTTTCTCCCCCTCCCTTTTCCCATCCCTCTCTCTCTCTCTTCCCCTTCTCTCTCTCTCTAAAAATTCTCTCTCCATCTATATATATATATATATATATATATATATATATATATATATATATATATATATATATATATATATATATATATATATATATATATCTTTGTCCCTCCCTGTATTTTCCTCTCTCTTCTTCCCCCTCCCCCACTCCATCTATATCTCTATCTCCTCTTGTCTCTCCTTCTCACCCCCTAAACATACACACACTTTCTCACTGTAAGCACATAAAAATTATTCATGATGTGAATTTACTTTAACTTTTTATTACTAATTAGCCAATATTTAAATGTGCATAAATATTTATACCAACCTAGATCCATCTTAACCCAATATCTATCAAGCATTGAGAGGGATCAAATATCTTGAGGTGAAAACCTCTTTTTCTAGTGAAAAACTTGAGGAATGATTTGCAAGTCGATATATAATTTGATTGCTCTTGATGCTTGATATATCCAGAGTTAAGATGGATCTAGGCTAGTTATATACAACTATATAATATTTATGTGCCTCTTCCTTATTCCCTCTCTCTATATCAACCCCCAAACATACAAATTCTCTCTCTCTCTCTCTCTCCACCCTCTGTGTTTTTCTTCTTCTCTCCCTCTCTCTCCCCCTCCAACTCCATCTCTCTCTCTCTCTCTCTCTCTCTCTCTCTCTCTCTCTCTCTCTCTCTCTCTCTATTGAGTCTTCTCTCTCTTCCTTCCTCTCTCTGTCATTCTCTCCCACCTCCTTTTGTCTCTCCTCCCCATCACTCTCTCTCTCTCTCCTCCCTCTAACTCTATCACTATCTCCCTCCCTCTCTTCTTCTCTCTCCCCCCTCCATATTTTTGCCTCACTCTATCATTCTCTCTCTCCCCTCCATATTTTTTCCTCCCTCTCTCCTTCCCTCTCTCCCCTTCATATTTTTTCCTCCCTCTCTCTTTGATCCCCTTCTCTACATATATTTGTCCTATCTCTTCCCTCATCTCTCCCTTGTCACTCCCTCTCTTTCTCCACCTATATATCTCTATGTATTTTTTCTTTCCTCTATCTCTCCCCCCCTCCAGCTCTCTCTCTCTCTCTTTCTATCTCTCTCTCTCTCTCTCTCTCTCTCTCTCTCTCTCTCTCTCTTCCTTCTTTTCTCTCCCTCTCTCTCCCCCCATCACTCTCTCTCTCTCTTCACCCTCAATATTTGTCACTATCTTCCTCCGTCTCCCCCACCCCCTCTCTTAAATTTGATTCCACGATATTTTGTTTAATAAAGTATCTAAATTAAAAAAACTTAGCTGGTTGTAAAATATTAAACCTATATTTTGAATCAATCATGTCAAAGAAAATACAATAATGAAAAACTTAAAACAATCATTTCCTCTATTACTATTAGTCAATTTGTTTGCTATCAACGCTTTGATCCTTAGGTAATATGGATCTATGTTGGTTCTTATTAATATGATTTATATTATATTTCACATCTTTATATATAAAATTATTCTCATTTTTAATTTTATTGAAAACTTGATTTAATCTCTTCATAAGTATTTTCAGTAGTTGTGAGGATATTTATTACTTTTAACTTTTTTTATTACTTTTATTGTTTTATTTTTATTTTTTTAAGTTATTTTTAAATTTGTTAAATGTTAAACATTTACTCCTACACATCTACCCCTATATTGGGCCAAGGTTGACATTATATTACATTTGTTAAATGTTAAATGTTACAATTTACATGTTAAACATTTACGCTTGACATCTACCTCATATTGGGCTATAGAGTGCCTCTCGATGAAATTAAAAGTTAAAACTAATTGCGTCGAGAGGCACTCTATACCCTAGTATGGGGTAGATGTCATGCATAAATGTTTAACATGTAAATTTTTTGTATAAAATAATGTGTAGATTCTAACTACTCATGAAATTTACTAAATCACAAAACTAGAAGCTACTATATTGTTATGTGGAAGCTAATTCACGATCAAGAACACATAACATTAACATGCAAGAAGAAACATCACACATGCACAAATATTTATCTAGGAGAAAGAAAGTGCTCAAAACCCCTTATTATATGTATTGCATTAATCAAATAATAGAGATGAAATACAATGCTTTCTCAAGCTTGATCACAACCTGCAAGTGTATAGTCTATCTCTCTGTCTAAATGATTGAACCTGGCTAATACTTAGCCAATTTTTTAAGCCTCCAAGCTCCTATTTCATTGAATTTTTCCTTTAGGAATTATCCCCTATATTTTTGGGAAATTCCTCGATTAGATTGTGCAATTCCTGTAGGCCCATTCTCTAACTGCATGCACCACCTATACACATGGGACTAGTCTACCATTGATAATACAATTCCTTAGAATCTCAATCTCAACTAGGTAACTCAAATTCTTTGCATGCAATAATTATTTTGGGTCGATTTATGACTTAACTAGATTACCATTGAGTGTGATTGAAGTTACACTACACAACTTGACCTTCCACTAGTTTCTCCAAAAATTGGAACTAGTTTAACTGACTATAACTCAAATTAAATGAAATATATTGCAATAAATTAGCAATAAATCATACTAAACTGAAATCAAGGTTCCCCAACTCAAATTAACTGAGTTAACTGAGTGAAAAGATCCATGTCACCTTAGTTAACTACCTCCAAGATTCTGTTGTTGTGGATATTTGAATTTTATCAAGTTTGACCAAGGCAATGTCAAACTGAGATTTTCTTACTGTGTTTTCAACACTCCCTCTAAACAAGAAAGGGATTATTTTCCACCCCAATCCTTCCTCTATGGAACTTGAATTTTCCTCTTGACAAAAAATTTGTCAAAATGTCTGCATCTTGTTCCTTTGTCGGGATGTATTACAACAACATGATCCACCTCTTCACACAAACTCATAGATGGTGGTACCAAATATCTATATGCTTGGACCAATCGTGAAAAAAAGGATTTTAAGAGAGATTGATGCAACTCTGATTATCACAGTAAATCATTGTAGGATCCATCATCTGACCAAATAACCCAACATTAATCTTTGTCATCAAATTGCCTCACATGTTGCTTGAATGGAAGCCATGTAATTTTATTCTACTCAGCTGAGTGCCACAGATATATGTTTCATGTTGTACCAAGAAACCAATGTGGAAACTGTTAGCCTCCACAATGTCCCAAGGCTGATGAATGGATGCCGACATAGGTAACCTCAAGCCAAGCTTTAAGTTTGGTAGCAAGCCCTACCAAACTAGAGAGGGCTCTCTCTATGATATTACAACCAAAGGATTTGACTGGATGAAGAGTGGATTTCCAGCTAGTTAGGTCAGCTCTAGGGTTTTGAAAGTTTTATGGTGTTACTGCTGGATCAGGGATGAAACTAGGTAACTAGGTCAAATTTATCAAAGGGCAATAGCTAAAATATATATAAAGTAGAAAGGTATAAAAGCTTTAGTGATGGATTTAGGGTTTTTTCAATGTACTGTAGGGTTTGAAAGAGTGGAGATGATATTAATGAACATGCATCATGAATTCATTAAAACTAAAGGAAATAAACATGAAATGATTTTCCCAAACAAAATAGAGCCACAAATGAATTATTCTTATCAAAATTTTAGGAATACAACTGAGGAAAGAAAGGCATGGAAAGATAATATATATATCATTCATAAAAGACTATAACGGAGAAGAAATAACATCAAAATATCACTGCACATGAATTCCTAGATAATAGTTGCAGTTGTTCCTCTGAATTTCTGAATAAAAGTTGAAGCACAAGCTACAATGGTCTCAAACCTCTGGTGTCCAACAAGTCAAATGACTGAGAAAAGAGTACATATAGACAAAATATTATTTCCCCACTCTCAGGGGTCAAATCCATGAGTCAAGGAACTGATCAAATGATCCTCTCACCTAAACCCTAAAGGCTAGGGAGGTGAACAAGAATCTCCCTAATATAGAAAAACTAATTCTTTTGACCATTTATGACCTTTACAAACATGTATCTACCTCATATTTACCTTTAACTAGCTTAATTACATCTCAAACTATCAGTACATCATCAAGATTGACAAATTACATTAGAAAAGGAAAAAATAGACCAAGTCAATGGCAAAAAATGACCTTCAGGAGAAAACATAGTGAATTCTATTGAAAATGTAGCATACTAGGAGAAAACGTAGCGTGTGAGGGAAAATTGAATTCTGGAAGCCTTCTCGGAGTCCAAATGTTGATCTGAAAATTGTTGGAGATATATCTTCTAGTTGGCTACATGATGGAGTCTTCAACCACTTAAATTAATTTATTTTATCCCATCAAAATTTTATTCTCCCATAGTCAGTCTAAAAACGTAGCATGCTCTTCGAAAAGTAGGTAGAAAGGTCATTTTTGAGTGGTTTTTTTAAATTTTTTTACTTGCTAGGAAGGGCTTAAGTGGAGGTATGTTTTTCTAGGATTGATATAGAGGTTAAAAGGAATCCAATGGTGTAGACCTTATGTCATTCCGAGAGCTCCAACAAAAACGTAGCATGGGCCACACTACGTTTTTTACAGTGTGAATGTTTCACAAAATTGCCAAAATTCACAAAAATCAACTTTTCACCAAAATTTCTTCAAATTTCCTCAAAAATGGTCTAGGAATTCTCCATGAAGACATTATATGGTATCTCAAGTAATGAGGGAAGCATCAACAAGAATATTCAATTTTCCCTTCTCATTTTTCCCTATTAGGGTTTCCTTGAGTTTTTCTTTCAACTGTTTGACCTTGACCTTATAGACTTGATTCCTAGTATAGTAATTAGAAGCCATGTGTCTCTGCAATTTTTTGTCTCTTTTGGCCCTCTTTGGGAGCTTTTCCAAATTTCCATTGTGTCTATCTAGGCAATACTCTTTTTCTTGCTCAATATTTGCTAGTATAAGCTCATCCACTGTAATCTATCCCTTAGGTGGAAATGTCTCTCTTTACTACTGAAGTGCTCTCTTTAGGCCTCTACTTCTTGGCCTCTTCCTTATAAATTGTTTTTCATGCTCATCTGGATCATCAACCTGAACTATTGATTTTCCTTTTACTGCCTCTTTACTAGCATCCACCTTATGTATATTCAAAATCAGTTGGTTTACTTTCAATTGCATGTTTTCCTGCTCAGGGAATGAAATCATGAATTTAGCCTTGGACAAGTTGTCCTTAAGCTCTCTAATATCATTATATTTCTCCATAATTACCTGTATTATGGATTTGAGTTCTTCATCCCTCTCCAATTCTGCCATGTCACTGTCGGGATGGGATGGTCCTTCATCTTGCAAAGGTGGCTCATGTTGTGTTGGTGATCTCTGTGTTGCTGATGTAGGCTTGGCCCCTTCCATAATTTGTGGAGAAAACACAAGCCTCTTGCCTCTCTTATAGGTTTTGGACACCTCAGCTGTCTAGGGATTCTTCATTGAAACTCTGCTAGATTAACCAATCTCCATTTGTTTGGATGGTGTTGATGGTGTAGCTGGTGATATATCTTGGATAGTTGTTTGACTAGCAGAAGGAAAAAATTCATGAGATTGAATGAATTATCCCAAGTGATGTTATTCTCCTCAAGCTAGTGCAAGACAATGATCTTGATGAGGGCATGGTGAAAGAGACTGCCTTCATGATTACTTTGTCTATGTTGCACCTTCCCTGCCATCTTAGCCAAGCTCTTGTGGAGATAATAGGGAAGGTTAAGATGTTTTATCGCTGTGAAGTGCATGATAAAGCTGGCATGATACTTGTACAAAATATTAAATCTACCCTCACATTTGAAGTACCTCATAATGACCCTCATCAATGGAGAAAACTTGTCAAGAAGTTGAACAACAGGAAAAACTTTCTTGATGTCATCTTTGTAATGAGCTTTGATGTAAGGTCTGTAATTTTGCATATCCAAATCTAGGTTTTTGAACCACTTCTCACCACTGTTTTTTATCCCTGTTGCTCTAGATATGGCTTCAGCTATGATTTTGAAGCTGACCCCTGCAATTGTGACTTTATCTCCTTTAAAGTGAGTGGCAAACAAAATAGTGAGCTTGGCATGGTATTTGATCCTTTCAATTTTCTCACAAAACTTCATGCACCCAATATTTGGAAAGAATTGTTTGGAAAGTGAGGAACACATTATTTCATCTATGTTGAGTGGTTCATACCTAGACACGTGGCCTCCTTTGTTATAGGGCTTCTTCTCCTCCATTTGATATTTTTCAAGGGGAAAATATTAATGGGAAAAGACAGGAGAAGTGAGTGAGGGGATAGTTTGAAGGGGTTAGGGAAGGGAAATGGGAGTGGAAAAATTTAGGGAAGTGGATAGGGGTCCTAGGGAATTATAGGAAGTGGAATGGGGTGAAATGGTAATGGGAAAACTATAAAAAACACAAAGTTAGGATAGGGTTTAGGTTTTGGAGCTTAGGAAATGAGAGTGAGGGGGTTTTAAGACTATAGGAGATGCTTTTTAGTGTGAGGGAGGTTAAAAGAGCTATTGGATAGGTGTTTTTACCTTGCAAACTTGAAGAAATGAGTCACCCACCAAAATGCAGTGTGGGGACAAATGGAGGATTTGCACTTTAAAAATAATGAAATTGAGTTGATAGGAGGGGTCAAGTAATTGTAAATTACTTGCAGAACATGGATAAACACTTTGATAGCCTTTATAAACCCTTGAAAATTTATTTGATGCCACTTGGAGAGAAAATGCAGCGTAGAGGTTGGAAAATGCAGCAAGGATGCTTGACATCACTTTTGGAGTATGTTTTGAGCTTGAAATTGCTGAGGAAGCACTTGTTGATAAGTGAGAGCTCTTTATAAATTAGATGAATGATTAAATGAGTTGAAATGGTCTTTTATAACTTGTGATAGTCAATTTTCTTCATAGTAATGGGGTGGCCCACCACATGTTTTTTCCATTTTTTCTTTGAAAACTATGAAGCTTAGGAAATTTCTATGCAACTTAGCAACATTAGGAACTTATTACATCATGTTTAATAAAAATTACAGTTGAAACAAACCTTATTAATAAATCTCCCTATTACTACTCCTTCATTTGTCGGATTTATGCATGAAATGACTACTTTTAATGACTAAAACCCTAAAGACCTAATGGTAACACTGAGTTGGATGAAGACCATGATGGCATGAATGAAATGAATATGGAGAGCTTGAAATGAGGACACATCCAACTGAGAGATGATAATGACCAGTAGGTGAGATTTTTATGAAAGAGCAGTAATAGTCCTAGACACCACTAGCCAATGACCAATTTTTTTATTTGAAGACCTACTAAAACCATGAAAATTTGACTCGACACCCTAATACAAATTTTGAAAGATCCCATTTGATCATTGGTGATAGCTAGAGCTGACTGACACTAACATTGGCTCCAACTGGGGATGGCATCTCCTTGGAGGTGTCAAGAACACCATAGACCAAGTAGCCTGACCATTGTTCATGGAGTCAAAATCAAAAGACTAAACTTGAAACAGAAAAATTACTGACAAACTGAATTGACTTAGACTGAAACAAAAACTTAATGTGCTTAGAAATAAATAGCTAATTACATAAAATTTATGGCCTTCACTTCAGGCTCCAAACTTCGATGATCAACTCCTTCCCACTTAGACAGAAAAATTAAAATGATATGTACAATGATAGTGAAAATTTTCATAATTATGATCAAAACAAGTAGTGCTTGAGAAGCCTACCATTGACAGGTCCTCCTCCACAATCTTTGCCATTCATTTCTTCTAACGAGTAAGCATTTTTTCCTCTTGAATCTGAAATATTGTGTGGCACTTTCCATAAATTCTTGAACTTACCATTCTTCCCTTTATCTTCATTTATTGCATCCCAACGGAGGAATACATCACCAATGTTGAATTCATCTTCCTTTGTCTTGCGATCATACACTTTCTTGGTTCTTTCTAGAAGCTTGGAACTGTTTTGAAACACCTCCTCCATATTTTGTTGTAAATGGATCATTTATTTATCTGTCGTTGAACATCATTTAGCTCACTGCCAATTTCCTGCAACTTCTTCATGATTGGGGCAGGGAGACACCCTTGTGGAAATCACTCATCACTTCCTTCGCTTCACTTTCGATGAGACAATTCAATAAGACACCTCACAGGTCTTTCCAATATAGCACATTGTCTAAAATACAATACTTCAAAGATTTTAATTTCAATGATCTACCTCTGGTTTTAGACACACCCGCCAGAGGATTTAAATGCTGCAGAACATAAACTACATCAATATACCAAGGTGATGAGAGGAAAATTGAGATACCTATGTCATCGATTCACCAAATTCTTCATCAAAAAGTGAAGAAATCATATTTATATGCAACGCATGTATATTTTATTCCACCATCAGCTTTTCCAAACCTTACCCCTTGATCGGCTTCGTTAGCTTAATCTCCAAATCATACTCAAGCATGGCTACAATCCATTTTCCTCACCTCCCTTCCGGATATGTTTGCATCAGCACATCCTTTACTGCTGCATTTGGAACATAGGCTAGGATATGAGAATGTAAAATTTATATTTGGAAGTCCTTCAATGTTTTCACCAAGGATAAGGCTTGCTTCTCAATTATATTATATCTTAGCTCTGCATCTCTTATAGTCCGACTAAAACATGAAATCGACTACTTCATCTTGGAATCTTTTTTCTCCATTAGTATGACAGCCAACGAGTGCACGAAAGTGAATGAAAATCTTATGAAATCTAAAGTATAATTAGGGCTAATCAATGTGGGGGCACATGTTAAAGAAAATTTTACTGAATTAAATGACTTCTTAGCATGTTTTTACCATCTTACCTCATTGTCCTTCTTTAGCATATTTTTCATATCTCCTCAAAGATTTTATCTTTCCATTGAAATAATGAATCTCCTTCTTGTTTCGTGGAAAATATAATTACTGAATTGCTTCGATCTTGGAGGGTTCAATGTGAATACCATCCTTTGAAATAATATGCCCAATTAATTTACCTTCCTCTATGGCAAATAAACTTTTCTTCAGAGTTAGCGAGATGCAAAATTTTCTGCATTTTTGAAATACTATCCTTAAATGGTGTAAGTGCTCATCGTCTGACTGTGAAAATACCATTAAATCATCAAAGTAAACCACAAGAAACACATCCTTCTCATTCGAGAAAGTGATGTCCATAGCCCATTGAAAAGTATCCCCTACATTCTTGAGCCCAAATGGCATCTTGGTGCATCTTGGCGTACACGAAGGTACCCCATGGCGTGGTGAATTTTTTCTTCTCTTGGTCATCTTCATGCACCAAGATCTCATTGTATCCTGAATATCCGTCAAGAGGTGACATCCTTGAAGCTCTAACAACCCTCTGCAATATGTGATTCATCTTTGGCAAAGGATAATTATCTTTTAATGACACCTTGTTGAGATTTCTGAAATCAATGTAGAGACGAATCTTTCCTGTCCTCTTTCTAACTGGCACAAGATTAGACATACAATCTGAAAATCGAATAGGAACTATGATACTAGCCTTATAAATTCTATTTACCTCTTTTTCAATTGATCGCATAAACTTGGAATTAAGTCTCCTTAACTTCTAGCAGAAAGGCTTTTGATCTGACTTGATTGGGATGGTGTGTTGAATGATATAATTATTTTACACCTTAAGATCTAAATATTCCCAAGAAAAAACATCATAGAATTATTTCAAGAGAGCTGTAGATTTACCTTTCAACCCAGGGGACAATAATCTTGATAGCTTGACCATCTTGGGTTTCTCTATTGTACCAATGTTCACATCTTCGACACTTGTTTCCGTGGGAATCATTGTGGGATTTTGGCCACATTATCATGATAAAAAAACTCCTTCAAAGGCACTAAACCTCGTCGAATGTTTTTTTCCTTCAAAAGCAACACTTCAACTTTAGCAGTCTCAATTACTTGATCATCTTCATTGTACACTTCATCTATGTGGGAGTTAGCAAACTCCTCTTCCATCTGCAGAAAATTCTTAATTTGTTTGTCATCAGAAAATAATTGACAATATATGATATTGTCAGGGAAATTTGATTGATGCTTCACATGAATTTCAAACTTATTAGTGGAATGGATTGGAATCTTAAAATTAGTAGCCACTGTGGCAAGTGAATCAGCCATGAAATTTTGACTTCTAGGAATCAAAGACAAGTTGTATTCTAGAAAAGTTTTCAAAACATCAAGAAAAACATTTCGATATGCTTTCATCCTAGGATGTTTGGCCTGGTAATCCCCATTTACCTATTTTATTACCAACTTGGAGTCACCGTATACTGTTATTATTTTTGCGCCTAGCCTTTTCAAAATTCATAGACCAGTGATCAAGGCCTCATATTCTGCTTTGTTGCTAGAGAAGTGAAAGGTTAGCTTGTAGGAACATAATCTTACATTCCTTGGGACTTTTTTTGACTTATGTATAGGGCTACGAATCTATATTTTGATGCCAACTCCATATTTCCCCAAAGCACCATCGAAATCCATCGTCCAAAGACCTTCCTCATCATCGGGAAACTGAAATTTTGCAGGCTGAACTTCTTATTCTTACTGATCGTTTGTCTCAATTTGATCTTTACCTTTATCTGATTCAACTAACCCTTCTCGTGACTCTTCTTTATTTTTCTTTGAAGTGTTTTGCTACAATTTTTCTGAATTCTGATTTCCATTTTATCCTTTCAAGACTGCTTGTACACTATTTGTTAATTCTAAAATTTCTTCGCCTTCTACACACTAAATATCTAAATCATCAGTACCACTACCATTATACAATCTAAATTATTCTAAATCAGTATGTACATAGTGAACCAGGTTATTCTTAGGCTTATCCTTACTAGTGAACACGTACTTCATCTTCACCTCTCGGTACAACTTCCTAAGCTGGCCAAATACCAGAATTGTTGCATATAAAAAATCAAGTTGTAAAGTACCTCTCAATTTGGCTCCCCAAGACTGTGAAAGCAGCATGCCATACCTTGGAGGTATGTCAACAACTACAACATCCATCAACAAATTTTAATCTGGAATTTGATCCAAGGAAACAACTAAGTCTTTGATAAGATAGAGGAAATGGAATCTACTAGAATCAAAGGAACAGAGGTCATGATATGGTTGGGTTATGTCCATCCATAACTTATCCATGATAGCTTTTGGAATTAAATTATGTGAAGCCCCAGAATCCAACATGGAATTATGGAGAATTTAATCATGGACTCTCAAACTAAGATAAAAAGGAGGGAATTCACTATCTTCAAGGTTCCCATCTACGACAGGACAAAAAAGGAGTTCAGGATAGTCATCATTAACATTGAACATGTCAAACATGTGGTCTACTTTTAACATCTTGGCAATATGAGATCTATATATATCATTTTTAACAAGTTCAGTAAGAGGAATAGATACCTTTAACTTATAAATTTCACTCTCTAAGATAAAAAAAACTGGATTTTTTTTACCTCTTTCAAGATGTTATCCTAATTTCTAGGTTCTTCTTTTGTTGGAATTTCCTTCCTTTGCGCTTCTTTATCTTTTCTCAATGTACTTGTAGATGCTTCGATGTTCGTGCTCTGACTTATGGTAGCAGGCTTCTTCACTTTTTTTTACTAGCTTGAGGATTTTTTTTGGGTTGAGTATATTTTTTCTGAGATGTCCTCTTTTGAGTTGGATTGACATGACCATCTCGATTTCTCAATGTTTTTCTCAATGTGTATTGTCTCTACTGTGAGCTGAGAGAATTTAGATACCCCCTTTGATAGTCATCGGATTGTGTTGTCAACCCATCATCATTTGCAAGGACAAGCTCATGATCATCTAGCACATAATTTTCTTTGACATAATCATCATCCTCTATAAGATAAATAGGTCCCTGATATTTTGAAAAGAGAATATTTTCTTCAACAATATCATCATATTCATCCGATGCTTGAACATAATTCTGTTGTAATGGGGTCTAGATTTTTTGTTGATCTTATTGATCTGGAGCTATCTATTTTCTCTGCTTTATCTGAAACAGTGGTTGTTGTTTTTGTCCTCAGAAGTTAGGATTCCAGGGTGGATTATCTTGTTTCCTTTCTAAATTTGACATTCTATCTACTATATTCTCTACGGTTCTTATCAAACTTTCCAACTTTGCTTCAGATGAACTTGATGGCTCTTCTCTTATTGTGACTCTCTTCTCCACTTTACTCTTTGACTTCTTAATCATAATATTAGATTTGACGTTGACTTCATTTTTCTGCATCTCCTCCAATGAAGTAGGGTTCCTTTCTCTGAGCTGATATGCCATGTCCAGGTCAAAGGCATTTGGATAGTGCAACAAGGACAAATCCGGTGGAGGGTTGATATTAATGGGAATGGAGTTGTATACCTTGTTAAAGTGAGTGGTATAGTCTTGGACTGACTCATTTGGATGTCTCTTCATTGAATTATACTCCCAAAAAATAAGGAGTGGATTTTTATTTTCCTCCCACTTGGCAAGGAAATGATCCATCAACTTCTGTGAATTCTGCACTGAACTAGCTACAAAATCTCTGAACCATTTCTTCACCTCCCCTGAGAAACTTTGAGCAAGGATTCTCATCTTGGCATCATCGTTGTCTAATTCTTCTAAATCAATGAAATTAATAATCTTATCAATGTGTTATCTCGTTGTAATATTAGTGGTTCGATCAAAGAGAGGAAGTCTTTGTCCATAATTCTACGGTAAGTTAGCAAGTTGGCCCGATAGAACCAATGGATAAAATATAGCTATGGTTCTTCTAGGAGGCAAATCTGTAAGTACAATGAGAAGAGTTGGAATTGAAGGTTTCTGTGTAGGAAAGGAAATATATGGATAAATGAGACTGAAAGAGGATCAACGGACAAGAGCTCCTATTGATACTGTATGAATCCTTCTCAGAGGTATATTGGATATGGTTAGATAATTTTTGAAGTTTATAAAACTGACTCGAGAACTTCCCATCAAAATCTGGCTTTGAATTGGATTATATGGATAGTATACTCTTTTCAAGCTTTAGAGAATCAAATACTACTTCAGATAATGATGTGACTTCATACAACCTCAAGGGATCAAACATAATTTCAAACAAGGATGTTTCTTATTTTGATCTAAACAAAGATAATTAAAATTTTAGATCGAAAGGAATATCTTCTAGGGAAAACAACTTGGTGGGAAAAAATGTAGATCTTACCAAATTAGATGAACTTGATTAAATCTCGGAATGCCGAGGTCTCTGTTTTTGATGAGTTTCTCCAGATCCTCAACTACAGAAGCTGGATGTGGATCAAGATTTTATCATGTGTATATTTTCAGAGCCAATGTATTCTTGCTTCTACACTTTGGCTCTCTACAACTTGAATCATCCTTCACGAAATCTAGAGCCTATCACCCATAGGCCTAGAATTAGATGACGAAGTATGGTACATGTTAGACATATATAAATTTTCCATATAATATGATAGTTAAAACAAATCTTTTAGTCTTCAAGAAGCAAATTTCATGCAAAATATGTGACTTCTTGAAGCCTCTCTGTGTTCTTTATCTTCAAGGATCAATGTTCATTCAAAATTCCTCAAAGAAGCCCTGTTGTTCTAAAAGGACTGTTTTCATACTCATTTTCCATCATTTTCCCTTTCAAAAAATCCCTCATTTATCCCTCATTTCATTCGAAATTCCCTTAAAGCCTTATAAATCTTCCTTATTTGGTTTTAAACCCTTCTTTTATATCTATCAGAACCTTAAAAAACCCCATTTTGGCCTATTTTTTGACCTTTTAACTTTGGGCCTTAAGTTCTTTTTTCTTAAGCCCCTAGCCCATTTTCACCATAATACCGAGGCCCAAGACCATTGGCTAAAATTCTTAAGCCCCCATCGCTATCGCACTTCGGCGATCCCAAATTATTCGTTCCTATTCCTTTTCTCCGCCGATAGGTCGATCCCTCGAGTAAATCTCCATCGTTGATCTCCCGGATCTAACGGTTCTTGCTCCATCGACGATCCCCATTTCTTCATTCCCAAACCTTTTTCCACCGATGGAATCCCCTGCCAATAAGATCTCGACCATTGATCTCTCTCAGATCAGACAGTCTACGCTCCTTCCTATCAGCAATCGACCATCGCAATTTCACTTTCCTCTCGTCCAAGCCCCTTCTACCTGCCATTCTCCGATTTCATCTGGACCTTCAATCCTCCTGATCAGATGGTCATCGCTTCATCACACATTCGCCTTTCACCCCTCCCCTCACACCATTCATGCCCTTGTGTGATTCCGTGATGCATCCTCCACCGTTGATCATCTTGATCTAACGGCCAGCGCACTTCTTCTTTTACCCCACTCCCTTTCATCCAATTTAATCTCTGTCGTTGACCCTTAAGATCTAATGGCCCTCACTTCATCACAATTTCTCCATCCCCCTGACCCCTCATCCACCATCTTTAATCTCTGATCCTCCGGTTTAATCCCAACTGTCGTTCTTCTCCCAGATCCAATGGCTCTCGTTGTTTCCTCCTTTACCCCACACATCGTTTTTCCCCCGATTTGTGAGGTCTCGATTCAATTTGGACCATTCGTTTAACCTAGATATATAGCGCAGGTTCACTATGGGGGCATCTGACCAAAGTGGCACGTACTCCCCAGTTCCCCCACAGTTGACACTTTTAACTATGGAAGATATCAGATCTACAACAGAGGTTTTCTAGCGAAGGCACACCCCGAGATTTTCCTCCATACCCCCAGTGCCCCCTCTATGACGTCATCCACTGGTCCCACCGCCAAGCACTTTGTTCCATCGCGCTCCCTCTCCACCATTGATCCGGATCCCCCAGATCCAATGGCCCACATTCATCTTCATGCTCGTTTCTCCATAACTGCTTAAACCCCATTTTCAACACGAAAAAGGTGGTTTTTAGTGGACATGTGGCAGCCTCCGACGCATATCATGTCCACCCTACTTAAAGCCACAAACCACCCCAGCCCCGTGCGAAAACCACCTCTGGTTTTCCTCCAAACCACCAATGCTCAATATTTGCGCCGAAAGCAATTTTAAACCCTGTTTCTTTGCTTTGCTTTCATGGAATCCTCCATTAATGCATTCATCCCCCTCTGCACAACTCTTCCGCCTTCACCCCAAGCCTCTATAAAGAATTTTATCCAATTCATAGGGTTTTTATTAAAATTTTGATGTTGTTGCAGGTTTAATGGCGATAATCATAAAAGCCATCCCACAGTCAAAGAAAGTGACAAAGGCCGAGGGTGACGATCCTTTGTGGCCGAATTGAAAGGAAAAAAGAGACATAAAGGGTTAATTTCCACTTTTTAACCAATTATTTAATGAGCATTGGTTACATAGAAAAACCCTCTGGTGCAAGCCACCTGTACATCAAATAGAAAAAATCAGTGAAGATCAGAAGGAATAAAGAGAAAGGATTGAAGTCAAGAGCCTGAAGATTAAAAGACTTAATCCCACAGCTTAAAGGATAAAGACATAGTATAAAGCAGAAATATGATAAAGAAGGCCTAAAATCATATCAAAGGCCTAATTCAAGTTTAAAGTGACAAATCAAGACAGATCACCCAGGAGACTGCTTCGAATGACACATCGGTGGAACAATTACTCCCTCCAAAGATCAAAATGCCACCTGCCAGCTTATTTTACCTCAAAAGAATACAAATTCAATGCACAGTCAGAGATATTTTCAAAGACAGCTCAGAAAGTAATTTTCAGCTACCAAAAGCCTCAAAAGTTAACAAAAAGTGACTGAAGTAGATGAATTTAATGTAAAAATCAATTAGCAGAGTTAATACGTTAGATATCTTCTCCATTAGGCCTCCCAAAAGTTGAGAAGCATTTACTCTGTATTAATTGAATAGTTAGACCTTCCTTTCACTCCACCTCCTCAATTTACCTATATATATCATATGAGGAGCCCAGTATTGTTGTTGGTTGAATACTTATTGAATGTAAATAGTTGTTGAGGCTGCTGAAGCTCTGTTAGTAATTGAAGAAAGATAGGCAGAGAAGAGAAGTTTGAAGCTGTAAAGACCTACTGGACTTGAAGATTGTAACTGGTTTGAACATCAAATATACAAGTTGATTTATGGGATCCTGGTCTATGTCAATGGTGATTTTTTTCTTATTGTAATTGTTGTTTTTCTTATGTTTTCATACTGTCCACTTTCTCTAATAAAGAACAACAAATTTAGATTACGATTTACTGTAAAAGGTACCCTAATTCTCACTGATAAGCTTTATCTCTATGTTTTCTTCTAATTGTTGCTTTGGGAATGATTTCAATAGAGTATAACTAGTCAAGGAATGTTGGTGAGCCTATGTCTTGCTGAGTAAAACCTGAGATGTTGTTCTTGAATGATATTTTCACTACATGCTAAGTAGAGTCCTAATCAAGGAAGTTTATGGTTAGCCCTGTCCCTTGTTTAGTCTTCAACAACTATTTTGAAAGTCCAAAAGCAAGATAGGTTCAAAGTCCTTTCCTGATCTTAAGCTACTTTTTATGTTTATCTTAAATGTCTTCCCTTGAGAGTATGCCGAAATCAGGATAGGTTCAAATTCCTTACCTAATCTTAGGTTGCCCTTTGTTTTCTTATATCTTTTCTTCTTTCACCACACTTCTTAATGTCCCATACCACAAAATCAATCTAAAGAGATCCTTTGATATAGATTAATTGCCCCATAGACCACTCTTGAAACTTGTTGTCCAATTAAATCATTTTGTGACTCCATAGGCCAATGGATTGATATTGTCTCTTACCTATCCTATCTGCTGAACCATTCTTTCAACTTACTCACACCTTTACCCTTCAAAAGACTTCCTTTATTTCGATGATATCCTACCCAACCAAAACCAAAACAAGTTCCCTTGAGCTTCATAACTAGCCTAATATCATATCATGAGCCTATAAGCATATCATTTTAAAAACACATATAGAGATATCCCTCTCTAAATCCAGGAGGGCTAGATCCTAGGATTCCAAAGTGGTTCTAATGTAGGCCTTGCAACATTTGTTCTTGAAAATCTTGAAAACTATGGGGATCTTAACCAGTACACTCAGGAAATATCTGTCTCTTCGTTCCCCGACAACGACGCCAAAAATGTTAGCCTCTGCAACGTCCCAAGGCTAATGAATGGATTCCAATAAAGGTAACCTCAAACTAAGCTTTCAGTTTGGTAGCTAGCCCTACCAAACCAGAGAGGGTTCTCTCTATGAGATCACAGCCAAAGGATTTAACTGGATGAAGAGTGGATTTTAGGCTAGTTAGGTTAGCTCTAGGGTTTTGAAAGTTTGATGGTTTTACTGCTGGATAAGGGATGAAACTAGGTATCTAGGTCAAATGTATCAAAGGGTTACAACTACAAATATATAAAGGAGCAAGGTAGCAATGCTTTAGTGATGGATTTAGGGTTTTTTCAATGTAGTGTATGGTTTGAAAGAGTGGCGAGAATATTAATGAGCATGCATTGTGAATTCGTTAAAACTGAAGGAAATAAACATGAAATTATTTTCCCAAACAAAACAGAGTCACGATAGAATTATGCTTATAAAACTTTTAAGAAGATCACTAAGGAAAGTAAGGCATGGAAAGAGAATATATATATCATTCATAAAATACTATAACAGAGAAGAAGCAACATCAAAAACTCACTGCACATGAATTCCTAGATAATAGCTGCAATTATTCCTCTAAATTTCTGAATAAAATTTGAAGCACAAGCTACAATGGTCTCAAACCTCTGATGTCCAACTAGTTAAATGGCCAATAAAAGCATAGATATAGACAAAATATCATTTCCCCACTCTCAGGGGCCAAATACATGTGTCAAGGAACTGATCACATGATCCTCTCACCTAAACCCTAAAAACAAGGGAGGAGAACAAGACTCTCCCTAATATATATAAAAAATCATTCTTTTGACCATTTATGACCTTTACAAGTATGTATCTACCTCATATTTACCTTTAAGTAGCTTAATTACATCTCAAAACATCATTACATCATCAAGGTTAACAAATTACATGAGTAAAGGTGAAACTGGACCAAGTCAACTGCAAAAAATGACCTTTAGGAGAAAACACAGTGAATTTTGCTGAAAACATAGCATGCTAGGAGAAAATGTAGTGTGTGAGGGAAAAATGAATTTTGGAAGCCTTCCCAGAGTCCAAATAATGATCTGAAAAGTTCTGGAGATATATCTTCTAGTTGGCTACATGATGGAATCGTAAAGCATTGAAATTGACTGAGTTTAGCCCCTAAAAAATTCATTCTCCCACATTCACTCTGAAAACGTAGCGTGGTCTTCAAAAAGGAGGCAGAAAGGTCATTTTTGAGTGGTTTTTTTACTTTTATACCTGCCAAGAAGGGATGAAGTGGAGATCTAGTTTGCTAGGATTGATGTAGAGGTCAAAATTAATCCAATTTTGTATACCTTATTTCATTTGGAGGCCTCCAAAAAAAACGTAGTGTGGGCCATGCTATGTTTTTTACAGTGTGATTGTTTCACAAAATTGCCAAAATTCACAAAAATCAACTTTTTACCAAAATTTCTTCAAATTTCCTCAAAATTGGTCTAGGCATGCTCCATGAAGACCTGATATGGTATGTCAAGCTATGAGGGAAGCATCAGCTAGAATATCCAACTTTCCCTTCTCCTTTTGCTTGATTAGGGTTTCCTTGAGTTTTTCTTTCAACTGTTTGGCCTTGACCTTATAGATTTGATTCCTGGTATAGTAATTAGAAGCCATGTGTCTCTGCAATTTTTTGTCTCTTTTGGCCCTCTTCAGGTTCTTTTCTAAATGTCCATTGACTCTATCTAGCCAATACTATTTATCTTCTAGTACAAGCTCATCCACTTTCATTTGTGCCTTAGGTGGAAATGTCTCTCTTTGTTGTTGAAGAGCTCTCTTTAGGAGTCTAGTTCTTGGCATCTTCATTAAAACTTGTTCTTCATGCTCATATGGATCATCAACCTGAACTATTGATTTTTCTTTTACTGCCACTTTACTAGCTAGCATCCACCTTATGTCTATTCAAAATCAGTTGGCTTACCTTCAATTGTGTGTTTTCTTTCTCTAGGAATGAAATCATGAAGTTGGCCCTGGACAAGTTGTCCTTAAGCTCTCTAATATCATTATCTTTCTCCATAATTACCTACTTTGTGGATTTGATTTCTTCATTCCTCTCTAAAATATTCCATGTTATTGTCAGGATGGGATGGTCCTTCATCTTGCAAAGGTGGCTCATGTCGTGTTTGTGACCTTTGTGTTGCTAATGTAGGCTTGGCCCCTTCCACAATTTTTGGATAAAATACAAGCCTCCTACCTCTATAATAGGTTTTTTTCACCTCAGCCCTCAGGGGCTTCTTCACTGAAACTTTTCTAGATGAACCAATCTCCATTTTTCTAGATGATGTTGATGGTGTAGCTAATGATATATCTTGGCTAGTTATTTGACTAGCAGAAGGAAAAAAGTCATGAGATTGAATGAATGTCTCCCAAGCAATGGTCTTATCCTCAAGTTGGTGCAAGACAATGATCTTGATGAGTGCATGGTGAAAAATACTAGCTTCATGGTTACTTTGTCTATGTTGCACCTTCCCTTCCATCTTAGCCAAGCACTTGTGGAGATAATAGGACAGGTTAAGAGGTTTTATCCCTGTGAAGTGCATGAGAAATCTGACATGATTCTTGTAAATATACCCTCACATGTGAAGTACCTCATAATGACCCTCATTAATGGAGAAAACCTATCAAGAAGCTAATCAACAGGAAAAACTTTCTTGATGCCATATTTATAATGAGTTTTGATGTAAGGTTTCTAATTTTTCATATCCAAAGCTAGGTTTTTGAACCACTTATCACCACTGTTTTGCATCTATGTTTCTCTAGATATGATTCAACTATGATTTTGAATCTGGTCCCTGCAATTGTGACTTTATCTCCTTTAAAGTGAGTGGAAAACAAATTAGTGAGCTTCGCATGGTATTTGATCCTTTCAATTTGTTCACAAAACTTCATGCACCCAAAATTTTGAAATAATTTTTTGGCAAGTTGGGAAGACATTATTTCATATATTTTGAGTGGTTCATACCTAGACACATGGCCTCCTTTGTTATAAAGATTTTTCTCCTCCATTTGATAGTTTGCAAGGGGAAAACCCTAGTGGAAAAAACAGGGGAAGTGAGTGAGGGGATAGTTTGAAGGGGTTGGGGAAGGGAAATGGGAGTGGAAAAAATTATGGAAGTGAACATGGGTCTTAGGGAAATGTAGGAATTGTAATGGGGTGAAATGGGTATGGGAATTAGGCTAGGAAAATTTTTACACATTCCTAGCTAGGAAAATTGCCGAAAACGCGGCATTAGGCTAGGGCTTAGGGTTTGGAGCTTAGGAAATGAGATTTAGGGGGTGTGAAGGCTATAGGAGATGCTTTTGAGTATTAGGGAGGGTAAAATAGCTATGGGATAGGTGTGTTTACCTTGAAAAGTTGAAAAATGGGTCACCCACCAAAACACAATGTGCGAACAAATGGAGGATTTTCACTCTAAAAACAATGAAATTTAGTTGATAGGAGGGGTAAATTACTTGTAACTTAATTTCGGAACACTAATAAACACTTTGATAGCCTTTAGAAACCTTTGGAAACTGATTTTATGCCACTTGGAGAGAAAACACACGTAGAGGTTGGAAAATGCAGCGAGGCAGCTTGGCATCACTTTTGGAGTATGTTTCAAGCTTGAAATTCCCGAGGAAGAATTTTATGATAAGTGAGAGATATTTTTCAATGATATGAATGATAAAATCAGTTGAAATGGTCTTTTATAGCTTGTGATAGTCAATTTTCTTCATATTAATGGGGTGGCCCACCACATGTTTTTTTCAATTTTGGTTTGAAAAATGTGTAGCTTAGGAACTTTCGATGCATCTTAGGAACATTAGGAACTTATTACAACATTTTTAATAAAAATTACACTTGAAACAAACGTTATTAAGAAATATCCCTATTACTACTCCTTCATTTGCCAAATTTATGCATGAAATGACTGCTTTTGATGATTGAACCCTAATGACCTAATGGAGACACTAAGTTAGATGAATACCATGATGCCATGACTGAAATGAATATGGATACCTTGAAATGGTGACTCATCCAACTGAGAGATGATAATGAATAGCATGTGAGATTTTTTGGAAGGAGAGGTAATAGCCCTAGACACCACTAACCAGTGACAAATTTTTATTTAAAGACCTACTAAAAACATGAAAATTTGACTTGAAACCCTAATAAATTTTTTGAAAGATCCCATTTGATCATTGGTGACAGGAATAATTGGCTAACACTAACAAACACAACACTGAAAATTCCTCCTAATGTGATCTTTCGGTTTGATGGACCCCCCCACGCAATCTGCATTTGTGAAGCCACATAACTTCACTCCCTTTGTCCATGTTTACCATAGTCCAAACTAAAGAGTTCCTCTGTAGTACCGTAGAACATGCTTAGTAGCCATCCAAAATAATTTGGTCAGTCAAACCATAGCTTGGATCAACTGGTTGACTGCATAACACATGTATGTCCATGTGTTCACAAGATACATGAGTGAACCCACAAAATTCCTGTAAATAGTAGCATCCACTTCCTCACCTGAAGTGGAATCATCCTTCCTCTAGTTGGTTTCTAGAGGTGTCTCTAAGGGCTTGAAATTATGCATGTGTAACTTATGAAGTATCTCGTTGGCATAATTTCCCTAAGAGACAAATAGTTCCCCTTCTCCTTTCCATACTTCCAGTTTGATGAAATAGTGCATGATACCCATGTCCTTCATTTCAAACTCTCTTGCAAGGTCCTCCTTGCAAGTGGTCAGTTGTTCATCAACAATTAAAATCAAAGCATCAACATATAAGACAATAATCAATTATTTTCCTTCTACCAGAACATGATAGAGGTTTGCATCTGCTTCACTTTTGGTGAATCCCAAACCGGTGAGATAACAATCGATCCTAGCGTACCAACTACTGGGTGCTTGCTTCAATCCATACAATGCTCACTTGAGTCTACAAGCATGTGAATCTTTGTCAAAGATCTCAAAACCTTTTGGTTTCTCCATGTACCCCTCCTCCTCAATAACTCCATTGAGGAATGTTGTCTTCACATCCATCTGATAGATCTTCCACCCCATATTCATAGCAGTGATAGAATTTATCTGATGGAAGAATACTTTTCTACTAGAAAAATGTTTCATCATATTCAATTCCCTCAACCTGAGAGAACCCCTTAGCCACAAATTTGGCCTTTTATTTCTCTATGCTTCTTTCTGTCGCATGCTTCACTTTGTAAATCCATATCAAACCCAACACTAATTTATCCTCTAGTCTTGGGACCACTTCCAAAACACTATTTCGAACAATGGAATTGTATTCATCTCCCATAACATCAACCCATACAAGCTGATCTATTTATTCCTCAAATGAGGATGGTTCTGTCTCTACTAGTTTAGTAATCAAATCCATGTAGCCAATGTACCAATCTGGTGAACTCCTTTGTATGCATTGTGAAGTGGGTGCTCCTACATTCTCTCTAGCATCCTGCAATAATCTGTCAACTTCCCTGGTTTATTTCCTACCTTCCCTAGATTCCTCTACTTGAGTGGTTTTCTCCACTCTCTGCTTCTCTTCTGGTGGCTGCTCCACAACTTCCCAAGGTTCTTCCTTTGGAACCAAAATCTCCTGATCTGAATGAAATTGAAGCTCCCTCTCAAGAGAACACCTCATTGCCTTCTCCTCATCAAACTTCACTTCCCTTCGAACAACCCTTATTCTGAGGGATGGAAGGTACACATGTTAGTTGTGAGGTGTTTCTGTGTACCCAAAAAATATCCCCAACTTTGTTGTCAGCTCTAGATTTTTACTTGATTCCTTAGAGACATGGAAATATATTGATTCTTGAAATATCTTGAAGTGTGACACATCTGGTTTCTTCCCTAAAAATTCTTCTTCTGGTGTACTCATCCCAAGAATCTGATGAGGACTCCTATTATGAAAATAGACCATTGTGTTGCATGCTACAACCCACAATTGAAGTGGTAGGCCTTGGTCACGCAACATCGCCCTTGCTGCTCCCACAATACTTTTGTTCTTCCTCTCAGCAACCCCATTTTGTTGTGGGTTGTGGGGTGTTGTCAACTCCCGTCAAATGTCTTCCTTTTCACATAATTTTTTAAAATCATTTGACATTTACTCACCTCCATTATCACTCCTGAGAGCCTACACTTTATTACCAATTTCTTTCTCAACAAGTGCTTTAAATTCAAAAAAGTTGGAAATTTTTTGGCCTTTCTTCTACATGAACAATATCCAGCACTTTCGAGAGAAATCATCTACAAATATATCATAATAACTGTGCTTGGCGGTTGAGGCTATCGAGAAAGGTCAACAGAAATCAGAGTGGATCCTTTTAAGGACTACATGTGCCTTATTTTCCTAATCATTGAAGGTGGATTTTGTGTACTTCCCCAAGGGACACCCTTTGCTTGTATCTTGTTGCTCTAATTCTCCTTTGGGTAGGCATGTGGTTATCTGTTGCATGATCTTCAAAGCTCCATGATGCAAATCACCAAGTATTCTATGCCTTAACTAATCGACATATTGGCTTTGCACCTTCTCAATCTTTGTACTTAATTCAACATAGTCTTCCACATCTAGCTTGTAGAGGTTCTTCACTCAAACCCCAATTTTCTTTACTTGTCCTGCGACAATGTGTCTGAGGAATTTTTTCCCTTTGTTGAATATCACATCATAGCCATGGCCTTACGACACTACGACAAAAATCATATTATTCTTTAGACCTGGTACAAACATCACATCCTTGAGCCTAAAAGGGGAGCCTGACTCCCTCTAAATGGTGACTGTGTGGATCCTAGTCGCGTTATACCTTCCATCATCTTCCATATTGTTGTGGAGGTAAATCCCCTCTGTGGACAGAGGCGATCCCTACTAGCCCAGACTGGGTCTAGCAACAATCATTCACGCTATAGTGAAGGTTCCTAATTGCAATAAACCGACTAGCGATGAAGGCTTACCTAGAATCCAACGCTATCGCTCGTAGAGAAAGTAGCGCTCCCATTCCTTAGCTCTGGTAGATCACAATCCTCATGATCTCTGTGATCGGACACCTGCACATGCGAGAAACAAAACAAACGCAAGCGTAAAATCCAGTAGATGCAACTATATGTCAATTAAAAAGGACATAACTCATCATCATAGATAACAACAAGAGTGGAACCATAACCAATAGTCATTCATTAATAATCAATCAAAGGAAAATTACAACCATAGTTCTGACGCTGAATTCTCCTTCAGAGGGTCTCCAACAGAGCATGTCTCGAAAAGCCTGTCAGGGATGGGACAAAATTCTCTCTTCAGATACTTGACAATGATCTCCTTGCTTGGATTTTGCCTCAAGGGAATGAATCAAGGCTCTTACAACATAAGGCTTTTGGGAATTTGGGAACTTGAAGACTAGATTGCAATAGAGATGGGCAAGCTTTTATAGATGGAGAAAGGGGAGTTGGGATCCCTATAATCATGGGATTGGCCCTATCCTCAAGGAAGCTTCCATGAGAGGTGGAAAACCACTTCCTCTCTATGGAAACCCATAGTCAAATCTCCCAACTCAAGATAGATATCAGTTCCTAGATCAGTTAGGACGAAACTTCTGCCATTTTTTTTTTTTTAAACATTCCTTAAATTGGCTGGTGCGAGTGCGACTCTAGGACAAAGCGCCAACTGGCGCGGCCTCTTTGAAGTATTTTCCCCATTGGCGTGGGTACTGAACTACCTGCTCGCGCCATTTCTAAAAGGGCCATTTTTAGGGTTTTTCACAAGGAGATGTCTTCAAGGCAATGAAAGCTCATGTTTAGAGGGATGTCATGAAAGTATTTTCAAGTCTTGTCTCTGCTCATAGGTCACGGAATGAGCCCTCCAATGTGCGGGATGGGGAATGGCAGGGACGATGACAAATTACTGTGTAACAGATGCCCCCTAAAGTATGAGGCCCGAACGAGAGAGAGGGGTGAAATGCTTTACGAGAATGTGTCCAACTGAAAACTCTGCCATCGAAAAACCTGCGTGAAGAAGTACAACTGATGTCTCAAATACATGATATATATATGGTATGGGCACAGCCATCCGTAACAGAGTATACAATAATCCAGATCCAAGGCATGGACGCAGCCATCCAGTGAGGATAGATAAATAGACTCAGGCATGGTCGCATCCATCCAATAAGTGAGTCATGTAACTAATCATAATAATCCACAAGATCGCAGCCTGGATCACAATCCAGGGTCTTGCGCTCCATCTCGACCCAAACATAGTACAAGTCTGAGCATGTGAATAAATGAGCTGAAGTCGAACATGCAAGAACATTATCTGATTACCAGCCAATGATGAAAGCTGTTAACAGACACGAGAGGTACCACCAATAATGATGATGGCCCTCAAGGCACTACAGGTACAATCTACGGCATGTGAATCAATGAGCTGGCGTCGAACACCTGTAGAATCACTCGATCGGAGGCCAATAATGAAAACCTCGCGCCGAATGTGAAGAACCTGCCATTGAGGCTTGCAGGCTCCAAGGCACCAAAAGGGAGTCTCTAGATCAGCTTCCCGGATAATGAGCCAAAGTCGACAGGAAGTGAACTTGATCGAAGGTGGGCCATAATGTTTCCCACATCATCGACGCGAGACAGAGGAACATAATGTTTTGGTGAATCATGATCAGATGAGAATAAGAGGGAGGTTGATATTTGCAGAGGTAAACTTCTCTTTAACATATGAACGGCACGAAAATGGACTTGGCAGTATTTGACATCAAAAGATCAGAGGTCATAGTGACGAGGCAAAGAGCAGATGCGAGGTCAAAAGGGATCACCCAAACCCACGGAGGCAAGTGGAAAACGAGATGAGATGTGCCCAACCTGACATGAATGCAGACAAGTGCCATGTTCAAAAGCGACATACTGCCGACACGACAATGATGTTGGTTCCATTTTCCCCACCATCCTAGCGAGTACCTCTTTATTTTTACACAATCTTGAAGAGGATACCATATTCTTGTCGTATAAGTCCATCCTAGTACATTTAACGAGCCCTAGGAAGGAGAAACTCGGATATCGTCATTTCGACTGAATCCAATGTCATCAGGGTTTAACGAGTCTGAAAAAGGAAGAACTCGGTGTCTTTTCATGTTTAGAGAGTTTGAAAAGACAGCGGAAAAGTAAACTCCAATGGTCCCTTTTCGTAAATAGTTCCTCAGATCCGAAAAGGTAGAAAACTATATCTGATAAAACCTCCTAGTCGCGATAGGCTAGGGTATTCCTTTTTCGTAAATAATCTATCCCAGCCTGAAAAAGGGGTAAACGTATATTGGGTAGATGTCGTTTCGTGGCCACTTTAACGAGATCGAAATGACAAGGGCCTCGGCAATCTTTTCATGTTTATAGAGTTAGAAAAGAGCTGAAAGATGACTCCTCCTAGAGGATCGAGTGGTATAAGGGATAGCAACTAGTTCCGGTAATGGTGGAATTGATCAGAACAAGTAAAAGTTAAGAGGCTGGCTAACAAGACCACTCATTGCAGCGGTTCCTCAGGAACAGGTAAAATAACCAAGTGAAGGCATATGATCGGCCAAGAAGATAGTGACGATGGAATGAGAAAACCAAGGCTCATCTGTCAAAAACAGGCTGATAAAATGACAATCACAAGAGGTAAAATGGGAAAGGTTTCATTTTTACACAAGCTTGAAATCAGAAAACTCTGCTTGAAGTTGGTTTCATTTTTACACAAGCTTGAAACAAAGATAAACTATGCTTGAAACCGGTTTCATTTTTACACAAGCTTGAAACGAAAATAAACTATGCTTGAAAAAGTAAGCATGCCCCCAGCATGGTGACTCAATTCGAGGTACATGCCCCCCAAGCTTCAATCCATATGAAAGGCAGATGGAGTGAAGGTTCAAATTCTGAATCAAGAAAGACTGTTTGGGATTTTGAGATTAATCAAGAACCCCCTTTCAGGTGAAAAGGGAATGTGTTTTATTGTTTCGAGGTTGACACATTAAAAGAACTATCCTCAGAACACCTTGTTTCATGGTTTAAGGAGCTTGACACAAGACAAGGAACTCTGCTCTGACAACCTTGTTTTATTTTTTAAGGAACTTGACACAAGACAAGGAACTCTGCTCCGAACATCCTTGTTTCATTTTTTAGGGAGCTTGACACAAGACAAGGAACTCTGCTCCAGGAACCTGGTTTCATTTTTTAAGGAGCTTGACATAGGAAAGGAACCATGCTCCGACGAGCTTGTTTCATTTTTTAAGGAGCTTGACACAAGGAAAAGAACTATGCTCTGACGACCTTGTCATAATGAGCAGTCGCACAGCACCAATATTTGCTGTCGATGGAAGACATCACAGTGGAACCCCAATGCCATTTTGATGCACATGACACTATCCTTTGAAGTCGGTACCGGGGTAGGTAGCCACATGGTTGACTGCGGTGGGCGGGGGATACGACGGGTGGATAAAAACTAGGAAGGGATGATGGCGGGCGGTGTATATCGGGACAAAGAATGAAAGTTGATCGGTGGTCATTGATCCGTTCTTCACTAAGAAAACAGACCACACGAAAAAGGGAGGAGACAAGCGATCCCATGGCATTGGTGTAATCACGCCCCAAGAGTAGATTGAAATCCAAGGGGCCTGGAACAACCATCACATCCATATGGACGGTCTTACCTCCCAAAGTAACAGGTAACCTCGGAAGGATCCCTAATGGTTGATTCATTCTTCTGTTAAATGCCAACAGATTCTGCGTAACAGGCGCAAGCGACGGCGAGCCAAAAGCTTGCCAAAAATTTGAGGATAGAACACTAACAGACGTGCCTTCGTCTATAATGGTGCTGGGTACGACCAGAACAGAAGCCTGTACTATGATCTCGAAAGGCACATAGGATGGAAGGCGGTATCCTGCAAATTGACTCTAATCAAAGGAAGCGACCAAACTACTCGAAGGGGCTACCATCGAACCAAGATGGTCTTCCCCTGGTGTTACGGAAGAAGAAGGAGCATCCTCCACGACTTCCATCACGGAGTCAGGAAGAGTATCCTCCAGGAACTCCATCACGGGAGGCGGAGGAGCAGCTTCTTGAGGTGTAGGGATAGGAGAATCTTTCTCCAAGTCCAAAGAATCTGAAGAAACAAGAAGAACCTGAGGGATGTGAGGTCCACTCTCAACGGAAAAGACCTGGTGCACCGTAGACGGGGCCAGCTCAACTGATCCCACGACCAATGGTTGTTCGGGGATATATTCTTGAATTTGAATTTCCGGGGGAGCGGGATTGACCAAGGATGACTCTTGACCAATCGTAGGATCAACTAGCGGAGGACTCAAAGAAAGCTGTTTGTAACTAGCGGGGAGGCATGGTGTAGAAACAGTTGAGTTGTCCAAGACTCTTTTGGCTTCATCCATATACAGACAAAGGTGAATGGCATGGTGCCCTTCACACAAATTACAGGGATTGGTAATCTTACCCTGCTTCTTAGGAGCCTTACCAGCACCAGTTGACGATTTTCCCCCAACCTGACTCCTGGAAGCCAAAGGCAACGGTGGACGACTGTTGGACCATACTTCGAGTACCTTGGGAATGCCAGGGCAATCTCAAAGAAGATGGTCTCCTGTGCACAACATGCAAGGGAACTTGACTTTCCGTGGAGGGTTGGAAGGTTTATCGAGAGGAGATGATTTAGAAACGGTAACTGCAACTTTAGCCTCTCTTTCTTATTCGGACTTCTTCTTCTTTCTCTTCTTCTTCTTCTTCTTAGCCACACAGTTTACTCGAATCCGGACTTTCACCGAGGGCGAAGTAGAGACGCGAGGAAATAGGCGAAGAGGAGAGGTCACGCGGAATCAACATGATGTTGTTCGGGCGGAGGGAGACGGTTGAACAGTAGAGACATTTGGGACCACGGAGGTTGAAAACAACCAAACGAGCGGCCAACGGTTAGCCCGGGGAAGGGACAACATCGCCATATAAGGAGCACCAACATTTTTCCAAAAGGAGAAAAATGGCCGAGTTTATCGGAAAGGATTCCTTGGTTGGTGAACTCGAAAATTTGTCATCGGAAACGATCTTCAGAACAACACCCTAAGGAAACTAACTTTAACCAGGAATATTTCGTGGGCAGTTAATTTTTAAAACATTGAAACAAAACTCTACCGTTTCATCTTTTAAGAGTTGAGAAACAGGAAAAAGGTGACTCTATCGCTTTCATATTGGAAACAAGTGTGAAAGGACAAGCGCTTGATGATCCTTTCAAATTTAAAAGAGTCAGAAAAGATCGAAATGACTACTCAGGAATGCTAGGCAAAGGGTGTACCAAATAACCGTGAACTGCAATATACACCTTGGTTTCAAAAATGAAAGAGAAATCAACCAAGGACTTTCCGTATGTGCAGGCAATCTCCCCGAATGCGTGTCAAATTGTATCACGGGTATAGGGCGGCGAGACTCGGCTTCCTATGGATAAAGGATAGAAATCTAGTGGGGTCTCCCTTTATATACGTGACGGTACGAGGGGCACAAGTTCGTACTAGCGATGTCTAAAGCCAAGAGGCGAATGATAGCTACTAGGTTTAACAATGCCGGAACACGTCTCTAACCTAGACCTCTAAATGTTTCATTAATGTTTCAATTATTCCTTAGGTAAATTGAGTAAATTTTATGGTTGATATTCAATTATGTTTCGGTTTCAAGGCCCTACCGTATGTCATCTGACAATCTCCTATATGCAGCTATATGAGAAAAGAAAACTTTTCAATTCGATGAATGCTATCTTGCTAAGGGAAGAGCTTCAAACAATGATGTGACATAAAACAACACTGCAAATGAAATCTTTTCAAAACTAGATGACTTTCACTATCCGAAAGTAATTTCAAACATTCAATAATGCGAATAATGCAATGTAATCTATGCAAAATCCTCTTTTTCGAAAACTATGCAATTGTAATCTATGCACAATTTCCTTTTCCTTTTCAAATTATAAGAATGCACTCAATGCATTTTTTTATGAAATGAGAATCTACTTAATGCATGCTTTTAATAAAAGAGAATGCAATCAAAGCGATTTCTAGTTTTCAATCATTAAACAATGTAATCTAAGTTCAATGATGGATCTCAAAAAATACTTTTCAATGCAATGTGATCTAATGCATAAAAAGAAAACTTTGAAACGAAAACTAAAAGAACGCAAATCTCCTTAATGGAAGGATGAATGAAAAAAGGATGTAATCAAACACTAAGAATACAATCGTTGTTTCAAAACACTTTGTAACAAAATTCCTCAAAAGTTGACAAGACATATGAGGTCAAACACAAAGAGGACTTCCAAAGCATGAAATCAAAACAAGGCATTCATCCCCTTTTACATCAAGCAATAATGGAAAGAAGACATTCCAAACAATGAGCAATGTAATCTATGCTCATACCGGGAAAAGACCGGAAGGGAAAGACACGCCGGTGAAGGATTTAGGGAAAAAGTCTCAATTTTCATAGACCCTGAAATTGGCACGACTTTCTCACTGACAACTAGCACCAACTGGCGCGACTTGCTCAATGACAACTAGCGCCAATGGCTAATTGGCGCGGGTTGCTAACTGACAACAAGCGCCAATGCCTGAAAATGAAAAAACAAATAATTTCTCCCAACCAAGACCAAACTCACCACTTCAAGCAGAATCTCCAAGACTCAAATGAACCATGTGAACTAGGCTCAAAGAGAGACAGACACAGATCAAGCTCAGAAAGATCAAAACAGAGTAAACCCTAGTACCTTACAGGATTGGCGCGACTGTAAGGCTGAAACTAGCGCCATAATAGAATTGGCGCGGGTAATACACTAGCAACCTGCGCCAATGGGTGTGACTGTCAAGCTGAAAAGTCCGCCAGTCGAGTTTACCAGTCAAAAATAAAAAAGATCAATCCAACAAGCAAACCAATGAAGATCAAGCTATCCAAAATCCAAATTCACAAAAAGAGCCAGCCCAAAGAGCTGATCAAGCAAGCAGAATCAAGAATCAACCAAAAAGACAAGACAAAGCTCCAAGTGTTCAGTTCATAAACTAAACTGGAGATTGACTGAAGCAGCTTTGATCTACTTCGCTAATGCAGAGCAATAGCGTTTTGAAGGCTATCTGGCTAACTTCAGGCTCTGTCTATAGTTTACAAAGCAGAACAACAACAAGCTAACGATCCCCAGCGGAGTCGCCAATTTGTTGTGGAGGTAAATCCCCTCTGCAGACAGAGGCGATCCCTACTAGCCCAGACCGGGTCTAGCAACAATCATTCATGATATAGTGCAGGTTCCTAATTGCAATAAACCGACTAGCGATGAAGGCTTACCTGGAATCCAACGTTGTCACTCGTAGAGAAAGTAGCGCTCTCGTTCCTTAGCTCTGGCAAATCGCAATCCTCACGATCTCCGTGATCGGACACCTGCACATGCGAGAAACAAAACAAACGCAAGCATAAAAGCCAGTAGATGCAACTATATGTCAGTCAGAAAGGACATAACTCATCATCATAGATAACAACAAGAGTGGAAGCATAACCAATAGTCTTTCATTAATAATCAATCAAAGGAAAATTACAACCATAGTTCTAACGATGAATTCTCCTTCGGAGGGTCGCTAGCAGAGCACGTCTCAAAAATCCTGTCAGGGATGGGACAAACCTCTCTCTTCGGATACTTGACAATGATCTCCTTGCTTGGATTTGGCCTCAAGGGAATGAATCAAAGCTCTTACAGCATAACGCTTTTGGGAATTTGGGAACTTGAAGACTAGCTTGCAATAGACATGGGCAAGCTTTTATAGATGGAGGAAGGGGAGTTGGGATCCCTATAATCATGGGATTGGCCCTATCCTTAAGGAAGCTTCCATGAGAGGTGGAAAACCACTTCCTCTCTATGGAAACCCGTAGCCAAACCTCCCAAATCAAGATAGATATCAGTTCCTGGATCAGTTAGGATGAAACTTCCGCCATTTATTTTTTTAAAAACATTCCTTAAATTGGCTGGCGCGGCCTCTTTGAAGTATTTTCCCCATTGGCGCAGGTACTGAACTTCTTGCTCGCGCCAATGCTAAAAGGGCCATTTTTAGGGTTTTTCACAAGGAGATGTCTTCAGGGCAATGAAAGCTCATGTTTAGAGGGATGTCATGAAAGTATTTTCAAGTCTTGTCTCTGCTCATAGGTCACGGAATGAGCCCTCTAATGTGTGGGATGGGGAATGGCAGGGACGGGGACAAATTACTGTGAAACACATATCGATGTGCATCTGGAGATGTTTCTCCTCCAAGTCTCTAAAATTTTTTTTGTTCCTCATCATGTGAAGTGAGGCACCACTATCCAGATACCACACACTTCCCATCACTATGCTTGCCATGCATACAATGAGGGTGAATTCAAGCTCAAATTGTGAATCCAAAGCTTCACCTGCCGCTCCTCCCAAGTTATTCTTGCTTGCCTTATTGTGCAGACACTTTATGGCATAGTGTCCAAATTCATGAGAGTGAAAGCACTTGATTCTTGACAAGTCTTTCTTCTTGCCCCCTTGACTGGATTCTAGTTTGGATTGGAATTTATTCCCTGTTCCCTTCTTTTCCTTTCCAACCAAGGAAAAAATTTCTTCATCCTCACCCTCAGATGAAGTCCCATCTATGGCATTCCACCTTATTTCCTCCTGTACCAAATAAGGCCATAATCATTCCCAATTTTGTAGTTTCTCCCTCTCATTCACCGAATCTTGGTAGTTGTACCAGCTCTTGAGAAGGCCTAGAAGAGCTAGGCTCACCAAATCATTATCTGTAACTATGACACCAACTCCTGCAAGTTCATCATGACATTGTGTGAACCTACTCAGATACTTCTAAATTGAGTCATTCTTATTCATCTTGATACTTCGAAGTTTATCCTTGATTGCATGCACCACCTATACACATGGGACTAGTCTACAACTAATAATACATTGCCTTGGAATCTCCATCTCAACTGGGTAACTCAAATTCTCTGAATGCAAAAATTATTTTGGGTTGATTGATTAGTTAACTGGATGACCACTAAGTGTGATTGAAGTTACACTGCATAACTTGACCTTCCACTAGTTTCTCGAACAATTGGAACTAGTTTAAGTGGCAATAACTCAAATGAATTGAAATAGATTGCTACAAATAAGAAATCAATCATATCGAACTGAACTCAAAGTTCCCAAACTCAAATTAACTAACTTAATTGAGTGACAAGGGCCATGTCACTTGAGTTAACTACCTCCAAGATTTTTCTGATGTGGAAATTAGAATTTTCTCCAATTTGACCAAGGCAAGGTCAAACTGAGATTTTCTTGCTGCATTTTCAACATGTTTAACACTTAGCATTTAACAAATTTAATCTAATGTCAATGTTGGCCCAATATAGCAGTGGATGCGTAGGCTTAAATTTTTAACATTTAACTTAAAAAAATAAAAATAAAACAATACAAGTAATAAAAAAAGTTAAAAGTAATAAATAAAAAATTTTAAAGTAATATAAAGCATGATGCGTGTAAACATTTAAATTTTGGCTCAAAATATAATAAAAAATTAAAGTTAATTTGTTATATTTTTATTTTATTATTAACTTGTGAATAGGATTTATTACCATACCATGGGGCAATACCATGGCTTATTAATATCATTCGCCCAAAAACGATTGCTTAATTCACAATCAAAATATTTTATAACAATATGACACGATTCTTAACATGGATATTCACTCCCACTTTACGGTAGATAGTATTAACATGTAAATATCCTTTATTATAGTACCATGAGCCAATATTTTATAACATCACTTATTTCAGAATCAAAATAATTTATAAATATTTTATTTTAATTTAATTTTATAAAAAAAAAAAATCAATTAAATCTAAAAATAATAAATGTTATCATTACTTTTGAGATATATCTAAACCCTTTATCCTTGAAACAAGTAAAAATATTGTCCTAGAAATTAAATCAAGTTTTCAATAAAATTAAAAATGAGAATAATTTTATATATAAAGATGTGAAATATATATAATATAAATCATATTACTAAGAACCAAAGTAAATCCATCTTACCTAAGGATCGAAGCCTTGAGAGAAAACAAATTGACTAATAGTAATAGAGGAAAGGTAGTGCATGTTTTTGAATATTGTATTTTCTTTGACATGATTGATTCAAAATATAGCTTTAATATTTTAAGAGAGAGAGTGGGGGGGGGGGATATAGAAGGAGATAGTGACAAAGGTTGAGGGCGAAGAGAGAGATAGTGATGGGGTGGGGAGGGAGGGAGGGGGGGTTGGAGAAAGAGAAAGAGTGATAAGTGAGAGATGTGGAGAGAGTGAGGTAGAGAGGAGAGAGATATAGAGAGAAGGGGAACAAAGAGAGAGGGAGGCACATAGATGGAGGGGAGAGAGAGAAGGAGAGAGGGAGGGAGATAGTGACAGAGTTAGAGGGAAGAGAGAGACAGAGAGTGATGGGGGGATGGAGAGACAGAGGAAGGTGGGAGAGTGTTGGATTGAGGGGTCCTGACCCAGTTTCGGAGGTTAAGATTTGCCAACAAACCCCTATTCTACTGGCCCTTTTTTCAATTACCTACTTGTGCAGGCCAAGGTCTCACCCGAAGCAGTATGGGAGGGTGCTGGAACCAGGTTTCCGCACCCTGAGAGAGAGTAGGTAATCCGAGGCAGATATGTATTATAACTTGCTAGGTTTACCTACAATGAGTCTATTCACAGCCTTTTAACAGTATACTCAACATATAACCATAACAAAGTGTTGACGGGAAAATTTGTCCGGCCAACAGTAGGGGATCTCCCCGGTAGAAAGTCCCAATTAGACCTTGAACCGTTTCAATTAGGGATCCCATCCGGGGTGTGGGTCCGGCTACCGCTTAAGACGCCTTCCCTTAGGTCTCAAAAGAACCTGATTGAACCGGCGGACATACACTTATTCACGTGATACAGAGTACAGGATTGATGTATTAAACCCGAATCAAACACTGTGCGTAGCAAGATTATAAATAAAGCATGTGCACCTCAGGAGATGTCATTAGCAACACATCTTTGGGGGTAATGCTTATAAGGTAGTCTGACCACAAAAGAAATAGTTCTTTATGGCGAGATATCCCTTTACTTTTTGAAAGATAAAACGAAATGCTAACAAAATAATTCATTAACATTCATTAATAGAGCAGATGATAAATGGAACATCATTGACACAACACAGATAGCCATGACGCATAAATGATGACATAAAGAGTGCAGCTTCATTAATCATAGGATGTTCTGAAACTGTACAAAGAATACACACAGCGTTTGCACAGCAAAACACATCATAACCATAGGGTGTTTTAACAAGTATCTCTATATTCATATGCATAAGAGTATAATCCTTCAATACAATGCCATGTAGCTCTTCAGTTTCCAAAAGAAAAAGCCTTTTACAAGTTCCCGAAGGAAGTATTTATAATCCAGAAACTACCCTTCGGGCTTCCTTGACTGTTCACCTTCTTGACCGTTGGGTTGCCTTGCGACCCATTCCTTTTGCGACCTGCGACCTGAGGTGTTATTGCGATCTGCGACTTGACTGGGTTGCGGGGTCGCGGGTTGTAAGAAAGTGTCCAAGGTGCGACCTTGCGACCTTGCGACTAGGTCGCTGGGTCGCGGGGTCGCGGATCATGAAAACAGATGCATATGCGACTTTGCGACCTTGCGACTAGGTCGCTGGGTCGCGGGGTCGCGGATCGTGGAAACAACCACACATGCGACCTTGCGACCTTGCGACTAGGTAGTTGGGTCGCGGGGTCGCAAAAGTCGAAAAAACCAAAGGGGTGCGACTTTGCGACCTTGCTACTAGGTCGCTGGGTCGCAGGGTCGCAATAAACGGAAAACCGAAGATGTGCGACCTGCGACCTTGCGACTAGGTCGCTGGATCGCAGGGTCGCAAAAGGTGAAAAACTGAAGATGTGCGACCTTGGCATATCTGCGAGTTGTAGTCTTCTTTCGGTGGACATGGCCAAGTGCTCTCGAACATAAAGTGCTTTCTTCGGAGACTCATGGGGATGCACTTGTTTGAACAGGTGCCACTGTTTGCTAGGGAAAGCCTTTGCTCCTCGTGCAAACCCGAAGGTTCTTCCTGCAATAAAATGACAGAGGTCACAGATTGAATAATAATAATGCTAAGGGCATTTTAATTAATCTGCAAAAAAAAGAAACAATGAATTTAGACCCCTGTGTGGTCAAGACTTTATCAGAGATAATGGCATGTGTAGGCTTTCTCTGTGCCCTTTCTCTGTTAAGATCATCATCTTCCGCACGCATGACGTTCTCTTCATTCACGTTCTAAGTGTTCGCTATAGGTCTTCACTAAGCTCTGAGTGTTTGTAGAAGAAACTATTGATAAGATCGAAGATTTTCTGCCCGTGCCATGTCCTGCTGAATGTTATCCTCGCAGGTCAGGCAAATGGCAATAGCCTACGACGCATTTTCAGAGCCACTCCAACCAGATTGATATTTTTTCACTGCCATACACTTATAATATGCTCATACAATCGTTTTCCTTCAGTTCAAGTGATTAGCGGATTTGCTGGTGTTCAACCTTGCGACTTGGCAACCAAAGGACAGCATAGTCGTGGAACCTATTAGGTTGTATTCTGCGTTCATGCCTCAGACTCGCGACTCAGTGACTGGTTGCAATGAGCCAGGGGTCGCACTCTTTATTGCTGCTCAAAACTTCATGCAAAAGCGACACAGCCCGTGTGTAATGCTTATGGCACCCTCGTGCATTTCAACACAGGCTCCTTTTGTCATCTGCGTCTTCACTCTCCCCCTCCAAGTGCGCTGGCTGCCAATGGATGCAAAACACCTTAGATCGAGAATTGTCAATCGTCGCTCCTGTATAAGTTTGAGAGCTTCAATCACTGATCAGCTCACTATCATGTTCTGCCTGGTAATGGTCCATGAGTTTCATGATCGCACTCTGTTGGATAGAATATGCTTTTCGTCTTCGTTTAGCTACAGGTCGAGAGACAACCCTTAGCACAGCTTCTTTCCTTGAATTGTTTTGTGTATCCTGTACGAAAACTCATCCATAATTCGGCAGACTGGCACCTTGCTGCTATCTCTCTGCCAAGTGTCAGAAGATTCATGGGCGTTTTAAATCTTCCTGGACAGGCCTGCATGCATGTCGAATCTGCGGCAGGGTCTACGGTTACTGAATGCAGGACCTTGCGCGTTACTTTAGCGCGTCTGATCTGTTATCACATTTGTTTTGCGATGAGCATCCCAACGTGTAACTTTTCTTCAATTCATAGCGATTCTCTCCAACGCTTGCAATCATCATCAGCATTATCTCTGCTGACAATGGGATTTCGTTTACCAGTAACCGTAGGCAGCTATATGCGAGATGTGGGGAATATCATTGTCGCTGGCAGTAACGAAGGCTAACATCGCTGCAATGGCGCTGATGGCCGTATTAATTAAGGGGCTCATGCCATGAGAAACGCCGTGGATCCACGTTGTCTGGCAGAACACGGTTTACGGCCATGCGTACTGCACGTCTCTTACTATTATCGCACCAGCGTTATTATATCTTGCCAACTGCCACTGTAGGTTTGTTTAAAACATCTTCTCCGTGCTTTGACCGTAACGTTGTAGATGTATGTTCTCCATGCGTTACCCATAGGTTTAAACCGAGCCGATGCCTTCAAACAACGACATTCCCTTTGATTATTTCAGCACAATAATGATTATATCATCGCCGTCGTTGTTTTCGTAAATGGTTTGTACGTGTATATTGCTTCAACATACGCCGTGAATTGAACAAGCCATCAAACCCTTGACTCCACGCAACGTAGATATTGGATGTCAGACCATAAACTGTATATCTGTTACATGTTTGCTTGGCGCCCGTTTGCCGTGTGTTTTAACCATAAAGTTGACTTCTGTAAATGTATATTTGTTCTACAACATTTACGTGGGTCGAAAACCCTACCATCGAACATTTGCATCCCCTTCAACGCGTCCATGCAATCTTTCGCCGGGTTTCAACGTCAAGTTGACCGTCAGACCTGCCCCACGTGGAAGGGACTGCATCATTAAACTATTTGTGCCACTGGTAACGCAACGTGTCTGCTCGGCCATCTTATACAGTCGTGAATTCTTATGTGATTTTATATGGTTTGAATAATATGCAATTGCACCAAGACTTTGTATCATCAATTGTATTTGCTTTGACCATCGACTTAGCGCCCATGCAACGTGGTCTTACACCTTGTATTAATATACACATGGTCTTGTATTAATATATGCATGGTCTAGCGCCTTGTGTTAATATATGCACCGTCACCTTGCTCCTTGTAGTTAAAATGTACACATCACCTTGCGCCTTGTATTAATATATGCATGGTCTAGTGCTTTGTATTAATACATATAACATCACCTTGCGCTTTGTAATAATATATGCATGGTCTTGCGCCTTGTATTAATATGATCATTTACTTTTCCTTATAATTCGAAAGCTTCTCGTTTTGAAAGATTCGAATGTCAAAATATACTTATCAAACCACCTTGATAGCCCTTTTCACATTGGCCTTTTCTACCGGGCTACCACAGACGAATGCATTTCAACATGACCCCTTTAGGTTCAAACTAACAGTCTCCATCTCATATGGTCCCACATACACAAACTTTATGGATATGGAGTAAAGGCGACTAGGGTTGTAAGGCCATTTTATTGCTCCACGTTGTACTCCTCAAGTAGCCGTAATTAATTATACACTATGCACTTTAAGATCTCGGTAGTTGCAACCATAATGGTGCGCTCACATGCTTGGAAACCTTGTCGTTGGCTTGCCACAGGAACACGTATGCTTTTGCACTGCTGCTCGGCATGAGCACGCCTTGAATGAGATTGTCATTCCGTAGGGAAATCTCCTAAGTCGGATATGCTGACCGGGCTATACTTCAGGCTAGATTCATCGCAGTGGCGAAACATGCTTCTTTGTGTGCGCCTACCGACATTGAGATGGTATGATGCAAGGTCTGGACATTTCCAATAGAGCGCTTTAAAGCATCTGGTGCGCACTAGTGAAGAAATATTTTGCATCAGTGACATAGAAGGTTCTCTCTGATCAACATGTATCACACTATCTCTATTTTAATAGTACTGATCGTTTGCTTCTGCTCCTCCCCTGCTCTGTAGCTTTGACCTCGTCGTTGAGCCCAATTTTATTTCCCTTGATGTCGTGACATGACTGAGGATTTTGTCACCTGTGGGGGTCAACCTGCGTGGGATATTACAACATCATAATTACTCTTCAATAATGATAACCACAGATAAAACACACGAAACTAACAAGCTTAAGAGAAGCATTCAAACAATATGCTTAATGACCCATAGCAGGAAGGCTTTTACTCATCAATACACACAAGGTTCTCATTCAAACATATGTATGGAAATCTCGTTACACATGGTGCAACTGCGACAAGAGTGTTCGGGCGTACGCTGGATGATCCTTCCTACATATGGCGTGATTGCAGCGACAACATCAAGTCATGGTGATGAGACAACTCGTGAGGGGTTAGAGATAGGTCGACGGGATGACGTTGACTGCCGGTCAGGTGAGAGACTTTAACGCCTAGGCGATCAGAGGGGGAACCCAAAATTTTAAATATACCCAAAATTTTGGGTGTTGTTGTAGCGGCTACAACAAATGGCGAACCACTGGTAGAATCCAGCATCTCTGTCAATATCACAACAAAGGTCTGAGCCAAGATAGTGATGCAAGGGAATATTGAACCAGCTGCATGGGTGCCCTTTGTATTACTTTGGCCTTTTACGAGTATGCCTAATCCTTGCGCCTCACTAAGTCCCGCTAATCAGAAACACATCAAAGAGAAAGCTCACAAACGCCGGTAGCTTGTTGATGATGTGACGGGTAAGGCAGTGGGCTTATTATTTTCAGGATTTTTAAAGTAAGTTTCTGGTGTTGCTCTGCTGCCAGCAGGCCTGGATAGTACCCCGGCGGAGTCACTTCAAGAAATCACAAACGTTGCTCCGCTTCCAGCGAGCCTGGTCAGTACCCCGGCGGAGTCGTTGCATTACCTCTCTGCACAGGAAGCCTTTCTCGATCCTTTACCCTTATTTGTTTCATGTGCTTACAGCACTTATTTTCATGTGCTCGTGGCACTTATTTTCATGTGCTCATGGCACTTATTTTCATGGGCGGATGAGGGATCCCGACTTATTTTACGAGCAAGAGAGGTTGTTTCTTGTGTTACAGAAACTGAAAGATATCCTGATTTGGGTTTGCCCTCGTGCCAAACCTTCACATCCCATTCACCACAATAGGCACAGTGCACAGAATAGCACATTTAAACGTCCAAGACTATGCTGGGCACAAGGATTAGGCTACGGGTAGGGGTCATTTCAGCTCATCAGGTCTCCCACAGACAACCGGCTCGTATCTCCCCAGATAATAAGTTTAGAATCATAGGCATCTTGTTGATAATGCGACTTCGATGACTGGTCATAAGAGAAAGCTGCCTCTTGAGATAGCCACCGCAACCTCACACAAAACAAAGGGGTTACTGTTTCAGCAATCGGGGCAAAACAAGACTGCAAGGTGATAGGGTTGCAATGTGGGCTCATGAAGTGGCAGGCGATATGACAAAAAATGATGTGAGGGAGAGAGAGTGCGACGCAATGTAATAAGCGAGGCTCAAGGTGCAATGCAACGCCATGTGAGAGAGCGATCAAACAGTTGTAAGTGAAAATAGAAGCAATGATTATTTATGCAACAACAAGCAACTGAAAAGGAATTGAAAGGAGAATACTTTTAACATGATGATGTCTAAAATATTAATCGTAAATAAAAACAACAAACACACTTTTAACTATGAAGTAAAAAATTTGCAAGTAAACCTAATTAACTCTGAACTAAAAATTTTATTGCAGGTCCTAGCTAGCCTACACCTAAACCCTAGTTTAACCAATGATGCGGTCGGGTTAGGTAAAATCAGTTTTCCAGTGCAGCCACCTCATTAGTTCCTGACCTGCAAGAGCAACAATGATCAGGATCCGAGCTAGTATCCATAGAAGTGCAGCAGCAACAAAACTTACCTGAGGAGCAGTTGCCACGGTAAGATGATCAGAGATACTTACCAAAGAACATGCCAGAACAGACTGTGCAAGCTGAATCCCATTCTTATCTTGATAACCAGCAGTATGTTCTTGAAACTCAACATTGTGGATAAATGGCATAAAATCATTCATGCATGATCTTGGATTTGAGGGGTGATGGGTAAGCCAATTCCTATTTGTAAGCACATTCACCGAATGGGGTCGGTTGAGTTGATCGACAATCTCATCATGGTGTTGGGGACCATCAGTTTTATGGAATGGAAACAATAAGCAAGTGCCAGGCGAATTATATATGCATGCGCATCCAAGCGTAGGAACCCTAGTTTGGAAAACCCTAGCTCGAGCTTGCTCATGGGTTTGGTCAAGGGTATGAGGATCAGAATCCATTTTCAATGTAGGCTGCAATTCCTTACTACCTTGAACAAACTCCGGACTTTCGAGCAGAGGGCTTCCCAACTTTGATGGTTGGGCAAGATCAGCAAGCGACTGGATGTGACCATGGATTGTGGTGAGTTGCAAAATGTCAGTGGGCTTTGTATCAATTTGGTCGAATGTTTGCGCGCTGACTGATTGATAGATCGATATATCCAAAATGTCGGATTCTCCAGATTTGCTAGGATGGGGTGAATTCGACACGTTTATGCTGGAAGGAGCATGGTACTGGGGAATTGTCATTTCAGAAATGTTCGGCGGAAGCTGACGCATTTCAATTTTCTGGTGGGTACTTGAATCTTCCGAAAGCGAATCATCGAATTCAGGTGTCTTCATAGGGTCGGCCAAGAGATCCGAGTGATAGTCCTCTGTGGTACGATTGAACATGTTTTCAGATAAGCAAGGATCACTGTAATCGAATTCGGTACCTAGCAAGTTGGGCTCCCTGGGGTTTACCAAATGGGATGGATCAATAACGGGGACATCTTGAATTTGTTCAGACGGGGAATCGCTCCTATGGCTGTCTAAAGATCCCAAGTGAGAAAAGTCAGATGTAACAGATTCATCGATTTTGGACTGTGATTGTGAAACACCATCTGCGTGCTTATGATTGTTGCCAATACCAGTATAAGGAAATTTTGAATGTCTCGAAGAAATTACTGGTGTGGCGGGATCAAGAAACAAACTAGGAAATAATGAACGAAAATATTGAATCGCAGGGGCGTTAACCACACGAGGCTTTTCAACACGCACATTAGTGTCATTCAGAGGACACAATGATTTGACAGGCCTTGTAAGGGAATAAACTTTATGCGGGGTAAGAGTCGATTCATAATACGTATGTAAACCAGATTCATAGTCTGAATGTGAACTTGATTCATTATCCGAATCTGAACCGGATTCGTAATCCGAATGTGAACCAGATTCGTCACCCGAGTCTGAACAAGATTCATCATCCGAATGTGAACCAGATTCATAATCTGAATGTGAACCAGATTCATGACTAAGTCCAGGGAGACATCGAGTGGGCTCCGGGTAGGTTTCATGCGTCAAAAGAGATAATGATCCACTGGGGTGTTTAGATTCGACATGGTACGTTAAAGGCTCAAAGGTGGTGCAATCAGCTTTATCCTCCTGCCAGTCTCTATCCTTACTCAGGACTTCCAAGGTCACAACCCCACTCCCATACAACTCAGGAAGAGGGGTGAGAATATCAGCAACACTCTCCTTGGAGGCCTGAATGTGGCCTGGACTCGGGGAGATGGACAAGGAAGCCTTAGTGAAAAAATCCAAACAGCTGGTAACTTGCAGGTCATCATAGGGAACACTAGGATCTAACTGAAATTGCTCAAGGGAAATAACATACTTGAACTGCTCACCTAAATATTTCCAATCAACATCCCTCTCAGGGAACTCAAAACAATAATGAATGAATCTGATAAAGAACTCACCTAAAGATTCCTGAGGTTCCATTCTGATGAGATGTAACTTTATTACAATGTCATGAGGATTATACCTGTGGAAAGCTTGTTGTAATTTATGGGCAAGTTGTTCAAACGAATGGATGGAAGCTTTCGGAAATGTGCGGCACCATTGTTTAGCGCGCCCTCCGAGGGTGAGGAAGAAAAGCAAACAAAACAAACCCTCATCGTCAATTTCATAGTACTCACCAAAGTCACAAAAATCTGAACAATGTTGGGTTATGGACACCCCATTTTCACCATCAAATTTTAACTGGGACAAGTGATAAATAAATTCATCGGAGATGTAGTATCTAGGCTTATAAAACTCCGACAAACATCTCGGGAGAATGATTTGGGAACGAGCCATTACAGATATGAGATTAACTGCAGGCTCTAAGGGCTCAGCTTGTCATTTGGCCCTCCCCTTTTCGTTAAACATCTGGTCGGAGGTTCAGGCCCTCCTTCTAGCGCCAATTCTGTTGACGGGAAAATTTGTCCGGCCAACAGTAGGGGATCTCCCCGGTAGAAAGTCCCAATTAGACCTTGAACCGTTTGGAGTAGGGATCCTGTCCGGGGTGTGGGTCCGGCTACCGCTTAATACGCCTTCCCTTCGGTCTCAAAAGAACCTGATTGAACCTGCGGACACACACTTATTAACATGATACAGAATACAGGATTGATGCATTAAACACGAATCAAACACTATGCATAGCAAGATCATAAATAAAGCATGTACACCTTAGGAGATGTCATTAGCAACACATCTTTGGGGGTAATGCTTATAAGGTAGTCTGACCACAAAAGAAATAGTTCTTTATGGTGAGATATCCCTTTACTTTCTGAAAGATAAAACGAAATGCTAACAAAATAGTTCATTAACATTCATTAATAGAGCAGATGATAAATGGAACATCATTGACACAACACAGATAGCCATGACGCATAAATGATGACATAAAGAGTGCAGCTTCATTAATCATAGGATGTTCTGAAACTGTACAAAGAATACACACAGCGTTTGCACAGCAAAACACATCATAACCATAGGGTGTTTTAACAAGTATCTCTATCTTCATATGCATAAGAGTATAATCCTTCAATACAATGCCATGTAGCTCTTCAGTTTCCAAAAGAAAAAGCCTTTTACAAGTTCCCGAAGGAAGTATTTATAATCCAGAAACTACCCTTCGGGCTTCCTTGACTGTTCACCTTCTTGACCGTTGGGTTGCCTTGCGACCCATTCCTTTTGCGACCTGCGACCTGAGGTGTTATTGCGATCTGCGACTTGACTGGGTTGCGGGGTCGCGGGTTGTAAGAAAGTGTCCAAGGTGCGACCTTGCGACCTTGCGACTAGGTCGCTGGGTCGCGGGGTCGCGGATCATGAAAACAGATGCATATGCGACTTTGCGACCTTGCGACTAGGTCGCTGGGTCGCGGGGTCGCAAAAGTAGAAAAAACCGAAGGGGTGCGACTTTGCGACCTTGCGACTAGGTCGTTGGGTCGCAGGGTCACAATAGACGGAAAACCGAAGATGTGCGACCTGCGACCTTGCGACTAGGTCGCTGGATCGCAGGGTCGCAAAAGGTGAAAAACTGAAGATGTGCGACCTTGGCATATCTGCGAGTTGTAGTCTTCTTTCGGTGGACATGGCCAAGTGCTCTCGAACATAAAGTGCTTTCTTCGGAGACTCATGGGGATGCACTTGTTTGAACAGGTGCCACTGTTTGCTAGGGAAAGCCTTTGCTCTTCGTGCAAACCCGAAGGTTCTTCCTGCAATAAAATGACAGAGGTCACTGATTGAATAATAATAATGCTAAGGGAATTTTAATTAATCTGCAAAAAAAAAAAAAACAATTAATTTAGACCCCTGTGTGGTCAAGACTTTATCAGAGATAATGGCATGTGTAGGCTTTCTCTGTGCCCTTTCTCTGTTAAGATCATCATCTTCCGCACGCATGACGTTCTCTTCATTCACGTTCTAAGTGTTCGCTATAGGTCTTCACTAAGCTCTGATTGTTTGTAGAAGAAACTATTGATAAGATCGAAGATTTTCTGCCCGTGCCATGTCCTGCTGAATGTTATCCTCGCAGGTCAGGCAAATGGCAATAGCCTACGACGCATTTTCAGAGCCACTCCAACCAGATTGATATTTGTTCACTGCCATACACTTATAATATGCTCATACAATCGTTTTCCTTCAGTTCAAGTGATTAGCGGATTTGCTGGTGTTCAACCTTGCGACTTGGCAACCAAAGGACAGCATAGTCGTGGAACCTATTAGGTTGTATTCTGCGTTCATGCCTCAGACTCGCGACTCAGTGACTGGTTGCAATGAGCCAGGGGTCGCACTCTTTATTGCTGCTCAAAACTTCATGCAAAAGCGACACAGCCCATGTGTAATGCTTATGGCACCCTCGTGCATTTCAACACAGGCTCCTTTTGTCATCTGCGTCTTCACTCTCCCCCTCCAAGTGCGCTGGCTGCCAATGGATGCAAAACACCTTAGATCGAGAATTGTCAATCGTCGCTCCTGTATAAGTTTGAGAGCTTCAATCACTGATCAGCTCACTATCATGTTCTGCCTGGTAATGGTCCGTGAGTTTCATGATCGCACTCTGTTGGATAGAATATGCTTTTCGCCTTCGTTTAGCTACAGGTCGAGAGACAACCCTTAGCACGGCTTCATTCCTTGAATTGTTTTGTGTATCCTGTACGAAAACGCATCCATAATTCGGCAGACTGGCGCCTTGCTGCTATCTCTCTGCCAAGTGTCATAAGATTCATGGGCATTGTAAATCTTCCTGGACAGGCCTGCATGCATGTCGAATCTGCGGCAGGGTCTACGGTTACTGAATGCAGGACCTTGCGCGTTACTTTAGCGTGTCTGATCTGTTATCACATTTGTTTTGCGATGAGCATCCCAACGTGTAACTTTTCTTCAATTCGTAGCGATTCTCTCCAATGCTTGCAATCATCATCAGCATTATCTCTGCTGACAATGGGATTTTGTTTACCAGTAACCGTAGGCAGCTATATGCGAGATGTGGGGAATATCATTGTCGCCGGCAGTAACGAAGGCTAACGTCGCTGCAATGGCGCTGATGGCCATATTAATTAAGGGGCTCATGCCATGAGAAACGCCGTGGATCCACGTTGTCTGGTAGAACACGGTCTACGACCATGCGTACCGCACGCCTCTTACTATTATCGCAGCAGCGTTATTATATCTTGCCAACTGCCACTGTAGGTTTGTTTAAAACATTTTCTCCATGCTTTGAACGTAACGTTTGTAGATGTATGTTCTTCATGCGTTACCCATAGATTTAAACCGAGCCGATGCCTTCATATAACGACATTCCCTTTGATTATTTCCGCACAATAATGGTTATATCATCGCCGTCGCTGTTTTCGTAAATGGTTTGTACGTGTATATTGCTTCAACATACGCCGTGAATTGAAAACGCCATCAAACCCTTGACTCCGCGCAACGTAGATATTGGATGTCAGACCATAAAATGTATATCTGTTACATGTCTGCTTGGCGCCCGTTTGCCGTGTGTTTTAACCATAAAGTTGACTTCTGTAAATGTATATTTGTTCTACAACATTTACGTGGGTCGAAAACCCTACCATCGAACATTTGCATCCCATTCAACGTGTCCATGCAATCTTTCGCCGGGTTTCAACGTCAAGTTGACCGTCAGACCTGCCCCACGTGGAAGGGACTGCATCATTAAACTATTTGTGCCACTGGTAACGCAACGTGTCTTCTCGGCAACCTTATACAGTCGTGAAGTCCTATGTGATTTTATATGGTTTGAATAATATGCAATTCGCACCAAGACTTTGTATCATCAATTGTATTTGCTTTGACCATCGACTTAGCGCCCATGCAACGTGGTCTTGCACCTTGTATTAATATACACATGGTCTTGTATTAATATATGCATGGTCTAGCGCCTTGTGTTAATATATACACCGTCACCTTGCGCCTTGTAGTTAAAATGTACAACATCACCTTGCGCCTTGTATTAATATATGCATGGTCTAGTGCTTTGTATTAATACATATAACATCACCTTGCGCTTTGTAATAATATATGCATGGTCTTGCACTTAATATGATCATTTACTTTCCCTTATAATTCGAAAGCTTCTCGTTTTGAAAGATCGAATGTCAAAATATACTTATCAGACCACATTGATAGCCCTTTTCACATTTTCCTTTTCTACCCGGCTACCACTGGCATATGCATTTCAACATGACCCCTTCAGGTTCAAACTAACATTCTCCATCTCATATGGCCCCACATACACAAACTTTATAGATATGGCAGAGTAAAGGCGACTAGGGTTGTAAGGCCATTTTATTTCTCCATGTCGTACTCCTTGCAGCGTAATTAATTCCACACTATGTAGCTTAAGATCCATAAATGTTGCTTCCAAAGGGTGTGCTCACATGTTTGAAACCTTGTCGTTGGCTTGCCACAGGAACACGTATGCTTTTGCACTGCTGCTCGGCATGAGCACGCCTTGAATGAGATTGTCATTCCGTAGGGAAATCTCCTAAGTCGGATATGCTCACCGGGCTATACTTCAGGCTAGATTCATCGTAGTGGCGAAACATGCTTCTTTGTGTGCGCCTACCGACATTGAGATGGTATGATGCAAGGTCTGGACATTTCCAATAGAGCGCTTTAAAGCATCTGGTGCGCACTAGTGAAGAAATATTTTGCATCAGTGACATAGAAGGTTCTCTCTGATCAACATGTATCACACTATCTCTCTTTTAATAGTACTGATCGTTTTCTTCTGCTCCTCCCCTGCTCCGTAGCTTTGACCTCGTCGTTGAGCCCAATTTTATTTCCCTTGATGTCGTGACATGACTGAGGATCTTTTCACCTGTGGGGGTCAACCTGCATGGGATATTACAACATCATAATTACTCTTCAATAATGATAACCACAGATAAAACACATGAAACTAACAAGCTTAAGAGAAGCATTCAAACAATATGCTTTATGACCCATAGCAGGAAGGCTTTTACTCGTCAATACACACAAGGTTCTCGTTCAAACATATGTATGGCAATCTCGTTACACATGGTGCAACTGCGACAAGAGTGTTCGGGCGTACGCTGGATGATCCTTCCTACATATGGCGTGATTGCAGTGACAACATCAAGTCATGGTGATGAGACAACTCGTGAGGGGTTAGAGATAGGTCGACGGGATGACGTTGACTGCCGGTCAGGTGAGAGACTTTAATGCCTAGGCGATCAGAGGGGGAACCCAAAATTTTAAATATACCCAAAATTTTGGGTGTTGTTGTAGCGGCTACAACACAAAGCTATCAAATCTAATTAGTACATTCACATCCACGTGCGCATTTCTAGATTCCATCACATAGAATTTATAATCGCAGCTAATAATAGATCACAGATATACTTATGATAAAACACAGATACCTTCATAACTAAATAATCATCATAGATATGTTTCAGCAGTAAACATAACCGATCCAGATAGCACATATTTACTTTAACAATACTTCGCATTCATTAACATTCAGATCCACTTACAACCAAAACTAGCCTGTGCACATAGCCTGGCGCGGTCCGCATACAGCAGGATTGAGGATCTCCGCGCACATAGCTAGAAAGAATATTTACCCAAAATAACCCCAAAACAGATCTAACAGTTCTCACGTAGCATTAGTCTTAATTCATGCCTACCTCTAGACTCAAACTATTCATCTACTTATATTGATATGGCCTACGCTATCCTGTGGTCTGCAAACTATGGTTTGCAGACTCTAGGTCTACCCTTTGACCCATTACAATGCATTCAAGGCTTTGACCCGCCCCAAAACCCCTGCGTTAGACTACTTAATACAAAAAATATACAAAATTTGAAGCTTAGGTAGCCCCGTTCCAATAGGCCCCCAACACAATCTTGTGACTCGTCGCGAGTCACTATGGCCGTGGCTTTTGTATCTTCTCCTGAAGCTACTTGATTGCATCCACCAGTGAGGGTAGCATTTCTTCACTTTGCGCAGCAACATACTGGGCTATCTCCACCAAATTCTGTGAATTTGGGCCTTTTGTAGTAGCAGTGACGCTCTCCAATGTCTAGTTTAGTTGCTTAACTGCGATGTCGACATCTTGAGATGGCTTGAGGGCCTCATCGACCCACAGCTTGAGGTGATCACTCAAAGTATTCTTTCATTTCCAAAGAGCTTCCATGTCATCTTTGAGTGCATGGCTGGTGCGTAGTCGGGCCAAGCACTGAGCGGGGACCACAGTGTTCAATGTAGCCTCCATTTGTTCAAACTATTCTTCCTTTTGAAGCAGTGCTTGGTTGATTTCGCATAGGAGAGGGTCGCGCTGCACCTTGGTCCACAACTGCATAGTTGTTTCCAACGGTTTTACACCCTGAGCAATTTGACCTATAATGAAATTGGTGGCCTTTGTAACTAGCGCAACTTGTTGGGCCCTTACCTCAAGTGGCATTTCTGGCTGTAACTTGGCCTGCAAGGCCGCAATTTGTTGTTCCATCTATGTCTTGACCAACTGGATATCAGTCCTTGAGGCCTTTAGCACTATAACCAACCCCTCAATCTTGGCTTGGGGGGTGGCAGAAACCGAGCTATATTTAGTGACGTCTACGCAGAGCCTAATAATTAGGTACTCCAACTCTGTCTATTGCATGGCGACAAGGGTACATGCAACCTGTGCCTGAGATACTTCAACAGTTTTTTCTTTAATTGTCTACTTAGCTGTAATGAGCCGTTGGTGCACTTGACGGTCTCTATGTTGAATCTCTTCGAACTGGGACACGTGAAGGATCTGCAATGGTCCATGTGATAGGCGGGTGAGATCCAATTATACCTCTGCGTAGGCCTAGACTTGCACTCCTAAGTCGGGTGGACTCAGTATGAGGGTTGTTCCCGGTAGAGGGTAGAGGCGACTTTCTGGTGTACTGATTACTATGCTACTTGTTTCTGGGGTCAACCTTGCCTGAATCATACTAGTTTGCAATGTATCAGTCTTGAGCTGCAGAGCCCGGAGCTCAACCTATAGTGTATCAACTATGGCTTTCTGATGTTCTTCCAGAGCTAGCCATTTTTATTTTGCAGTCAGGGTGACCACATCTATGATCTGCTCTAGGTCCTCTCCAGTCAGCGTAACTCCTGTGTCATGTTCTGGCCATTGAGCTTGTTACTTCTTCCGTGGCCCTTTAACACAGTCACCAGTTTGCTTCATACCTTGAGGGGAGTTAGCACCTCCCACCTCTAGACCTTCTGCACCTAGATCCTGCTACGAATCCTTATGCGATGCCGGTTCCGCGCCCTTCCCAGTACTCTTGCCCTACTACGATCCCGAGTTCGCTTCCTTCCCAGTACCTCTACCCTGTTCTCCAGTTTCTTTGGTGGTGTCAGGCGGGGTTACCTTCATGGTTCTCGTCCCTACAATGTCCCTCATACTTGATTTGAATCCAAGCTTCCGTTTTGGAGGCCAAGTCACAATTCGGTGATCAATTTTCTCATCAGCAACAATGTAGGGGAGTGGAACCCATGTTGGATCCTTGCGGCCTCTGATCTGTAAATTATGCATGGTTACTTGAAACGTTGCGATGCTTTTGTACTTATCATAAACTACTGGTGACAAGCATGGTCGGGATTTGATTTCTGTTGTGAGCCTACCCTCAAATAGGACCCAAAAGACTTGATTGTCCTTAATACATTGCGTGCCCTTTAAGTCCCACAAAATTTGCGTATCGCATCCCCTCGTACATATCTGGGGTGAGCTCAGGGAGGATAGAGTCTTTAGGGGCTTCCCATTTGACCATCGCGATGAGAAGTAGCAGCTAGGAGTAGCATAATAATCGTCCCTAATCCTGGGCTTCACGTACATTCACCAGAAATTTGTTTCACAGGAACTGGGACTAATTGTAATAGACCCCCTTTTCGCATCGGCCCGCCAGCTGAATTACATATGCAAGGACAGTGGCAACCTGGAATTTGTGCATCATCTTGCATGTTAGCAACAAGGTACCCATCTGCACACTGGGGTCGTTGATGGTGCTAATAATGAACCCCCGAGTGTTCCGCTCCACATGGTAATCCTCGCACACCTTTTCGGTGATCTTTTGCTCATACGTTTTGCCTACGCGTAGCATAGGGCCTTGCACTTCAATGGGGAGACTAGTAATATGGGTGAATAAGCATAGCATCAATGGGGATTCGATCCTGGATCCACAAGTTGCCAGCATGGACCAGGGAAAGCAGCTGGTGCACAAGTCAGTTTGTGACATTGTAGTGGGAAAAATGAGGCATCCTCAGCAGGTTTAAGAGCCCAGAACCAGCCAATCTACACACCCATGGCATGGGGACTATTTTTATCCTGTCATCTTCGAAGACCCTTTCAAGATATAATTCCAGTGCTAATTCAAGGAAGGCCTCCAAATTGGCCAGGTCGTGGTCATCAAATTTTACCTCATGGAGTTTTCCAAAGGGTTCTCTAATGATGGGGACCTCACCCGGAGTTAGTGGAATTTGTATATAAGTGCGCAGGCCATCAAGATTCTTAGGCATGCGTGTCGAGGGACTGCAAGGCCGAACATAGGGAAGTACATAGGGAAGTATCCAGTTGATCGGTTCAGCAATCTAGGCCTCTTCTTGAGCGGACAGTGGTCTCTTCAATGGGTTAGGCGAACATGCATGGGGCACCGCTCGCGGGGACTTCACATTTCGAGGAGAGGTGTGGGGCTTCATGCCAGCCCCTTTCCCAGGTTTCCCTGACCCTTGCACCTTTTGTTTCCCCTTTTGCTTCCCCTGGCTTGGTGTGGACATAACCTCCTCCACTTTAGGGTCAACTTCCAGCACTTCCTCAAATTCTATCTCTGTCAAGGCCACGATTTGGGAAGATTTGGCGAGATTAGATGCAGTCATTCTAGCCTGAAAAATGAACTCAGGGTCGCTACTATATGAGGGGGAAGCACACTCAGACATGAACAAGGCACAATAGTCACGGACTAGTACAGAACACCAACTGCTCAAGATACACAGAACCCTCTTCTTAGCTATCCTTCTGCTTGTATAGCCTTGGAGATCAACCAATGGTTGGGTGAAACTTATCTAGAACTTACCATCAAGTAAATAGTAAAAAATATTTGGAAATCAGCTCATTGATTTCCAGTTGCCTGATCCTTTCATCGGTAAAATTTTCTTTTTACATAGTTTTACTGTTCCAACGGCTAGTTTGCATACCTCCTGTGCTCCCAGCGCACCCCTGCGCTCCCAGCGCACCTCTCTGGGCCTCTAAACCTACGATCAATCCCTACACGTACCATAGTCTTTCCTGCAATTTCCTCCCTTTGTACGTGTATTCTTCCCCATACAGCTACTTTGGCCATATAATCATTTGATCCGATATGGTTTGAGTCAGCTAACATTGATATATCCTAGTATCAGATCACTACACAGGGTAGCTAGGCGAACAACTCCTCCATTCGTGATTTCTTTTACCATACAAGGACCTAGCCAGTGCTGACAAAACTTCCCTAGGTGTTTCGAAAACTGGATATCATACAATAGGACCAATTCATCCTCCACAAATGTCTTTTGCCGAATATGTCATGTCTTATCCCAAGCCTTTTGAACCTGCTAATGGAAATTAGCAATGAAATGGTCTTCCTACAAAGCCACAAGCTGCGCTAAATTCTCCACCATGATATCAGGCTCTGCCATGTTCATAAAGGTTGTGATGCGCAGGCTAGGCACAATGTATTCCCTGGGCATAATGGCATCCTTTCCATAAACCATCCGAAAGGGTGTTTTTCCAGTCAATTTCTTGCAAGTGGTATGATAGGACCACAGGATAGACGGGATGTGCACGTCCCAGTCGCTGCGATCGACGTTATAGACCTTATTCAGTGCCTGCTCCAAGATTTTATTTAAAGCTTCTACCACTCCATTTTCTTGTGGATGATATGGAGTGCTTTTCGTGTGATCGATTCAGAATTATTCAGTCAATGCCAATATTGTTTCATTAACAAATTGCGTACCTCTATTCCTCATTAAGATCTTTGGACAACCAAACTGGGTCAGAATCTACTCAAAAATGAAGTGTGCAATGATATCTGCAGTGAAATCCTTCACATCTTGTGCTTCAGCCCATCTATTTACATAATCAGTTGCAGTGATGATGTAGTGCGCACCTGTTTTCTTTTCATGCAGGTTAATGGGCCCAACGAAGTCAATGGCCCATTTGTCAAACGTTTGCAGGGAAAATTGCAGTTGTAGGGGCATTTCTTCTCTGCGTGATGGCCTTCTTGTCCATTGGCATGTATTTTAGGCTTTGCAATAGTCATGAGAGTCACTATGCAGTGTAGGCCACCATAGCCTAGCTCTCAAGATATTTTGCATCGTTGTTTTCCCTGTGTAGTGACCTCCTGCTATGCCCCCGTGAGCTTCTGCTAAGATAGTGTGCATCTCATGCTCCAAAATGTATCTTCGTAGCACCTCGTCAACTCCCAGCTTATACAAATCGCCTACAATGATGGTAAAATCTGTTGCACGGGTTACCAACTCTTTCTTCAGTTGTACCGAATACTCTGCAGGTGCATCCCCGTAGTCAAGAAGTGAATGATGTCAGTGAAGTGCGCATCAACTACCTTAATTACGAACAATTGTGCATCAGGAAATCCTTCTTCTAGGTTGGTCTGTTCCTCACCACTATCGATTCAGGATAAGTGCTCTAGCCCTGCATTCAACTTCCTCGGCTTGAAGATGATCTCAAAGTCATATTCTTGGAACAGTAGTAGCCATCGGCCAATACCCAACACAGGCTTATTCACTAGGTACTTCAAAGCCGAGTGATCTGTAAAAATCTTCATGTGCCCCCTAACAGGTAATGCCAGTATTTTTGCAAGGTGTATACCATGGCCAACCCCTCATGCTCCGTAGTGGAATAGTTGCACTCAACACCAGAAATTTTCCTACTAGAAAATGCAATTGGATGGTCAATGTCTCTGTCCCCGGGCTGTGTAAGGACATCTCCCAGGGCGATTCCTAACACATCTACGTGAACATGAAAAACCTTCGCCCAGTCAGGAAAGACGAGAATAGGTGCAGATACCATCTTCTCTTTGAGTAGCTCGAAGCTCTTCTGACACTCCTCGTCCCAAAAAAAATAAACGTCCTTCTTTAGCAATTTTCCCATAGGTGCTATGATCAGTGCGTACCCTTGAATGAAATTCATGTAGTAGCCTATGTGTCTGAGGATAGAGCACAGCTATTTCTCAGTTGTAGGTACTGCCAAGTTTATGTGACAAACTATGTGACCAAGCAAGATCCCGAAGGGTACACAAAATATACAGTTCTTGATATTCAGGGAAATCTGGTGCTTTCTACATGCATCCAACATCATACATAGGTTTGGGACATGCTTCTTTACCAACCCGAAGATAGTCAAGTCATCAAAATATACCTCCAAAAACTTGTGTATGATCTCCTTCAACACTATGACCACCACCCGTGAAAAGATAGCAAGGGCATTCTTGATCCCAAACGGCATGATAGTTTATTGAAAAGATCCTCATTCAGTGACGAACATGGTTTTGCTGCTATCTTAAGGTGCGATCCTGATCTGATGGTAGCCCGAGAACCTGTCCGCAAATGAATATGCTTCCTTCCACCCCACGCTGTCAAGGATTTCATCTGAGAATGGTTTAGGGAAGGGATCATGTACACAGGCATCATTTAATTTGTGCAGGTCAACACATATCTGTATCTCTCCCTTATTATTTTTCTCCTGAACCACCATAGGACTTATCCAATCTGATTGTTCGACTGGTTTAATGATACCTCTGACTATCATTTTTTTTATTTCTTCCTTGACCTTTTGTTTGTACTTAGGTGTAAACCGATAAGGGCACTACTTCACAGTGCGCACATCTGGTTTTAAAGTGATGCGCATGACCCCTAGGTCCCTGTAATCCCTTTGAGTTTCGAGAATTTTGTGGGGAATAAGTCCTAGTATTTTTTGAGGAGTTCTGCAACTTTTCCTGCAGTGTCATCATCCTAGTACTCCCCAATTTTAGCCAACTTAGGTTGCTCCTTCGTTCCAATGTTGACTTCTCACAGCTTCAGAGGCTTAGTGACATCAATGGTCTGCAGTGGGGGTCCAACAACTGTGTGCTCTTCCTCCAACTACAGGATAGAGACATTTCGTGGGTCTTCATCACACTCTTCTATTGTTAAATTGCGGTAGTTGACACTATCTTGCATCTGTGTTTCCCGTGTTGGTGTCCCTTGTGTTGCGTAAGGGCGTGATTCATAAAATACTAAGGCATCAATATCCTGTAGAGCTTCATGGAGTGCCTATGTTCCTCCTATCAACATGAATGTCCCTACAAACTCATCCTTCAAGGTTTCCCAGTGGCAGATGCACTGGTGTAATTCTGCGTCTAAATACCATGCTGTCGGGATTGGCCCCAAGGCATGAATGAACAAGTGAAACCATTCCTCCATAGTTCATTCGCACGATTTCTCCATCCATGCGAATAAGTGCTCGAGCAGGTCCCCTGGGCCAAGGAAAGTCTTTATGCATAGGTGGACCAGAGGTTCAAACCATAGGATCATCATGTCTCGACACTCTTCCCAATCCTCAAACGTCCCTTTATGTGTGTCCCACCACCTTGTCAGGGTTGCGCACATGGCTAGATTAAGGGCCCATAGCCTTCATTCCCTTGGGACTTCGGCCTCAAATGTTCACAAAAATTCTCTAATACTACCAGAACCATCAAAGTAGGGCAGTTATCTTACCTCTGAGGAGATGCATTGAAATTTCTTTGTGATTCTAAGACATCGCAGCGTAAATACATCATGTAATCGATTCTTCCAATTTTCTATCTCCCCGTCAAAGTTAGAGAAGCATTCGCTGTCCTTTTCCTCGTAAAGCACACCATCAGTCGTAGGATTGATCCAATCTTCATCCCAAGTGGTTAACTTATAGATGTGATCCACAATCTCTTCTTCAAGCACTGGTTATGTATACCACTCTCCTTCCGTAGGGTCTAGGGGGACTATCACCCTTATACCCTCATTCTCAAACACCATGCTTCTTTTCTTTAAGTTGATAATACCTCCCATGTATATTTCCCAATCCAATCCTAGGAGCCCAGGATAGGGGTCCACATCTTCCACAATCTGAATGACCTAAAAGTCGGCACGAACCATAACTCCTGCGCTATCTACCATATTTTTTTATAGTCTTCCTAACGGTATGATATTTTGTTGGTTGGCCATGTGCAACTGGATAGTGGAACATTCCAACTTAGGTTCTCCCATTTGCTGCCAATTTTGCTTGGGAAGTACGTTCCCTCTGATCCCAGGTCCAAAATAACTTGATCCATTTCATAGTCGCCAATCTGCGTTGTTAGCCATATTTCTCGACCAGTGTGTTTCTTATGCTTGTATATTTTTTTCACATCCATAACTTTTGGGGGCGGGTTAGTCCTCTCTATGCAGCTGTCTATTAGTGCTTGCAAATTTTCTATTGCCTTCTGGTTGCGTAGCAGCTTCATACATGCTTGTAGAAATGGTTTAACTTCATCGGTTTTTCTTAGGTTTGCTGGAAATTTTGAAGTAGGCACCTCGTCTTTAGTAAATTCCTTGTGAGTTGCAACAAAGGTTTCCTTTTCCTTCTATAGGTCCAAGCTTTCCTATTTGACCGTTGCTTTGTGAATAAGAGGTTCAGCTTTGGCTTTCTCCTCAACTCCTCCAGTAGCCATGCCACTGTGCGTTATGATATTAATATTTGGTCCTTCATCACGCATTTCCACCTTAACCCTCTATACATTCTGCGTAGGTGTCTGTTGTTTTCCTTGAATTTTTGCTATCATAATTGGACAAACTTCAATCACATAGTCCTGTTGTCTAAAATAATGGAAATATTGTCACACAGGGTTCAGACAGTCCCTCACAAAGTGCCCTATCTCCCCACAGTTGTAACAGATCAATTGTCCTCTTCCCTGACCTATGCTTCCACCCCTCCCTCCTCCTCTGCCCTTGGCTGAGGAGCCTTCCCTGCTTGAGGGATATATTGGTGAAGAAGGGTCTGCCTGTACCCTGTATAGGTTTCCTTGATCTATTATCAAGTCACAGGTCCGACAAGTATGTTTGTCATGACCCAAAAAGGAGCAAAATCGACAAAATTGTTGCTTCAATTCTGAACGTAAACACCAAGATGGGGACAGTGGTTAGTATCATGTAACCTGGCAACACGAAAATCAGCGCACCATAACATTGGAATTCTTAGTCCCGCAGCCTCCTTAGGATGCAATGGGCTGGGTACCCCAGCATGCATGTAATCTGCCAGCAGAGGACACTAATCCTTGGTATGGTTGGACATCCTACATCTTATGCACCATATGTCTAGACTAGCCTCCTTCCCCCACTCTTTTCGCAGGTTTTGTATTTCAAGGTGCATTGCCTCCAACTCCCCCTAGATCTATTGTACCCCAAACTAAACATAGTCCCTCGGCGCAGCCTCTAGTTTCATAGCAATATCCAAGGCCTTCTCTTGCATTGCGATCGATTTCTGACCCATAGGTTCGCGCAGGTGAGGCAACAACACAGCGATAAACCATTCCTTGTGATGTCTGTCATCATATTGAAATTCCCCATCTCTGATAACCTTTTCAAGCCACTGATTAACTTCCCATGTCATTTCAGTGGGTCCCTATCTAAATTCTTTCAAGTCGACCACTATCTAAGAGTAAGACTTAGGCTTCCGAAACTATTGTTTCAACATTGTCTTAATCTCTGGAATGGATGGATCTGCGTGCTATCCTACGTATCCCATATACCAATCCAAGGCCCTTCATTCAAATTTGAGTGATAGCTACACTCTCTTTACAACGTCGGTAGCCACATTCAGCGCAGCTCATATTGATTTTGCGACAAACCAAAATCGTTCCATATCTTCATCCCCTACACCCTTGAAGGTAGGTAGCTTCATGTGCATGGCCATATCGTCTTCTGGTGGTGGTGGAGGTATGGGTGAGTTCTTACCCTTATGCTGACTTGAAGGTGGTGTAGCTGGAGGGCTATGCGCAGTCGATTCTCTTAATGGAATGTAGATGGATCTATCTCCTTCTTGATTAGTTCAGTAGTACTTACCACTTCATGTTGTGCTCTCGCTCAGATCAAAGGTCATTCACTCAGTGTGGCTGCACAGAATTCCCTTTTCGCACAATAATATTTGATTAACAAAGGAAATTTTTTCAAGAACTTACCCCGGAAACCCTTGAAGAACCTCTGCTCTACCTCAGAGTAGGACACGAACTGAACAACTGCGAATTCTGTCACAAACCCACCCAGCACGCTATCTACCCAATGATCAACAGTACGTGTGATCGTATTGTTGGTCCTTTCCATATGTTGAAGCAATTCTGGTGTCCATTGCATTACCTGATATTCCTTCCAGCACGTCTAGAATTCTACAAGCCTTTCTAACCACTCCTGAAGCTCATGCACAAAGGTTACAAAGAAAATTTCATAGAATTCAATGAAGATGTACTTGTTCTTCCACTTCTCAGCCGTCAATTTTGTGTTGTGATTATCCTTTACAGAAAATTCCTGAATCTGTCTTTCGAGCCAATCTTCAATTTCCACCCTCTCAAGTCTCCAAGGTCCTCATGGTATTACCCAATATCTCTCTCAAAATTCTCTCGGTCCCAGTAACAGAACCATTTGTTGGCTTGAGGGGTCCTGACCCAGGTTCTAAGGTTAAGGTTTGCCAACAAACCCCTATACTACTAGCCCTTTCAGCAATGACCTACCTGCATAGGCCAAGGTCTCACCCAAACCAGTCTGGGAGGGTGCTCGAACCAAGTTTCCGCACCTTGAGAGAGTGTAGGTAATCCGAGGCAGATTTTTATTATAACTTTCTATTTTTACCCAGAATGAGTCTATTCGCAACCTTTTAGCAGTATACTTGGCATGTAACTATAACACAACCATCAGATCTAATTAGTACATTCACATCCACGTGCGCATTACCAGATACCATCACAGAGCATTTATAATCGCAGCTAATAACATATCACAAATATGCTTATGCAAAAACACAGATACCTTCGCAGCTAAATAATCATCACATATACGCTTCAGCAGTAAACATAACTGATCCAGATAGCACATAGATACTTTAATAATACTTCACATTCATTAACATTCAAACCCACTTACAACGAAAACCAGCCTGCGCACACAGCCTGGTAGGGTCCGCACACAACAAGACTGAGGATCTCCGCACACACAGCTAGCAGGAGTCTTTTCCAAAAATAACCCCAAAACAGATCTAAAATTTCGCACGTAGCATCAGTCTTAATTCATGCCTACCTCTAGGCTCAAACTATTCATCTACTTATATCGATATAGCCTACGTTATCCTGTGGTCCACAAATCACGGTTTGCGGACTCTAGATCTACCCTTTGACCCATTACAATGCGTTCGAGGCTTTGACCCGCCCCAAAACCCCTACATTAGACCACTTAATACAAAAAATATATAAAATTCGCCAAAAATATACAAAATTCGCAGCTTAGGTAACCTCGTCTCAACAAAGAGAATGGCACAGAGAGGAAGGAATAGAGAGAGGAGTTAAAAGGGAGAGATGGGGAGATACTGAGGTAGAGAGGAGAGAAATATGAAGAGAAGGGGAACAAAGATAAAGTGAGGCATATAGATGGAGGGGAGAGAGAGAAGGAGAGAGGGAGGGAGATAGTGACAGAGTTAGAGGGAAGAGAGAGAGAGAGTGATGGGGGGGAGAGATAGAGGAAGGTGGGAGATAATGGAAGAGAGAGTAAGGAGGATAAAGAGGAATAAATAGAGAGAAGGAGAGAGAAATGGATTTGGAGGGGGAGAGAGAGGGAGGGAAGAAGAAAGTCTAGAGGGAGAAAGGTGGAGAGAGATAGAGAGGGAGTGATAAGGGCGAGAGAGAGAGAATTTGTATGTTTGGGGGGTGATATAGAGAGAGGGAATTAGAAAGAGACTCATAGATATTATATAGTATTATATAACAAACCTAGATCCATCTTAACCTCAGATCTATAAAGCGTCGAGAGTGATCAATTCTCTTGAGGTGCAAACCTTTCCTCTAGTTTTTCACTCAAAAAAGAGGTTCTCACCTTAAGATATTTGATCCCTCTCAGTGCTTGATAGATGTGGGGTTAAGATGGATCTAGGGTGGTTCATAACACCCATCTAGAGAAATTTGAACTCTTCAACAATGGAAACATTCAACATCAACCCAAAGTTTTATGGAATATTTTAAAACTTCATATTTGAACTTAATTAATAACCATATAAAATTTTTAAAAATAAATAAATATAAAATGTCAAATTCATTCATAGCTATATGTATTATAAGAATTTTAATAAAATTAAAAATTAAAATGTTTAGGAGAATATGTTGAGGTAAGGAAAGAGGTAAATGGCCCAAGACCCAAAAGTATTTGGAAGGAGTGAAAGCTTGTCCATTTAGGGACGGGAACAACCAAATAATAATTCCAAGTAACCTAATTTTCATATATATATATATATATATATATTCTAAACCTATTAAATTTTATTTGGACCAAACTTATCTCAATACAATTTTTTATTTAATTTTATATCTAAAAAAATGTAGACCAAACTTATCTCAATACAATTTTTTCATTTGATTTTATATCTAAAATACAAATTTTTATTCAATTTTATATCTAAAAAAAAATACATTTTTATGAGAATCTATATAAATTCATTTTAATTTTAAAATATTTCGACCAAAATTTTTTTATCTATCTAAATATTTTTATTTAATTTTATATCTTAAAAAAATTACATTTTAAACAATTGAATTTAATCTATATCAATTATTGTAGCATAATCTATACTTGAATACAATGCTTTCTCAAGCATAAGCACAACCTACAAGTGTATGGTTTATCTCTTTGCTTGAATAATTGAACTTGACCAATACTTAGCCAATTTTTCAAGCCTTTGAAGCTCCTAATTCCTTGCGTTATTCCTTGAGGAACTATCCCATATTTTTTAGGGAAATTCCTCAATTGGATTATGCAATTCTTGTATGCATATTCTCTTACTGCATGCACCACCTTTACACATGGGACTAGTCTACAACTGATAAAACATTGTCTTGGAATCTCCATCTCAACTAGGTAACTAGAACTCTCTGCATGCAACAATTATTTTGGGTTGATTGATCAGTTCAGTTAAATGGATGACCACTGGCTGTGATTGAAGTTACACTGCACAACTTGACCTTCCACTAGTTTCTCGAACAATTGGAACTAGTTTAAGTGACAATAACTCAAATGAATTGAAATAGATTGCTACAAATTAGAAATCAATAATATTGAACTGAACTCAAGGTTCCCCAACTCGAATTAATTGAATTTGAAGCCATGTCATCTGAGTTATCTACCACCATCATTTTGTTGATGTGAAAATTAGAATTTTCTCTAATTTGACCAAGGCAAGGTCAAAGTGAAATTTTCTTGCTGCATTTTCAACATGTTTAACATTTAACATTTAACAAATTTAATCTATGTCAATGTTGGCCCAATATAGTAGTGGATGTGTAGGCTTAAATGTTTAACATTTAACAAAAACATTTAACTTAAAAAAATAAAAATAAAACAATACAATTAATAAAAAAAGTTAAAAGTAATATAAAGCGTGATGGGTATAAACATTTAAATTTTGGCTCAATTAATAATAAAAAGTTAAAGTTAATTTGTTATATTTTTATTTTATTATTAATCTGTGAATAGGATTTATTACCATATCATGGGGAAATACCATGGCTTATCAATACCACATGCCCAAAAACCATAGCTTAATTCACAATCAAAATATTTTATAACAATATGACATGATTCTTAACATTAATATTCACTCCCACTTTACCGTAGATAGTATTAACATGTAAATATGCTTTATTATAATACCATGAGCCAATATTTTATAACATAACTTATTTCAGAATCAAAATAATTTATAAATATTTTATTTTAATTTAACTTTATCACATTTTTTTAATTAAATCTAAAAGGAATAAATCTTATCATTACTTTTGAGATATATCTAAACCCTTTATCCTCGAAACTAGTAAAAATATTGTCCTAGAAATTAAATCAATTTTTCAATAAAATTAAAAATGAAAATAGTTTTATATATAAAGATGTGAAATATATATAATATAAATCATATTACTATGAACCAAAGTAAAACCATCTTACCTAAGGATCGAAGCCTTGAGAGAAAACAAATTGACTAATAATAATAGAGGAAAGGTAGTGCATGAATTCTTTAATGAATTTTCTTTGACATGATTGATTCAAAATATAGCTTTAATATTTTAAGAGAGAGAGAGAGAGAGAGAGAGAGAGAGAGAGAGAGAGAGAGAGTGGAGGGGGTGCAGGAGGAGAGAGGGAGATAGTGACAAAGGTTGAGGGAAAAGAGAGAGAGTGATGGGGTGGGCAGGGAGGAGAGAGAGAGTGATGGGGTGGGGAGGGCGGAGAGGTGGAGAAAGAGAAAGAGTGACAAGCGAGAGATGTGGAGAGAGTGAGGTAGAGAGGAGAGAGATATGAAGAGAAGGGGAATAGAGAGAGAGGGAGGCACATAGATGGAGGGGAGAGAGAGAAGGTATGGCAGCCTCATTAAGTTAACTAGTGCTAACTAGTTAAAAGACAAATTTTCCTACCTTTATCTGGAAAAGAAAAACTCAAACAATTACTGTCGATTAATCAATTAATTTAATTTTATGATTTATTAATTAGGAGTAAATTATTAATGAAAGGAATTTTTTTTTTTTTTTAAAGCGGATGGTAAAAATGTTTCAAGAATAGGAGGTGGTTGGGGACAGTTGAAACGACAGTTACCTACTCCTCTGAGGATAAAGTTGAATCCCAAAGGAGGAGTGGGGGTTCTGTGCTATTGGTAAAGGGGAGAATTTTTCTAGAGCTGGTTATGATCAGTTGGAAAATATCTCAAAGCATACCTTGTAAATCCAGACTTTTTGAGCGTGACTGGATTGGCCATCCAGAGGTCACAACAGAAAGTGAATTCCACTGTTAACCTGGGTCACCATCCAGAATTCTGGAGCTAGGGGGCAAGTGGAGGATGTAATAGCCTCCATTGAAGGTTGGGAGGACCACAACTTTAAAATATTAATCCAGATAAGTACATTGTTTGATTTCCTTACTGCTATCATATGTATGAACCTGGAAGGATTAACTGTTGTAGGAGTTATTATCAAATTACAGTGAAGGTTGTTTATTAAAAATTCTGCGTGGAAATAGAAGATTCTTTATGCAAAAGGAAAAATGAAAGTTTCTATTGATAAACACAGGAAAATATTTAGACTACATACATATGGTAAACGGTAATCAAAATTTCAGCAGAGCTATTGTTAAACTCTTAGCATAATAAAAACTGCAAATATAAGCCTTGCGTGTACAACCAAGAAGAACTTGGAAGTTAGAGAGTAACTGTAATTTTTGACATCTGAGTATGATATATATATATATTGTACAATAAAAGTAGTTCTCATCCTGTATTATGGGTATGTTATGTTATTCTCTGGAAATATATATATATATATATATATATATATATATATATATATATATATATATATATATATATATATATATATATATATATATATATATATATATATATATACATATACATATACATATATATATATATATAATAAAATGAAAATTAGAACTTGTAGTCTCGACTTGAGGTGAACCCCACTCGAGACGCATTGTTCATGTAGTAAGAATTTGCTATATACAGAACAGATCTGGCAGTCCGGTCACCCTATCCTATGAGAAAACAACAATATTACTGTGCTTTTCATGGAAACATTTAAAGATATTTTTTAGGTATAGAATCTCGAAAAAGTAGTAACCAAGAAAAATAAAATAACTCTCATGAACAATAGAGTGATAACGAGTTCAGGATTATGCCAAGCAAGAACCACAGTACTTCAATAAGAAACCTTGTATTATTTTTTTTCCCATTGCTATCAAGAAGTTTAATTCTCGGAAAACACGGATAAAGTCAGATCTGTGATTCTACTCCTGTTTGGTCTATGTACTACTTTTTTAACAGTAAAATAGGTCTGCAAATAACACATATGCACAGGAGTAAAACCCAAATAGGAGTTCTGCTAAAAAATCAGCTTGATATTATCTCTATCTCCACTGCATGCGAATGTCATGGGTAATGAACTAAAAGAGAAAGAACAAATAAAAAAATAAGTATCATTTTCAAAGAAACGGAGTTCCAAACCCATGACAGGAAAAGCGAGCAATTTTCCAACGGTTATAACCCTAAAAAAATATTGTTGTCTAATTCTTAAAAACAAATAATATGCCATGGAATTAAAACTGAGAACAAGTTCATCAAACACATCTGTTAAACCCTCGTAAAGATACTCGAAGTGTTGGATTAAAATTCGTAAGCATGAAAGACAAATGTAGAAAATGTATCAGTGAATCATCGTGAAAAACGGAACTCCAAGGGATGAACCCTACTAAATGTTCCAAAACCCCGACAAGATACAAAAAATTTACACCGTCAACTTTTATACATATTTCAAGAGTTCTTTAAGAAATATAAAAGAAAACTCTGACAGAAATCTACTGTATCCAGGATGGATTCCAAAGTTTCGTGTACAGGCGTGCCACAAATACCGACATGATAAGCCTCAAGCATACCTGGAGATTTCGGGCGAATCAAATTGAAGCCAGAATTCCAGAGAAGAATTTGCCTTGGGGTTTTAGAGAGCATACCTGCAAGTCAACTATCAAAAGAAGAAAAAAATTAAGAATTGAGGGTTTTGAACCATGAGGGTTTCACAAATTACCCAAGTAGGAAATAAATCAGGGAAGCGATGTTTTCCTTACCTGAGAAAATCACCATAGAGTTATAGGAGAATTTCCTCCATACCTGCAATGTAACCATGGAGAAATTCGTAATCAGGGTTACAACAGAACTACTGAACTCAATGGCGAGCCGGAAAGCTTATAAACATATTACGAAATGCAAGATTCTTAATAAAACCAATATCATAATAACGCCTACCTCTGAGGACGATCTAGGTTTTGCCTTCTACCGCTTGGCATTATAAACCCTCAAGAAACCAGGGTCTCAGAGCTCGGCGAGGGACGGAAACTCGGAGTGATAGAGTAGTAAAACAAAAGAATTACAATTGTGCAAGAGTAAAACCCTAAATGGTAGTAAGTCTGGATTACTACCCACGGGACTTCAATACCTCGATCTGCCCAAAATTAAAATCAACAGTTCAGATCTGTGAAGGACACCTAGGGTTCCCCTTGGAAGGCGTGAATGGTTACCAGTTGTAGGAGCGGATCAAAAATTGGATCGCGCAGTAAAAGCTACCAGATTCAAAACCCGCATGCCATTAAAGTCCGAGATGACAGGTGTAAGTAGGACCGTGCCAAATCAATTGGTAATGCCACACTAATAATTTAAATTTCTATATAATCGAGAAGGGAGATTCCAAAGCCATACTATGTTTTTGTATTGAGATTTCCGGATTTTTTTTTATAAACTTTGTTTATACATGCACTATTGTAAGAACAAGATAAGTTATTAATGCTTATTCTAAAATTGTGTAAATATTCAATGTCGTGGGGTCAAAAGATCTCTACCCCATTAAGTCTTTTCTAAGACACATCAGAGTATGAAGACCCTAAACTTGCCATTATTTCTGTTGAATAGCCTGACAAAGATATCAGCTAGGATTCAAACATAAAGAGTTACTTCAAAATATAGTCTATATCATCAAGTTGTTATCAAAGTGTTAGTTGAGGAAGAACTCAGGAAAATAAATCAATCATGGGACCATTTTCTATTTTACAGGGTAGGCCAACCTGCACCTATACCAGATGTTCCAGCTCAACCATCTTCAGCTTCACAACAACACCCCCAGCCTACAAAAAGAACAAAGAGAAAGGCTAAGAAGGAGAATATCCATAAAAAGACTAAGATCAGAAAATAAAAGACTCCTTTAGTCAAGATTGAGAGGAAGTTGGAGAAAGGAGAGATCTCATCAATAAATAAACCTAAATATTCTCAAAAATAAAAATAAGTTGATCTCCCTAGGTTAAGAGGGAACTTATATAGAAGAAAACTCCATGGTTGTGAGGGAGGGAATACCATAGTTATGATTGGAGAATGAAGTTTAAAGAGTATGTTGCTGCATGTGAAGTAGGAAAGGAAAGTGTATGATTGAGGAAAAAGATGCATAGTCCTACTGAGATAAGTTGAGAAGCAACACCAAGTTATTTGAAAGACCCCAGAGGTTTGTATTTGATTATGTACATTTGAAAGTGTATTACATATTGGGGTTTTGTTTTTACATGAAAATATCTCGAAGGTTTTATAAGCATGTTGGTTCCTGATCAGTTTGATCAAGAGATATTTTTTGTTGTTGAGGCTTTGTGAGTAAAGCATTTCCTAGGGGACATTAGGATGACACTTTTTATTGATGTTTGGTAGGGAGGGTGTCATTGGTTGGATGTGTACTTGGATCCTTGGGTTGATGGCTAGTAATTAATCCATACGGTACCTAGAGAGGATGAAAGCTTTAGTCCATCTTATTCCCACTTGGATAGATTTCCCTGGTCAGGAATCTAGTTTGTGGAATTGTTGTGCCTAAATTGTTGAGATACCTTGGATAGATTTCCCTGGTTAGTTATTCATAATTCACATAGTTTTATATCTTCCTTGTACTTTTATATTATTAATACCTCCCTAGTTAATAGGGAGTGTTGAAGAATGTAACTAGGTTCGGTCTTCATTATTGTATTTGAGTCACTATGTCATGTACTTATCAAAATAATAAAGAAAATAACTTTTATTATTGTTACAATGAATTATTAAAGTATGGGTTTCATGTTTGGGTTATTATGTTTTAAGTCAAAGTCCCCATTGAGGACTTCTAGGATCTATTCTGATCTTATATATTCATTGTATATTTAAAGACACCCTTCTTGGGATTTTGAATCATGTAAAAAGGTCTAGTATTGAGTCAAATATGATTTATGGCACCTCTACACCAAGTCGGCCTTAAGGAGATCAAGTCGGCCTCAAGTCAAGTAATTCGATTTCACCCCAAGGATATATATACAAGGAGATTGAATTCATTTGGAGCATGATCTCTCACACACAAAGTTTGATATAAAATATTGCCTAGAAAAAAATTTGAGGTGAAGGAAGAGGGCTAAAGGAGTGAAATATTGGTCAAGGTGAAGGAGAAAATCAAAATAAAAAATTTGGTGTCAGCTCTCTCTCTCTCTCATTCTTTAGATTGGAAGATCGAAGTCCCTCATTGTGTTGTTGCTACCAAGACAAGAATAGGTTGAACTTGTTTTTGCTAGATGATATTGCCTTGAGAAGGTGTATTGGGTCAAAATCAAACACTCTAAGTCAATATTGAAGTATTTCTTTCAAGGTCAAAGTTTTTGGGTCGAAGAAAGTGTTGCATAATGTTTTTGTTGTTTTTTTGCTGCCACGTCGAAAGTAGCATCAATAAGAAGGCTAACTTGGTGTGGAGGACGTGTGAGTCAAGGTATAGTGTTGTATTATCTCAAGAAAACTATTCAAGGAAGAATTACTGACTTGGTTTTCCCATAGAGTGAGGTTTTTCCCTAGCTGTATTCCTATATATGGTTTCCTTGATCTATGTGCTATTTCTTTGGTAATTTATTGATGAACTAAAAGAGAAGAAGATAATAATAAACTAATAATAATATAGAAACATCATAAGTAAATTATCAAGAACAGGAAAATATTTTTGCCTTGGTGTTTTTCTAACAGTTCAAAATCAAGAGGAAGATCGAAATCAAGAACAAGAAGTCTCACTGTGGAAGAAAACGACACAAGAGAAAGGATTGTTGGTTTTAGAAGAAGGAACAGAAGGAGCAGAAGGAACAAAAATCAACCAATAAAAATAAAAATTCAAGATACACAAAGGAAGGTGAGACTATTGTTGTAGCTTCTGAAAGTGATGTATTACTTACTGTTTCAGTAGAAGAATCATGTTTATATATTTCTAGTAGTAACATTGATTGGTTACTTGAATATGGAGCATCTCACCATGTGAACCCATGTAAAAATAATTTTGTTACATATGATTAAGTTGATTTTGGTAGAGTACATTTAGAAAATAATCATTTTTCTAATACTTCTAGAGTGGGAGATGCTCGAATAAAGACAAAGGATGGACATGGTATCTTTTTGAAACAATTTAAGCATGTCCCATAGGTGCATATGAGTTTTATCTTTATGGAACGATTGGATAACAAAGGATGCTACACAACCTTTGGGAAAGGTGGCTGGAAAATTACTAAAGGGTCGTTGGTAATGGATAAAGGATCTAAGACATGAACCTTGTATACAATCATGGTGACAATAGAGATATCAGATACATTTGTTGTTGCAAAATAAGAAAACAAGGTGGAGTTATGGGATAAGCAGTTGGGCCAAATGGGTCAAAAGGGTCTAAAAGTTATTGTTGGTAAAAATCTACTTCCAGGTTTGAAATCCTATGAACTTGATCTTTGTGAAAATTATATTTGTGGCAAGAAAAGAAGGGTTTCTTTTATGAGAGGTGGTAATAAAATGAAAAGAATTTTGTTAGAATTAATACACTCTGATGTGTTTAGTCCATTGCATATTAAGTCTTTAGAAGGAGCCTCATATTTTTTTATATTCATAGATCAAATGCATCTAGGAAGGTTTGGGCCTACCCTATGAAAATTAAAGGTGGGTTATTTGAGATATTTCAGAAATTTCATGTTGATTTTGAAAGGGAGACTAATAAATTTCTCAAGTGTTTGAGAACAAATAATGGTGGGGAGTGTTGCTCCAATGAATTCAATAATTATTGTAATAAGTTTTGCATTAAAGATGATAAGAATGTGCCTGCTACTCCACAACAAAATGGTACTGCAAAAAGGATGAACCGTAGTATTACGGAGAAGGTGAGGAGTATGTTGTCAAATTCTGGATTGGAAAAGAATTTTTGGGTAGAAGAAGTAAGGATATCTTGTTACCTAATCAATCACTCACCTTTTATATTTTAGATGGTGGTATTCCTAAAGAAGTTTGGACCACTAGAAAGGTAAATTATTATCACCTAATTTTTTTAGATGTGAAGCATTCATGCATATTCTCAAAGAACATAGAAGCAAATTAGATGATAAATCAAGTAATTTCAGTTTTTTAGAATATGTGGATGGTGATTTTGGTCATCGTCCATAGGATCCAATTAATCACAAAATTTCTAGAAGTATGGATGTAATATTTAATCAATCTGCAATGTATAAAAGGCCTGCAGGTGAAACATAGGTCAAGAAAATTATTGACAAGTTTATAGAACAACAAGAAAATATCCCACCATTTGAAGAATCTGAGCAACAAACTCAAGTACAAGATGGACAATGAGAAGAAGAAAAATGGTTGCATCCATTACAAGAGATTCAAGTGGAAAATACACTACTAGATTTGGTTTGCAACTCTACTAGGCCTCAAAAGAAGTCACAAAAGTATCCACCCTTATATTATATTTTTCTAACTGATGAAGGTGAACCTAATTGTTTTCAGAAAGCTTGTGAAATGGAAAGTAGTGAAAAGTGGAAGAAAGAAATGGAGGAAGAAATGGACTATTTGTTGAAAAATAAAGCTTGGGAGCTAGTGAAGCTTCCAAAAAGAATAAATTCCCTACAAAACAAATGGGCATACAATATTAACCATTAGGGTGAAGAGAAGAAGGAAATAAACAAATCAAGTCTGGTGGTGAAGGGATTTACAGAAAAAGAAGGTATTGACTTTATAGAAAAAATTTCACCTGTTGTCAAAATGTCATCCATAATAGTTATTCTTGGTCTTGATGTTGCTTTAGACTTGGAATGTGAACAGTTAGATGTGAAAACAACTTTTCTTCGTGGAGAATTGAAGGAAGAAATTTATATGGAACAATCGTAAGGATTCAAGGTAAAAGGTAAAGAAGATGTTGTTTGTAGGTTGAAAAGATCCTTTATGGGATGAAACTGACACCTTGCCAATGGTACAAGAAATTTGATTAATTTATGTTAGAACATGGCATCAAAATACTAGAGGCTAATCATTGTGTCTACATCAAGAGCTATGACAAATAAAGGTATATCATACTACTGTTGTATGTGGATGATATGCTAATTATTGGACATGATAAGAACATAATTAATAAGTTGAATAAGGACTTGAGAAATCTATTTCCAATGAAATATTTAGGTCCAAAAAAAAATTATTGGGCATGAGGATTATACGTGATATAAATAATATAAATTTGTGGCTCACACAAGAAAAATATATTGAAAAGGTGTTATGCAGTTTCAATATGAAGGATGCCAAACCAGTTGGTGCACCCCTAGCATCACACTACAAACTTAATGCTGATTTGTGCCCTTATGATGACAAGAATGAGGAAATGAGTAAAATCCCTTATGCTTCTATCGTTAGTAGCTACATGTATGCCATGTTATGTACTCGTTCAGATATTTCACATTCAGTGGGATTACTGAGACCAAACAAACAACATTCACATTCAGTGGGATTACTGAGACCAAACAAACAACATTGACAAGAAGTAAAGTGGATTTTGAGGTATCTCAAGGGGACTAGTAATTATTGTTTATGTTTTGGTAATAACAATGTTGTTCTTGAAGGTTACACATATGAAAACATGGTTGGATATGTGGATACTAGAAATTCCACCATTGGTTATTGCGCAGGGAGGCGCATTCTATAGCCTAGCCCAGTAGATGTGTAAGTATGTCCGAAGCCAAAATAACAAAAACTAAAGAAAATTTTAAAAATAAAATCTCAATAATGTCAGCTTAAACAATAATTTAGAAAACCATATAAAAAAACAATTAAAAATTCATTAAAAAAAAAATTATCAAAATATGAAGAGGATTACGAACACTAAAAAAAATATGGTAAATAAATAAAAATATAAATAAACTAGAGGTATGGTAAATAAATAAAACTTTTTTTTTTATATTTACTCCATAAACCTCTATATTTACAAAACTCAAAAAAAGATGTTTTATTTAGGTGAATCCTGTGGGCCAAATACCATGGGAAAAATACCATGGGCCAAATACCATATTTGTAAAAGAGGTATGGTAAATAAATAATTATAAAAGAATTATAAATAGGTAAGGTAGATAAATAACAATATATCAAATAGGATTAGAAATCAACATCTAATTATAATTGAAGTCTATGGCCCAAATACCATGGAATAAATTATTATTAATAGCATGCAAAAAAACATTATTAACCCTACAACCCATTATGACCCCGAAGTGTAAGTATGTCGGAAGCCAAAATAAAAATAAAAATAAAATCTAAATAATGTCGGCTTAAAGAATAACTTACACAACCATATAAATAAACAATTTAAAATAAATTTAAACAATATAAATTTAATGATGAAGAGTTTTAAGAAAACTCAAAAAAGAGATATGGTAAAGAAATACAAATATAAATAAACGAGAGGTATGGTAAATAAATAAAACTTCTTTTTCTACTTATGCGAGAGGTATGGTAAATAAATAAAAATATAAATAAACTATAAGTATGGTAAATAAATAAAACCTCTTTTTATATTTACTCCATAAATCACTTTGTATTTACAAAAACTCAAAAAAGAGGTTTTATTTAGGTGAATCCTATGGGCCAAATACCGGGACAAATTATTATTAATACCATGGGCCAAATACTATATTTATAAAAGAGGTATAAAAATGTAAGGTAAATAAATAAAAATATATCAAATAGGAGTAGAAATCAACATCTAATTATATATGAAGCTTATGGACCAAACTAATAATAATAGCATGAAAAAAAACATTATTAACCCTAACATTAATATTAAAATATTATTATTATTATTAAATCCAATATTCATATTAATATTATTAAATTTAATAACTTTATATTAAGACAATATTAAATTTGTTTATATATATAAACTCTAGATATATATGGGAGGGAAGAACAAAGACATATGATAGAGCTGGAGAAATACCAGGTGTGAGAAAGGAGAGATGGAGATAAGTTGAAGGAGAGGGGAGAGGAGGGATGAAGAGAGAGAGAGAGAGGGAGAGGAGTGAGAGAGATAGAGAAGGGTAAGAGAGGGAGAGGGAGAGGGAGACATACAGATGGAGGTGGGAGAGAGAGAGAGAGTGAGAGAGGGAGGGAGAAGGAGGGAAGATTGGAGGTGAGAGAGAGAGGGAGAGAAGAATAAAGACATAGAGTGAGAAGTGGAGAGAGATGGAGTGACAAGGGAGATATGGAGAGAAATTATGTATGTTTAGGGGTGAGATAAAGAGACGTAGAAGGAGTGATGGAAACAAGGCGGGAGAGAATGAGAGAGAGAAAAAAAGGGAGGGATATAGTAACATAGTTGGAGAAAGAGATAGAGTGATGGGGGAAGAGAGAAGATTTGAGAGAGAGAGAGATCGAAAAGAGAGGGATGGAGACACACACACACAGAGGGATGACAGACGAGAGATAGGACTTGAGAGAGAGGAAGAGAGTGAGAGGGAAGTGAGAGGATTGTAGGAGAGAGAGAGAGAGAGTGTGTGTGTGTGTGTAATGGGGGAAGAAAGAGGGAGGTATGATAGAAAGGGAGAGAGAGGAAGGAAAAGAGAGGGGACTTGAGGGAGAGGAGGAGAGAGGGAGGAAGATAGAGGAGAGAGGGAGGGAAGAATAAATACATAGAGTGACAAGTGGAGAGAGAGGGAGTGACAAGGGAGAGATGGAGAGAGAGTGTGCATGTTTTGGGTTGAGATAAAGAGATAAAGAAGGAGAGATAGAGAGAAGGGAGGAGAGAAGGAGAGAGAGAGGCATATATTAACAAAGTTGGAAGGTGGAGATAGAGAGAAAGAGAGAGGTGGGAGAGAAAGGAAGAGAGAGAGTGAAGAGAGGTAGGGAAAGAGAAATGGAGATGGAGGGGGAGAGAAAGGGAGGTAAGAAGAAATACATAGAGAGTGAAAGTTGGAGAGAGAGAGAGTGTGTGTGTGTGATAAGGAAGATGGAGAGAGAGGGAGAGAGGATAGTATGAGGGAAGAGAGATATAAGTGGGGGAGAGGGAGGGAAGGGGGAGAGAGAGAGAGAGAGGGAGGGAGGGAGGGAGAGGAGGAGGGAGTGATAAATAGATATATTGGAGAAAGAGATTGTATTTTTTTGGATTGATATAGAGAGGAAAATAGAGATAGAGATATAGATGGAAGGTGAAGAGAAAGACGATATAGATGGAGACAGGGATGGAGGGACAAAGACATTAATAAATATGGAGTGAGAGAATGTGTGTGTTTGTGGGGGTGAGATAAAGAGACAAAGAAGGATATATGGAGGGACATATAGATATATATGGAGGGGGGAGAGAGGGAAGGATATTTATTGCAATAGATACATTGATTGCAATGTAGATGGTGATTTATACTCCTATTTGATTGCTTGAACTAGATGCATTGATTTTGATTTCTAATGATATTTGATTACTTGCACTAGATGCATTGATTTCAATGTAGATAATTTCTAACCGTGTTTGATTTCTTGCACTAAATGCATTGATTTCAGTGTATATGGTGATTTCTAATATTATTTGATTATTTGCACTAGATGCATTAATTTCAATGTAGATGTTAATTTCTAATTATATTTTATTTCTTACACTAGATGCATTGATTTCAATATATATGATTTATAATCCTATTTGATTACTTGCACTAAATGCATTGATTTCAGTGTAGATGGTGGTTTATAATCCTATTTTATTTCTTGCACTAAATGCATTTATTTTAGTGTATATGTTGGTTTCTAATCCTATTTTCTTACTTTCACTAATGCAGTGATTTGAGGGTAGATGTTGATTTCTAATCCTATTTGATTACTTGCATTGGATGCATTGATTTTAGTGTAGATGTTTTTTTTTAATATTATTTTATTTTTTGCATTAGATGCATTGATTTTAGTGTATATGTTGATTTTTGATTTGATGTAAATAGATGTATGATAGTACATTAATTTTAAAGCCATTGGATTAATATTGTGCATTGATTACAGTGTAAGCACAATAAATCATCGACAATGTAGATTTATTTTTGTGTTATAACTTAATTAAACCCAATAATATTGGAGAGAAAGAGAGACAAGGTATGATGTTTAATACAACAATTCAAGCTAAATATTTATGATTTCAACTGTCTTTTTCATTTAATCGATATGAAAAGATGACAAAACTAACAAGGGTGACAATAAGAATAATAGAAGAAAATAGTTTGAGATTGATCATAATGAAGGCTATTTGTAATTTACTACATTCTTATTATTCACATTTTCTATCACTCAATATTATTACATTGTCACTTTGCATTCAAAATTTTCATTTCATCATTTTTCATCATTAATTAAATAAGCGAATTTAAAATTAAAATGAATCGATAAATCTCAGACATATTTAGCATATTTAAAATGGTTATATTAATATTAGATGTATTTACATATTATTGATAAAATTAATCATATGTTCCTCATATTATCTATAGATTTCCTTGGCCGCACACGACTGAAACCAGCCTAGATCCCTCTTAACTCCGGATCTATGAACCAGCCTAGATCCATCTTAACTCCGGATCTATCAAGCACCGAGAGGGATCAAATATCTCTAGGTGCAAACCTTTCCTCAAGTTTTTCACTCAAAAAGAGGTTTGCACCTAGAGATATTTGATCCCTCACGGCGCTTGATAGATCCAGAGTTAAGATGGATCTAGGCTGGTTTATGTACTTTTATAGGTGCAACAATATCCTGAATGTCCTGATTACAAAAAGTAGTGGCTCTCTCCACAAGAGAGGCAGAATACATCGCTGCCACAAAATCTTGCAAAGAGATGTTGTGGATGCAATTATTTTTAGGAGAGTTGGGAATAAATTAAGATAAATATTTTTTGCATTGTGATATTCAGAGTGTTATTCATTTAGAAAAAAACCCGGCATATCATTCTAAGACAAAACACATTGGTGTTCGACATCATTGGATCTATGAAGTGTTATTGATGGGCTACTACAATTGGAGAAAATAAACACTACAAAAAATCCAACTGATATGTTAATGAAGACTTTTCTAAGGGTGTTGGACACCTAATCCTTCTAAGGTTAGTGTCGAAGCTGAAGAGTCTTAGGGAGTCCAAGCTACATTGGAATATGAATCCAAAGGTCACCCCACAATGTATTATAAATGTATATCTTGTTAATGGTAATATAAATCTCATGCTTATCCTTCACTAATGTCTTCACCATTGGTGTATTTAACATGGTATCATAGCCATGATGAGTGGCATTCTTCTTCCTCATTGCGTGTTTATGTGTTAGGTTTTCTGCCCTGCAAAATTTTTCAACCTTAACTCTTGTTTATTGTCAAGCCAAACAACAACTAGGGACGTTTTGAAACATAGGGTTGCTCTTATTTTCCTTTAATAATGCTAGTCTCTGTGTTACAGACACCGTGCAATACTTTAACTTTCCTGCGACCTAAGGGTCCTCCTTCTTGTCAACGTGCCAGATTCTTTTCTCCCCCGGCACCTAATCTGTTGCATACTCCTCAGATTGCACCAAAACGTTGCCTCCATACACATTGCCTCTGCAGTGCATGTGTTTCTACCTCTGGTAGTCCATCGACACCACTTCATATCGACATTTATCCATTGTGGCCTTCTTCACAGTGCATCTCTCGCATCTCCTTTCACAATCTTCTCCTCCACTTTTTTCAGAGTCTCGATGCAAACATCCCTAGCCTCCATTTACCTATGTGTGTAGATGAGATAATTTAAAGGCATGAGAAGGTCTTGGTGAAGTTGGGAATGTGGACAGAAATGGAATCTATGTGATGCTTCCAGTGACCTGTTCTAGGGTGCTTGACTTTGGAAATCATTCAAAGTCTTTTATTTTGAGGGAATGTTGTATTTTAAGAGAAATAGATAAGGAGATTGTCGACTGTTAGTCATGTTTCCAGCAGGAGAAGAGCTCTCGACCTCAAGAATAATAGTCTTTTCGGCTAGGGTCTAAAAAAATATTTTCATATTGAAATCGAGATAAAGTCAATAACGAAGACTTGTAATGTTCTCTGGAATATCGTAGGTTATCGCATTATAAGAGAACACAAGAAAAAACATGTGGAATACATGAAAGGTAGGTTTTATTTATAAAAGCCGTGAATGAAAATTGATATTTAAAAAAGATTTCTAATGCAAAGTTTGAGATACTTTTCATGGCGTGGAGGATTTAAGTGGTGGAGGTGATAGACCAAATATCGATGACCGATTATGGTTGGAGCTAGATTATGAACGACCTCAACACCACCTCTCCTCATTGGCATTGCTCGGCCCTCCCACTGTGGCCTCTCCACTTTTGCGGTCTTCGCTGCTTCACTCCCTCATTCCTCACTAAACAGAACTTCGACCACCATTCAACCTTCTCCCTGATATTTTTACTTTTCCTAGCTTGAAGTATTTTGATATTTCTCACAACCAGCTGAAAAAAGAGGAAAAAGAGCATCACCTCTCAAATTGTTCAAGAATTTTGTGTGTCAATATGTGAGCTCATCTATAAGCTCCTCTCTTGTTCAGCTCAGATCTCCTTATGCTTAGTCCTCCTTGCATGGACTTTGTTCACGTAGCACTTCTAAACCTAATGCATTATGGATCAACTTAACATATGTTTTCATTTTAAAAGAAGTAAGGGCAAGGTAGAGTTTGAAGAAAACCCAAGAGACATTGATTCATTTTCTTTGAATGCACAAGTGACAATGATACCTGCATCAACGTCAACATCATGAAGATGAAAGATCTGATCATGTGGCTGAATTTTCCACCATCAGAGCCATAGTTTGCAGAGCTATATCCATTCATCATCTAGGGTTTGACCATTTCTAAAGGCTAAAGGTCTCGTTGTTTTTTTTTTACCTGTATTAAAAAAAAATGGGGGTGGGGGGCTCAATAGGCTTTTGTTATCATTATTAATAAGCCCAAGAATTGTTTCCAGATTGAGCTTCGAATTATCAAGTTATTATATTCATGGTCAAGAATTCAGAGTTTTTATTATTATAGATTTTGATTCATCTTGATTGCGAAAAATGAGTAAGACCAACTCAGATCAGTATTTAGCCGAACATTGAACTTGGAAAAGAAGCTAGTGGGAAAAGGTGAGTTGGCCTCCTTTGATTAAAAAAACATTCTTTCAAGTTTCATGGTATAATCAAAGTATAAATGACATAAAGTATAATGACAATTTATAAATAGTGTTGAAGGGTGAATTTTTGGTGAAAATTGACGCCTTTATTTATGGAGATTGGTTTGATAGAAAAATTAAAATTAATAATATATTAAAATTACTAAATACTCTAATACAATCAACTATTTATGACACAGTAAAAATAAACAAAACCACTCTTTTCAACATTCAAATATGTCTACAAACTGCACGTGAAAAGATAGAGGTTTTTCAACTTGAATCTCAATTCCAGCAAGAAGAGATACAACATAATAGACATCATTTTTAACTTGTTTAGAACATCAAGACAGACTCCCCTAAGAAAAAAAATCAATAATGTCACGGTTGATTTACATTAAATGCATATTTCAAGAGTAGATTAGCATGCAAGTGTGAAAATTCAGTCAACACTTCCCAAGTCACTCATCAGACCTTGGGAAAAGCTTGCCCATAACAAGCATAGAACTGTTCTTGGATATGACAAGGATGTGTCCTTTCATATTCAAGAATAGGTTGAACTTGTTTTTTCTAGATGATATTGCCTTGAGAAGGTGTATTGGGTCAAAATCAAACTCTCTAAGTCAAGATTGAAGTCTTTCCTTCAAGATCAAAGTTTATGGGTTGAAGAAAGTGATGCATAATGTTGTTGTTGTTTTTTACACTGCCAAGTCGAAAGTAGAATCAATAATAAGGCTAACTTGGTGTGGAGGAAGTGTGAGTCAAGGTCTATAGTATTGTATTATCTCAAGAAAACTATTCAAGGAAGAATTACTGACTCAGTTTTCCCCTAGAGTGGGGTTTTTCCCTAGTTGTCTTCCTATATATGGTGTCCTTGATCTATGTGCTATTGCTTTGGTAATTGATTGATGAACTAAAATAGAATAAGATAATAATAAACTAATAAGAATATAAAAACATCACAAGTAAATTATCAAGAACAAGAAAATATTTTTTCCTTTTTTATTTTCTAACAGTTCAAAATCAAGAGGAAGATCAAAATCAAGAACAGGAAGCCTCACTATGGAAGAGCATGACACAAGAGAAAGGATTCTTGGTTTTGGAATAAGGAACAGAACGAAAAGAAGGAACAAAAATCAACCAATAGAAATAAAAAATCAAGATACACAAAGGAAGGTGAGACTATTTTTGTAGCTTTTGAAAGTGATGTATTACTTACTATTTCAGTAGAAGAATCATGTTTATATATTTCTAGTAGTAACATTGATTGGGTACTTGAATCTGGAGCATCTCACCATGTGAACCCATGTAAAAATAATTTTTTTACATATGAAGAAGTTGATTGTGGTAGATTACATTTAGAAAATAATCATTTTTGTAATATTTCTAGAGTGGGAGATTCTCGAATCAAGACAAAGGATGGACATGGTATCTTGTTGAAAAAATTTAGGCATGTCCCATAGGTGCGTATGAGTTTGATCTCTATGGAAAGATTGGATAACAAAGGATGCTACACAACCTTTGGGAAAGGTGGCTGGAAAATTGCTAAAGGGTCATTGGTGATGGAAAAAGGATCTAAGACATGAACCTTATATACAATGATGGTAACAACAGAGATATCAGATACATTTGTTGTTGCAAAATAAGAAAACACGGTGGAGTTATGGGATAATCGATTGGGCCAAATGGGTGAAAAGGGGCTAAAAGTTGTTTTTGGTAAAACTCTACTTCCAGATTTGAAATCCTATGAACTTGAACTTTGTGAAAATTATATTTGTGGCAAGAAAAGAAGGGTTTCTTTTATGAGAGGTGGTAATGAAAAGAAAAGAAATTTGTTAAAATTGATACACTCTGATGTTTTTAGGCTATTGCATATTAAGTATTTAGGAGGAGCCTCATATTTTTTTATATTCATATATCAGATGCATCTAGGAAGGTTTGGGCCTACCCAATGAAAAGTAAAGGTGGGGTATTTCAGATATTTCAGAAATTTCATGTTGATGTTGAAAGGGAGACTAATAAATTTCTCCAGTTTTTTAGAACAAATAATGGTGGGGAGTGTTTCTCCAATGCATTCAATAATTATTGTAATAATTTTTTTATTAAACATGATAAGAATTGGCCTGGTACTCCACAACAAAATGGCACTTCAAAAAGGATGAACCACAGTATTATGGAGAAGGTAAGGAGTATGTTGTCAAATTCTGGATTGGAAAATAATTTTTGGGTAGAAGAAGTAAGGATATATTGTTACCTCATCAATCACTCACCTTCTATAGTTTAGATGGTGGTATTCCTGAAGAAGTTTGGACCGCTAGAAAAGTAAATTGTTATCACCTATTTTTTTTTAGATGTGAAGCATTCATGCATATTCTCAAAGAACATAGAATCAAATTAGATGATAGATCAGGTAATTGCATTTTTTTGGAATATGTGGATGGTGAATTTGGTCATCATCCATGGGATCCAATTAATCACAAAATTGTTGGAAGTATGGATGTAATATTTAATGAATATTTGATGTATAAAAGGCATGTAGGTGAAACATAGGTCAAGAAAATTATTGACGGGTTAATAGAACAACAAGAAAATATCCCACCATTAGAAGAATCCGAGCAACAAACTCAAGTACAAGATGGAAAATGAGAAGAAGAAAAGTGGTTGCATCCATTACAAGAGATTCAAGTGGAAAATACACTACTAGAGTTGGTTTGCAGGTCAACTAGTCCTCAAAAGAAGTCAAAAAGGTATCCACCCTTAGATTATATTTTTCTAACTGATGAAGGTGAACCTAGTTTTTTTCAGGAAGCTTGTGAAAGGGAAATTAATGAAAAGTGGAAGAAAGAAATGGAGGAAGAAATGGACTACCTGTTGAAAAATAAAGCTTGGGAGCTAATGAAGCTTCCAAAAGGAATAAATTCCCTACAAAAAAAAAATGGGTATACAAGATTAACCATGAGGGTGAAGAGAAGAAGGAAATATACAAATCAAGTCTGGTGGTGAAGATATTTTCAAAAAAAAGAAGGTATTGACTTTACAGAAAAAATTTTGACCTGTTGTTAAAATGTCATCCATAAGAGTTATTCATGGTATTGATGTTGCTTTAGACTTGGAATGTGAACAATTATATGTGAAGACATATTTTCTTCATGGAGAATTGAAGGAAGAAATTTATATGGAACAATCGGAAGGATTCAAGGTAAAAGGTAAAGAAGATCTTGTCAGTAGGTCGAAAAGATCCTTTATGGGATGAAACCGACACCTCGCCAATGGTACAAGAAATTTGATTAATTTATGCTAGAACATGGCTTCAAAATACTAGAGGTTGATCATTGTGTCTACATCAAGAGGTATGACAAATAAATGTATATCATACTACTGTTGTATGTGGATGATATGCTAATTATTGGACATGATAAGAACATGATTAATAAGTTGAATAAGGACTTGAGCAATCTATTCCAATGAAATATTTAGGTCCAACACAAAAAATATTGGGCATGAGTATTATACGTGATATAAATAATATAAATTTGTGGCTGACACAAGAAAAATATATTGAAAAGGTGTTATGAAGGTTCAATATGAAGGATGCCAAACCAGTTGGTGCAACCCTAGCATCATACTATAAAATTAATGTTGATTTGTGCCCTTATGATGACAATAATGAGGAAATGAGTAAAATCCCTTATGCTTCTATCGTTGGTAGCTTCATGTATGCCATGTTATGTACTCGTCCAGATATTTCACATTCAGTGGGATTAGTGATCAGGTTCCTTGGAAATCCAAACAAACAACATTAACAAGAAGTAAAGTGAATTTTGAGGTATCTCAAGGGTACTAGTAATTATTTTTTATGTTTTGGTAATAACAATGTTGTTCTTGAAGGTTACACATATGAAAACATGGTTGGAGATGTGGATACTAGAAATTCCACCATTGGTTATTTATGTACTTTTACAGGTGCAAAAGTATCTTGGATGTTCAGATTATATAAATTAGTGGCCCTCTCCACAAGAGAGGCAAAATACATCGTTGCCACAGAAGCTTGCAAAGAGATTTTGTGCATGCAATGATTTTTAGGAGAGTTGGCAATAAATTAAGATACATATTTTTTTCATTGTGATAGTCAGAGTGCTATCCATTTAGAAAAAAACCCAACATATCATTCTAAGACAAAGAACATTAGTGTTCGACATCATTGGATCTATGAAGTGTTAAATGATGGGCTACTACAATTGGAGAAAATAAACACTACAAAAAATCCAACTTATATGTTAATGAATAATTTTCCAGGAGTGTTGGACACCTAATCCTTCTAAGGTTAGTGTTGAAGCTGAAGAGTCTTAGGGAGTCCAAGAGACATTGGAATATGAATCCAACAGTCACCCCACAATGTATTATAAATTTATATATTGTTAATGGTAATAGTAATCTCATGCTTATCCTTCACTAATGTCTTCACCATTGGTGTATTTAACATGGTATCACAACCATGATGAGTGGCCTTCTTCTCCCTCATTGTGTGTTTATGTGTTAGGTTTTCTGCCCTGAAACTCTGTCAACCCTAACTTTGGCTTATTTTCAAGCCAAACAAAATATAGGGATGTTTTGAAACATAGGGTTGCTCTTATCTTCCTTGAATAATGCTAGTCTCTGTGTTACAAACATCATGCAATACTTTAACTTTCCTACAACCTAAGGGTCCTCCTTCTTGTCAATGTTTCATATTCTTTGCTCCCCCAGCGCCTAATCTGCTGAATACTCCTCATATTGCATCAATACACTACCTCCATACATGTTTCCTATGCAGTGCATGTGTTTCTACCTTCGGTAGTCCATTGACACCACTGCATATCGACATTGCTCCATTCTGGCCTTCTTCACAGTGCATCTCTCACATCTCCTTTCACAATATTCTCCTCCACTTTTGTCGGAGTCCTAGTGCATATATCCCTAGCTAATTTTCCTCTCAAAAAAATCAAATTCTTCTTTAGACCCAATACAAACATCACATCCTTGAGCCTGAGAGGGGAGCCCGACTCCCTCTAAATGGTGACTATGCAAATCCCAGTCACACTATACCTTCCCTCATCTGCCATCTCAGTGTGCATCTGGATATGTTTCTCCTCCAAGTCACTAAAAATTTCTTTGTTCCTCTTCATGTGAAATGAGGCACCATTTTCCAAATACCAGATACTTACCATCATTATCCTTTCCATGCATGCAATGAGGGTGAAGCCAAGCTCAAATTTTGAATCCAAATCTTCTCCTGCTGCTCCTCCCGAGGTCTTCCTTCTTTCCTTCTTGTGCGGACACTATGTGGCATAGTGTCCAAATTCATGACAGTGAAAGAACTTGATTCTAGACAATTCTTTCTTCTTGCCCCTCTTGATGGGATTCTGGTTTGGATTGGAATTTCTTCCCTTTTCCCTTCTTTGCCTTTTCAACCAAGGGAAAATTTTCTTCATCCTCACCCTTGGATGAAGTCCCATCTATGGTATTCCGCCTTATTTCCTTCAGTACCAAATCAGACCATAATCGTTCCCAATTTGGTAGTTTCCCCCTCTCATTCATCGAATCTTGGTAGTTGTGCTAGCTCTTGGGAAGGCCTAGAAGAGCTAGGCTCACCAAATAATTATATGGGACTGTGACACCAACTCCTACAAGTTCATCACGACATTGTGTCAACCTGCTCAGATACTACTGAATTGAGTCATTCTTTTAAGACCATTCTTTGATTACATCTACCACCTATACACATGGGACTAGTCTACAACTAATAGTACATTGCCTTGGAATCTCCATCTCAACTGGGTAACTCGAATTATCTACATGCAACAATTCCCTATATGTGAAATATATATAATATAAATCAAATTACTAAGAACCAACATAAATCCATCTTACCTAAGGATGCAAACAAATTGACTAATAAGAATAGAGGAAAGGTAGTGCATGATTGTTTTAATTTTTTCATTATTGTATTTTCTTTGACATTATTGATTCAAAATATAGGTTTAATATTTTAAGAGAGAGAGAGAGAGCAGGGGGAGAGAGAGAGAGGGAGATAGTGACAAAGGTTGAGGGCGGAGAGAGAGAGGGATGGGGAAATAAACTGCTCAAAACCCCTTATTATATGTATTGCATTAATCAAAGAATAGAGATGAAATACAATGCTTGCTCAAGCATGAGCACAACCTGCAAGTGTATAGTTTATCTCTTTGCTTGAATAATTGAACTTGACCAATACTTAGCCAAATTTTCAAGCCTTTGAAGCTCCTATTTCCTTGCGTTGTTCCTTGAGGAATTATCCCCTATTTTTTAGGAAAATTCCTCAATTGGATTGTGCAATTCCTGTAGGCCCATTCTTTGACCGCATGCACCACCTGTACACATGGGACTAGTCTACAAATGATAAAAAATTGTCTTGAAATCTCCATCTCAACTAGGTAACTCGAATTCTGTGCACGCAACCGTTATTTTGGGTTGATTGATAATTTCAGTTAACTAGATGACCAGGGTGTGATTGAAGTTACACTGCACAACTTTACCTTCCACTAGTTTCTCGAACAATTGGAACTAGTTTAAGTGACGATAACTCAAATGAATTGAAATAGATTGCTACAAATTAGAAATCAATCATACTGAAATGAATTCAAGGTTCCCCAACTCTAATTAACTGAGTTTGACAAGAGCCATGTCACCTGAGTTAACTACCTCGATGATTTTGTTGATGTGGAAATTAGAATTTTCTCTAATTTGACCAAGGCAAGGTCAAAGTGAGATTTTCTTGCTGCATTTTCAACATGTTTAAAATTTAACATTTAACAAATTTAATCTAATGTCAATGTTGGCCCAATATATTTGTGGATGTGTAGGCTTAAATGTTTAACGTTTAACAAAAACATTTAACTTAAAAAAATAAAAATAAAACAATACAAGTAATAAAAAAAGTTAAAAGTAATAAATAAAAAGTTAAAAGTAATATAAAGCATGAATAAGATTCATTACCATACCATGGGGCAATACTGTGGCTTATCAATACCACATGCCCAAAAATCATAGCTTAATTCACAATCAAAATATTTTATAACAATATGACACGATTCTTAACATGGATATTCACTCCCACTTTACCGTAGATAGTATTAACATGTAAATATGCTTTATTACAATACCATGAGCCAATATTTTATAACATAATTTATTTCAGAATCAAAATAATTTATAAATATTTTATTTTAATTTAATTTTATAACATTTTTTTAATTAAATCTAAAAGGAAAAAAGGTTATCATTACTTTTGAGATATATCTAAACCCTTTATCCTCGAAACTAGTAAAAATATTGTCCTAGAAATTAAATCAAGTTTTCAATAAAATTAAAATTGAGAATAATTTTATATATTCAGTGCCTTGGATCAGGAAAAGGGACTCTTTATTGCCCTTTGACTTAATTGTTTCTCAGCTCCAGCTCCTTACGGCATGATCAAGATCCGTATACTCGAGGGTTCAATCATGCATCAGATTCTACCGGTGATTCCCGGGTGTGTGTGTGAGATGTTTTAGACCTCATGAGGGGGTGGCCCTTCAGGTAGCCCCCCACATGCCTGGATGACCTCTTCATTATAGCCTTCGATGCAACTCCACAAATTTGATGGTTCCGGCCTCAACCGCGTGTAGTGCCTTTTAGTTTGCATGTATCATTCAGATTTTTAGAGCCCTCTCCTGTTTACAGGGCCTCTTTGATTGTACTTATATCTCATGTACTCAGATATTATTGGATAAGTCCTGTTTGTTATCCCAGGCATAGTATGTATGTGGGATTGATTATCATGTTTTTATCTTACTCATGTTTATGCCAGCATGTACTATATAGTTCAGTCCCTTGTTTACTGGATGCATTATTCTTTGTACTTTGTCTCGGTGGGCATAGGTATGCCTCCCCCCGCCTCTTGTAGCACAGGTACTCACTCATAAAAGAGACTTGTCGCACCTGTAAGTCTCACCTCCTCAGGGTCTTGTCCTCTATCACTTTGGTCTACCTTATATTTCTCTCTCTCTGACTTCCCCTTCGGTGTCTAGTGATTAAGTTCTTACAACTTACTTCAATCATACAATTAGCTCCTAATGCTCGCACACTGGGGGAAATATGTTACACCAATTTTTGGTCATCTAACCTATTACTATTAGATGGACCAAAGTACACCATGTAAGACCAATTTTACCCTAAGTAAAATTTCTTTCACTATGAAAAATAACTTAGTAATCCTTAATTTATTAATTTGTTTATGGTCTAAACAGAAAACCCCATGAGGAATATTGAATAAAATCACATTTGTTTGATTTTCCTCATGGAATAATTAGTTAAACAACAGTTTAATTAATATTCCTGGACATATTTAACCCAAAACATGAAAATTAATGAGATAAATCATTATTTATCTTATTATTTTCTAGGAATAATTATCTAAACATTATTTAGGTGCAAGATGGAGAGATTTGGCGATTTCTCTTTTGAATTAGGTCTTCTGGCATCCAAAAACGCTACCGCCGCTCACTGGTTATCGACCTGGAGGTGCTACCATGGCCATTGGCACTGTGATTCTCATGCTGATCTCTGAGGCGGCTTATCTGCGTGGTTTTGGAACCGAACTCGTATTGTCCGCGCTTGCGCATCGGATGGGAAGGCGACCCCCTGCAGACTGAAGCGATGTTGTGCTGAGCAGAGCACCAGTATTAATCTGATTCGTGGCAGCTATGGTTTCCAAAATCACCATGGTTTTGTGGTGGCAATGGAAATATATTATGGGGGGCGGTTATCACCTAAGCCAGTGGGCGACCTGTGGGCTAATAACCCATATAGCTTCGACTTCTTTGGTTTTCTGCGCTTGGGATTCCGAATGCTAGCACTGGTTGGTACATACCTGCCTGCTGAACCAAAGACACAAATGAACTGATGCATTACCTCTACAAATGATTATCGGAGCTGCGATTCCCCCA
>CM076569.1:871209984-871351268 GCA_034641835.2 Pinus albicaulis
CGAGGTAAGCTCTACTCCTAGAGATCGAAACTCAAAACTTTCCATAGGTGCCTTGTCACAGGTCTCCACAAGCCAAAAAACTCCTTGTTACAGGTTTGTAATTTATGGTTGTATCTTCCTTGTCACAGGTCTCCACAGGACCAAAAATTTTAGAAGTATTATCCTTGCCTCAGACCAAAAATATGATCCAATAGGGTCGAAAAGATCTGATCCAAAGTATAAAGGGGTTTTCTCCAAAAGGTGTTAGGCATGAGACCAAATCAAGTCAAATTTTTTAATGCACATGGTATTCACAACCCATGGTATTATAATGAAATATTTGTATATATAGGGGTATGATTAAAAAAGAATCATGGGTGAGAAAGAACGAAGTGAGTTAAATGTATAAATATTTTCATTGTGATAATAAAAAATAACTGAACCATTTCTCTGTTTTTTTCCCCAAAATGGGGTTTTCCATGTAAATATGGTGTTTGGTGTTTGAGTAAATTTTTGAGTTATTTCTTGTTTTAGTGCATGAAAATTTTTATTTTTCAGTTAAATATTATTTCTGCTGTTTTTTTATTAACAAGTTGTATCAGAGAGAGGTTGTTCTATTTGTTTTTTGGTGTATGCCATGTGATTGTTGGGAATAATTATGAGCATGGAGATAGTGACATTAAGTGATGTGGAGAAATTAAATGGGGCTATTTTTTTCCCTATTGAAGGCACAAATGGAGGACATACTTATTTTCAAGGATCAATATTTCTCGATTGATGGAGTAGTGAAGAAGCCCTCATCAATGATGGATGAAAAATGGAATAATATGGATAGAAATACCATCGCCTCAATTCTTCAATATTCAGAAAAGAATGTATATCTTAATGTCGTTGGAGAAAAGACAACAGAAGGGTTGTGGAAAAAGCTACATGATTGATATGAGAAGAACACGACATCGAACAAAATCTTATTGATGAAGAATTTGTACAATCTCAATATGAAGGAAGGTGCTTCAATAGCGAAGCATTTGAATGAGTTTAATATAATAAGTCAAATTTCCTCTGTCAAAATTATTTTGGATGACAAGATTAGAGCCATATTATTATTGTTCTCTATGCCATATAACTAGGATAATTTGATACTATCTATTAGCATTTCAACACCTACATATACCCTAAAGCTTGATGATGTCAGTAGAAGTTTAATGAATGTGGATTTTCATCATAAATTAATTACAGAAAACAAGGGAGGAGAAGCTATAGACTTATATGATCATGGAAGGAAAATTGAACATGGTAGACAAGGGAATTCATGTTGAAGAATGTAACTAGGTTCAGTCGTCATTATTGTATTTGAGTCGCTATGTAATGTACTTATAAAAAGAATAAAGAAAATAATTTTTAATATTGTTACAATGAATTATTAATGCATGGGTTTCATGCTTAGGTCATTATGTTTTAGGTCAAAGTCCCCATTGAGGACTTCTAGGATCTATTCTGAGTTTACAGAGTCATTGTATATTTAAAGGGACCCTTCTTGGGATTTCAAATCATGTAAAAGGGTCTAGTATTGAGTCAAATATCATTTATGGTACATCCACATCAAGTCGGAATTAAGGAGATCAAGTCGAACTCAAGTCAACTAATTTGACCTCACCCCAAGCCTATATATACAAGGATATCAAATTCATTCGGAGCATCATCTCTCACACATATAAGTTCGATATCTACTATTGCCTAGAAGAAAGTGTGAAGTGAAGGAAGAGGGCTAAAGGAGTGGAAGTTTGGTCAAGGTGAAATAGAAAAGGAAAATTAAAATTTAGGTATCTCTCTCTCTCTCTCTCTCTCTCTCTCTCTCTCTCTCTCTCTCTCTCTCTCTCTCTTGTGATCTATATTGGAAGATCAAATTCCCTCACTATCTTATTAGGGTTTCTACTTTCTAGGAGATATTTTCCTTCAAGACTCAACAGTTGGAAAGAAGCTCCCATTTTTGAAGAATTATGGACTACCTACAGCTAAGAGAAATTAAGAATCTCATTAGTAGCCAACAATGAATAAGTTTCAAATTCCTACACCACTCAAAAAAAGAATGGAAACGTCAAGAAGTCGAAGGGTCCAATAAGGAAGGTTGAAATTTCCAAGGTGGAATGTTGTGAATGTCCTAAAATGGGTCACTATAAAAGTGATTGCCCCAACAATCCTAAAAATAAGAAAAGAGAAAGAGATCATGAAAATGTTTTTGAAGAAATATCTCCTAAGAAAGTTAAACCCAAAGAATATAACATAAGGGGCTTACACTACTAAGCCCTTTGCTCTTAACCTTAGACATTTCATTTGTATATTTTTTATTTTTAGTATTTGTAGGTTTAACATATTCTTTGAAAAAAGACGTTTTTATTTTTATAAGTTTTTAGGTATCCCTAAAGCTTTGGAGGGAGCCCTCAACAACTCCCAAATATAAGTATCTCGTTTCTTTTCAGTTTTGGTTTCATATACTTATTTAAGTTTTGATTATATTAAATACTAATGACATTTCTACCTCCATTTCTTTGTCTAGGAAATGACTTGTTGAATGCTCAAGGATTGTGAAAGAAGGCCTCACAAGACAAATCATCGTAGTTAAATTAGGGGAATTTTGAGGTATAAAATGGGCCTCCTAAGGAAATTATAAAATAATAATGGAAATCATAAAATAAGATTAGATTACATCATCAAATTTTAGAGGGAAAGAAGAAAAAACTGTTTTTTCAACTTATCTCCCTATGTTTTTACTCAAATTTCAAGCGTGAACACACGTTGGATGAAAAATTTTATTCCTCATCCAAGGAGTACCCATGTTTCATACTTTTAGATGGACTCTACGACACGAAAATTGATAAATGCATGAAAAAATGTGATTGCAATCACATTTTTTCATGTATTTCTCATTTTTCGTGTCGTAGGGTCCATCGAAAAGTATGCAACATGGGTACTCCTTGGAAGAGGAATTAAATTTTGCATCCTATGAGTACTCCTGCTCGAAATTTGAGTAAAACCATACAGAGATAAGTTGAAAATACAAGTTGAAAAAGGTAGTTTTATTATTTTATTATTTTTTAATCTTTTTACTTTTGTACCCCAATAATGGTGAACCATCCCCCATGGTTGACAACATCATCTTGAATCCTATTGGTTATTATAAGGTTTGTTTTGGTTGTACATTTTTCTTAGGAGGCCCATTTTAGACCTCAAAAGTTATCTAATGAGGTTTTTCAAGAAACAAAGGTATGCCTTAGATCATAAGCTTTGTTCTCTTCATAATCATTCTCTTTGGAAATCCATTCTACATTACTAACAATTTTTGTGTCTAACTCTATTGAATCATAAAGATTATTGTTTGGGATGATTCATCATTTCATAAATCTACCCTCATATATTTGATTGTTTGTATAAAATAACCCTATAAAGGTTATCTAGAAAAATATAACCTAAGGGTATGCTAATAATGTATGAAACCCTAACCTTCTTAGGGTTATTGATGGAGTCTAAAGAAATTTCTATTATGTTTTGATATATTGATGATGTCATGTTTGGGGTTTGATATTGTTAGCATAGTTCTTTTTTAAGTCATGAGTCTATTTTATTTTATTTTATTTAAGGATAGAATTTGAAAACTTTCAAAAAAAAATTGAACGCTACTTAAATTTCCAGTAGTGTCTATTTTAGCCCTTTTCGTACATTCTTTTTAATTCTCTTTTTGTCTATTTTTCTTTAACCCTATGCTACCAAAAATTCTGGTAACTCCCCATATTTTTAAAGAAATAAAAAAAGTGCATCTACTTTGTGTTAAGCCATGTGTTTCTATTTTAAAATATAGTTTAAATATTTTATCATGATTCAGGTCACGTGATAGGAAAGATTTATGGTCAATAATGTTAATTTAGGGTCATGGTTATACGTGAACCCTAGGTGTCAATCCGCAGTCAAGAGCAGCTTAGTCGTTGTTCTGTTCTGTCTGTCATCTGAGTCACCTCATTAATATGTCAATGTACGTGTTATGTGTTGGAATAGATCGTGGATCCCTGGTTTTAATGCGATGACTTTTTGGTTGATCACACATAGAAAGTGCCGAAAATTTAGGCCAGTAATAAAGATTTAGTGGAGGTGAGTGTCAGTTACACACTTGCTCATCTCTAGCCACCTGTAGCATACCATCTGAAGCTACGCAGCCAACTGAAGATCATAATGACTATCATAGGGTGCATGCTATGGTCCAAGATACTTACCATAATGAAAAATATCTGACATGGTAAGGTGAACCAATGTATCTATTTTAAACCACTGAGAAGGAAGGAAGACTATCAGTTTTGAGTTTAACTGTTGGTGAACGATATATTCTAGTGAGTAGCTTGAGAAAGGAGTCTTATATTTCAGATAAGATCTCATAGAAGACACAACAACACCTGTTAGGTGAGCTCCTTTATCCTTGACACCTATCATATTTCAGCATACAATCTTATTTATTACTGAAGATAGCTAAGAGAGGAGGAAAGCTAAAATGAATTGAGCCACAAGGAGATGACCTAGTGGATGCTAGTTCAAATATGAGAAGGTTTTTTGTTCAAGAAGGGTGGCATCCACTGTGTTCAATACTAGGAAGTTCTCACTTAGGAGTAGCTCAGGAGTTTTCACATTCTTTCAATGGACAAGAAGCAACCATTTATGGTCTTGAATGGCAGGTATCAAAAAATTCAATTGATGAGGCATTCAACCTTCCATGGGAAGGATAAAAGTGGTTTAAATGCCAAGTCATCATTGGAGGAGACCTCAACATTTTTCTTAAAGATGGACATAGAGATCCCAACTGGGCCAATTGATTTCACAGCAGTTACCTCAAGAGTGAATGGGCTAAGGCTGTTAAGCTCATAAAAATTTATCTCACCTGTGAGAAGAGATACACTATGGTTTTTATTTATGATTATATGATATTTCCATTTTATATTGCAGGTATGAAGACCCTCAACTTGCCATTCTTTCTATTGAATAGCCTGACAAAGATATCAGCTAGGATTCAAACACACACAGTTACTTCATAATATAGTCTATATCATCAAGTTGTTATCAAATTGTTAGTTGAGGAAGAACTCAGGAAAAGAAATCAATCATGGGACCATTTTCTATTTTACAGGGTAGGCCAACCTGCACCTATACCAGATGTTCCAGCTCAACCATCTTCAACTTCACAACAACACCCCCAGCCTATAAAAAGAACAAAGAGAAAGGCTAAAAAGGAGAATATCCATAAAAAGACTAAGATCAGAAAAGAAAAGACTCCTTCAGTCCAGATTGAGAGGAATTGGAGAAAGGAGAGATCTCATCAATAAATAAACCTAAATATTCTCAAAAATCAAAATAAGTTGATCTCCCTAGGTTAAGAGGGAACTTGGATAGAAGAAAACTCCCTGGTTGTGAGGGAGGGAATACCATAGTTATGATCGGAGAATGAATTTTAAAGAGTATGTTGATGCATGTGAAGTAGGAAAGGAAAGTGTATGATTGAGGAAAAATATTCATAGTCCTACTGAGATAAGTTGAGAAGCAACACCAAGTTATTTGAAAGACCCCATAGGTTTATATTTGATTATGTACATTTGAAAGTGTATTACATATTCGGGTTGTGTTTTTACATGTAAATATCTCGAAGGTTTTATAAGCATGTTGGTTCCTGATCAGTTTGATCAGGAGAGATTTGTTGTTGTTGAGGCTTTGTTTGTAAAGCATTTCCTGGGGGACATTAGGATGACACTTTGTATTGATGTCTGGTAGGGAGGGTGTCATTGGTTGGATGTGTACCTAGATCCTTGGGTTGATGGTTAGTAATTAATCCATATGGTACCTAGAGAGGATGAAAGCTTTAGTCCATCTTATTCCCACTTGGATAGATTTCCCTGGTCAGGAATCTAGTTTGTGGAATTGTTGTGCCTAAATTGTTGAGATACCTTGGATAGATTTCCCTGGTTAGGAATCTAGTCCATTACATTGAGGTGCCTAAAAATTATTCATAATTCACATAGTTGGAGATATTCCTTTTACTTTTATATTATTAATACCTCCCTATTTAATAGGGAGTGTTGAAGAATGTAACTAGGTTCGGTCTTCAATATTGTATTTGAGTCACTATGTCATGTACTTATCAAAAGAATAAAGAAAATATTTTTTATTAAGGTTACAATGAATTATTAAAGTATGGGTTTCATGTTTGAGTCATTATGTTTTAAGTCAAATTCCCCATTGAGGACTTCTAGGATCTATTCTGATCTTATAGAGTCATTATATATTTGAAGAGACCCTTCTTGGGATTTTGAATCATGTAAAAAGGTCTAGTATTGAGTCAAATATGATTTATGGCACCTCCACACCAAGTCGGCCTTAGGGAGATCAAGTCGGCCTCAAGTCAAGTAATTCGATCTCACCCCAAGGATATATATACAGGGATATCGAATTCATTTGGAGCATCATCTCTCACACACAAAGTTTGATATAAAATATTGCCTAGAAAAAAATTTGAGGTGAAGGAAGAGGGCTAAAGGAGTGCAAGTTTGGTCAAGGTGAAGGAGAAAATCAAAACAAAAAATTTGGTATCAGCTCTCTCTCTCTCTCTCCTTCTTTAGATTGGAAGATCGAAGCCCCTCATTGTGTTGTTGTTGCCAGTTGTTGCTACCAAGACAAGAATAGGTTGAACTTGTTTTTGCTAGATGATATTGCCTTGAGAAGGTGTATTGGGTCAAAATCAAACTCTCTAAGTCAAGATTAAAGTATTTCTTTCAAGGTCAAAGTTTTTGGGTCGAAGAAAGTGCTGCATAATGTTTTTGTTGTTTTTTCTGCTGCCACGTCGAAAGTAGCATCAATAAGAAGGATAACTTGGTGTGGAGGACGTGTGAGTCAAGGTCTAGAATATTGTATTATCTCAAGAAAACTATTCAGAATTACTGACTCGGTTTTCCCATAGAGTGGGGTGTTTCCCTAGCTGTCTTCCTATATATGGCATCCTTGATCTATGTGCTATTTATTTGGTAATTTATTGATGAACTAAAAGAGAAGAAGATAATAATAAACTAATAAGAATATAGAAACATCGTAAGTAAATTATCAAGAACAAGAAAATATTTTTGCCTTTGTGATTTTCTAACAGTTCAAAATCAAGAGGAAGATCGAAATCAAGAAAAAGAAGTCTCACTGTGGAAGAACATGACACAAAAGAAAGGATTGTTGGTTTTGGAAGAAGGAACAGAAGGAGCAGAAGGAACAAAAATTAACCAATAAAAATAAAAAATCAAGATACACAAAGGAAGGTGAGACTATTGTTGTAGCTTCTGAAAGTGATGTATTACTTACTATTTCAGTAGAAGAATAATGTTTATATATTTCTAGTAGTAACATTGATTGGGTACTTGAATCTGGAGCATCTCACCATGTGAACCCATGTAAAAATAAATTTTTTACATATGAATAAGTTGATTGTGGTAGAGTACATTTAGAAAATAATCATTTTTGTAATATTTCTAGAGTGGGAGATGCTCGAATCAAGACAAAGGATGGACATGATATCTTGTTGAAACAAGTTAAGCATGTCCCATAGGTGCGTATGAGTTTGATCTCTATGGAACGAATGGATAACGAAGGATGCTACACAACCTTTGGGAAAGGTGGCTGGAAAATTACTAAAGGGTTGTTGGTGATGGATAAAGGATCTAAGACATGAACCTTGTATACAATCATGGTAACAATAGAGATATCAGATACACTTGTTGTTGCAAAATAATAAAACAAGATGGAGTTATGGGATAAGCGATTGGGCCAAATGGGTCAAAAGGGGCAAAAAGTTATTTTTGGTAAAAATCTACTTCTTGGTTTGAAATCCTATGAACTTGATCTTTGTGAAAATTATATTTGTGGCTAGAAAGGAAGGGTTTCTTTTATGAGAGATGGTAATAAAAAGAAAAGAATTTTGTTAGAATTAATACACTCTTATGTGTTTATGTCGTTGCATAATAAGTCTTTAGGATCCTCATATTTTTTTATATTCTTAGATCAAATGCATCTAGGAAGGTTTGGGCCTGCCCTATGAAAAGTAAAGGTGGGGTATTTGAGATATTTCATAAATTTCATGTTGATGTTGAAAGGGAGACTAATAAATTTATCAAGTGTTTGAGAACAAATAATAGTGGGGAGTGTTGCTCCAATGCATTCAATAATTATTGTAATAATTTTTTCATTAAACATGATAAGAATGTACCTGGTACTCCACAACAAAATGATACTGAAAAAAGGATGAACTGTAGTATTATGGATAAGGTGAGTATGTTGTCAAATTCTGGATTGGAAAAGAATGTTTGGGTAGAAGAAGTAAGGATATCTTGTTACCTAATCAATCACTCACCTTCTATAGTTTAGATGGTGGTATTCCTGAAGAAGTTTGGACCGCTAGAAAGGTAAATTATTATCACCTAATTTTTTTAGATGTGAAGCATTCATGCATATTCTCAAAGAACATAGAATCAAATTTGATGGTAAATCAAGTAATTGCATTTTTTTGGAATATGTGGATGGTGAGTTTGGTCATCGTCCATGGGATCCAATTAATCACAAAATTGTTGGAAGTATGTATGTAATATTTAATGAATCTGTGATGTATAAAAGGCCTGCAGGTGAAACATAGGTCAATAAAATTATTGAGAAGTTTATATAACAACAATAAAATATCCCACCATTGGAAGAATCTGAGCAACAAACTCAAGTACAAGATGGAAAATGAGAAGAAGAAAAATGGTTGCATCCATTACAAGAGATTCAAGTGGAAAATACACTACTAGAGTTGGTTTGTAGGTCTACTAGGCCTAAAAATAAGTCACAAAGGTATTATATTTTTCTAACTAATGAAGGTGTACCTAATTGTTTTCAGGAAGCTTGTGAAATGGAAAGTAGTGAAAAGTTGAAGAAAGAAATGGAGGAAGAAATGGAATATTTGTTGAAAAAAAAATCTTGGGAGCTAGTGAAGCTTCCAAAAGGAATAAATTCCCTACAAAACAAATGGGCATACAAGATTAAACATGAGGGTGAAGAGAAGAAGGAAATATACAAATCAAGTCTGGTGGTGAAGGGATTTACAGAAAAAGAAGGTATTGACTTTACAAAAATAATTTCACCTGTTGTTAAAATGTCATCCATAAGAGTTATTCTTGGTCTTAATGTTTCTTTAGACATGGAATGTGAACAGTTAGATTTGAAGACAACTTTTCTTCGTGGAGAATTGAAGGAATAAATTTATATGGAACAATCGGAAGGATTCAAGGTAAAAGGTAAAGAAGATCTTGTCTATAGGTTGAAAAGATCCTTTATGGGATGAAACTGACACCTCACCAATGGTACAAGAAATTTGATTAATTTATGTTAGAACATGGCATCAAAATACTAGAGGTTGATCATTGTGTCTACATCAAGAGGTATGCCAAATAAAGTTATATCATACTACTGTTGTATGTGGATGATATGCTAATTATTGGACATGATAAGAACATGATTAATAAGTTGAATAAGGACTTGAGAAATCTATTTCCAATGAAATATTTAGGTCCAACAAAAAAAATATTGGGCATGAGGATTATACATTATATAAATAATATAAATTTGTGGCTGACACAAGAAAAATATATTGAAAAGGTGTTATGCAGGTTCAATATGAAGGATGCCAAACCAGTTGGTGCACCCCTAGCATCACACTACAAACTTAATGCTGATTTGTGCCCTTATGATGACAAGAATGAGGAAATGAGTAAAATCACTTATGTTTCTATCGTTAGTAGCTACATGTATGCCATGTTATGTACTCGTTCAGATATTTCACATTCACTGGGATTAGTGAGACCAAACAAACAACATTGACAAGAATTAAAGTGGATTTTGAGGTATCTCAAAGGTACTAGTAATTATTGTTTATGTTTTGGTAATAACAATGTTGTTCTTGAAGGTTACACATATAAAAACATGGTTGGATATGTGGATACTAGAAAGTCCACCATTGGTTATTTATGTACTTTTATAGGTGCAACAGTGTCCTGGATGTCTTGATTACAAAAATTAGTGGCCCTCTCCACAAGAGTGACAGAATACATCGTTGCCACAGAAGCTTGCAAAGAGATATTGTGGATGCAATTATTTTTAGGAGAGTTGGGAATAAATTAAGATAAATATTTTTTGCATTGTGATAGTCAGAGTGCTATCCATTTAGAAAAAAACCTGACATATCATTCTAAGACAAAGCACATTGGTTTTCGACATCATTGGATCTATGAAATGTTATTAATGGGCTACTACAATTGGAGAAAATAAACACTACAAAAAATCCAACTAATATGTTAATGAAGACTTTTCCAAGGGTGTTGGACACCTCATCCTTCTAAGGTTAGTGTCGAAGCTGAAGAGTCTTAGGGAGTCCAATATACATTGGAATATGAATCCAAAGGTCACCCCACAATGTATTATAAATGTATATCTTGTTAATGGTAATATAAATCTCATTCTTATCCTTCACTAATGTCTTTGCCATTGGTGTATTTAACATGGTATCATAGCCATGATGAGTGGCCTTCTTCTTCCTCATTGTGTGTTTATGTGTTAGGTTTTCTGCCCTGCAAACTCTGTCAACCTTAACTCTTGTTTATTTTCAAGCCAAACAACAACTAGGGAAGTTTTGAAACATAGGGTTGCTCTTATCTGCCTTGAATAACGCTAGTCTCTGTGTTACATACATCGTGCAATACTTTAACTTTCCTGCGACCTAAGGGTCCTCCTTCTTGTCAATGTGTCAGATTCTTTTCTCCCCCAGCACCTAATCTGCTGCATACTCCTCAGATTGCTCCAATACGCTACCTCCATACACGTTGCCTCTGCAGTGCATGTGTTTCTACCTCTAGTAGTCCATCGACACCACTTCATATCAACATTTATCCATTGTGGCCTTCTTCATAGTGCATCTCTCGCATCTCCTTTCACAATCTTCTCCTCCACTTTTGTCAGAGTCCCGATGCAGATATCCCTAGCCTCCATTTACCTATGTGTGTAGATGAGATAATTTAAAGGCATGAGAAGGTCTTGGTGAAGCTGGGAATGTGGATGGAAATGGAATCTATGTGATGCTTCCAGTGACCTATTGTAGGGTGCTTGACTTTGGAAATCATTCAAAGTCTTTGATTTTGAGGGAAATGTTGTATTTTAAGAGAAAGAGATAAGGAGATTGTTAAATGTTATTCATGTTTCCAGCGGGAGAAGAGCTCTCGACCTCAAGAATAATAGTCTTTTCAGCTAGGGTCTAAAAAAATATTTTCATATTGAAATCGAGATAAAGTCAATAAGGAAGACTGGTAAAGTTCTTTGAAATATCGCAGGTTGTCGCATTATGAGAGAACACAAGAAAAAATATGTGGAATAAACGAAAGGTAGGTTTTATTTATAAAAGTCGTGAATGAAAAATGATATTTAAAAGAGAGTTCTAAAGCAAAATTTGAGAGACTTTTCATGGAATGGAGGATTTAAGTGGTGGAGGTGATAGACCAAATATCAATGACCGATTATGGTTGGAGCTGGATTATGAATGACCTCAACACCGCCTCTCCTCATTGGCACTGCTCGGCCCTCCCACTGTGGCCTCTCCATTTTTGTGGTCTTCGCTGCCTCACTCCCTAATCCCTCACTAAACAGAACTTTGACCACCATTCAAACTTCTCCCTGATATTTTTAATTTTCCTAGTTTGAAGTATTTTGATATTTATCACAACTAGCTTTCTGAAAAAAGAAGAAAAAGAGCATCACCTCTCAAATTGTTCAAGAATTTTGTGTGTCGATCTGTGAACTCATCTACAGGCCCCTCTCTTGTCTCAAGATTTTTATATCTCTTCTCTGTGGATTGAATTAAGTTGGTTTCCCAAACTCTTGTCGCTCAATCCTCGACTCCCCTCACACTCGGTTCAACTCAGATCTCCTTATGCTCAGTCCTCCTTGCATGGATTTTGTTCACATAGCGCTTCTAAACCTAATGCATTCTGGATCAACTTAACATATATTTTCATTTTAAAATAATCAAGGGCAAGGTAGAGTTCAAAGCCAACCCAAGAGACATTGATTCATTTTCTTTGCATGCACAAGTGACAATGATACCTGCATCAACTTCAACATCATGAAGATGAAAGATCTGATCATGTGCTAAATTTTCCACCATCAGAGCCATAGTTTGCAGAGCTATATCCATTCATCGTCTAGGGTTTGACCATTTACAAAGGCTAAAGGTCTCGTTGTTTTTTTGTTGACCTGTATTAAAAAAATGGGGGTGGGTGGCTCAATAGGCTTTTGTTATCATTATTAATAAGCCCAAGAATTGTTTCCAGATCGAGCTTCGAATTATCAAGTTATTATATTCATGGTCAAGATTTCAGAGTTTTTATTATTATAGAGTTTGATTCATCTTGATTGCGGAAAATGAGTAATACCAACTCAGATCAGTATTTAGCCGAACATTGAACTTTGTGGAAAAGAAGCTAGTGGGAAAATGTGAGTTGGCCTCCTTTGATTAAAAAAAAATGCTTTCAAGTTTCATGGTATAATCAAAGTATAAATGACATAAAGTATAATGACAGTTTATAAATAGTGTTGAAGGGTGAATTTTTGCTGAAAATTGACACCTTTATTTATGGAGATTGGTTTGATAGAAAAATTCAAATTAATAATATATTAAAATTACTAAATACTCTAATACAATCAACTATTTATGACACAGTAAAAATAAACAAAACCACTCTTATCAACATTCAAATATTTCTAGAAACTGCACTAGACAAGATAGAGTTTTTGTAGCTTAAATCTCAGATCCAGCAAGAAGAGATACAACATAATAGACATCATTTTTAACTTGTTTAGAACATCGAGACAGACTCCCCTAAGAAAAAAATCAAAAATGTCACGGTTGATTTACATTCAATGCCTAGTTCAAGAGTAGATTAGCATGCAAGTGTGAAAATTCAATCAACACTTCCCAAGTCACTCATCAGAACTTGGGAAAAGCTTGCCTATAAAAAGCATAGAACTATTCTTTGATATGACAAGGATGTGTCCTTTCATATTCAAGAATAGGTTGAACTTGTTTTTGCTATATGATATTGCCTTGAGAAGCTGTATTGGGTCAAAATCAAACTCTCTAAGTCAAGATTGAAGTCTTTCCTTCAAGATCAAAGTTTCTAGGTTGAAGAAAGTGCTGCATAATGTTGTTGTTGTTTTTGCTGCTGCCAAGTCGAAAGTAGGATCAATAAGAAGGCTAACTTGGTGTGGAGGAAGTGTGAGTCAAGGCCTATAGTATTTTATTATCTCAAGAAAACTATTCAAGGAAGAATTACTGACTTAGTTTTCCCCTAGAGTGGGGTTTTTCCCTAGTTGTCTTCCTATATATGGTGTCCTTGATCTATGTGTTATTTCTTTGGTAATTGATTGATGAACTAAAATAGAAGAAGATAATAATAAACTAATAAGAATATAAAAACATCACAAGTAAATTATCAATAACAAGATAATATTTTTTCCTTTTTTATTTTCTAACAGTTCAAAATCAAGAGGAAGATCGAAATCAAGAACGTGAAGTCTCACTGTGGAAGAGCATGACACAAGAGAAAGGATTCTTGGTTTTGGAAGAAGGAACAGAAGGAAAAGAAGGAACAAAAATCAACCAATAGAAATAAAAAATCAAGATACACAAAGGAAGGTGAGACTATTGTTGTAGCTTCTAAAAGTGATGTATTACTTACTATTTTAGTAGAAGAATCATGTTTATATATTTCTAGTAGTAACATTGATTGGGTACTTGAATCTGGAGCATCTCACCATGTGAACCCATGTAAAAATAGTTTTGTTACATATGAAGAAGTTGATTGTGGTAGAGTACATTTAGAAAATAATCATTTTTGTAATATTTCTAGAGTGGAAGATTCTCGAATCAAGACAAAGGATGGACATGGTATCTTGTTGAAACAAGTTAGGCATGTCCCATAGGTGCGTATGAGTTTGATCTCTATGGAACGATTGGATAACGAAGGATGCTACACAACCTTTGGTAAAGGTGGCTGGAAAATTACTAAAGGGTCATTGGTGATGGATAAAGGATCTAAGACATGAACCTTGTATACAATGATGGTAGCAATAGAGATATTAGATACATTTGCTGTTGCAAAATAAGAAAACATGGTGGATTTATGGGATAAGCGATTGGGACAAATGGGTGAAAAGGGGCTAAAAGTTATTTTTGGTAAAACTCTACTTCCAGGTTTGAAATCCTATGAACTTGATCTTTGTGAAAATTATATTTGTGGCAAGAAAAGAATGGTTTATTTCATGAGAGGTGGTAATGAAAAGAAAATAATTTTGTTAGAATTAATACACTCTGATGTGTTTAGGCCGTTGCATATTAAGTGTTTAGGAGGAGCCTCATATTTTTTTATTTTCATAGATCAGATGCATCTAGGAAGGTTTTGGCCTACCCAATGAAAAGTAAAGGTGGGGTATTTCAGATATTTCAAAAATTTCATGTTGATGTTGAAAGGGAGACTAATAAATTTCTCCAGTATTTGAGAACAAATAATGGTGGGGAGTGTTTCTCCAATGCATTCAATAATTATTGTAATAAGTTTTTCATTAAACATGATAAGAATGTGCCTGGTACTCCACAAAAAAATGGTACTGCAAAAAGGATGAACTGCAATATAATGGAGAAGGTGAGTATGTTGTCGAATTCTGGATTGGAAAAGATTTTTTGGGTAGAAGAAGTAAGGATATCTTGTTACCTCATCAATCACTCACCTTCTATAGTTTAGATGGTGGTATTCCTGAAGAAGTTTGGACTACTAGAAAGGTAAATTATTATCACCTAATTTTTTTATATGTGAATCATTCATGCATATTCTCAAAGAACATAGAAGAAAATTAGATGATAAATCAGATAATTGCATTTTTTTGGAATATGTGGATGGTGAGTTTGGTCATCATCCATGGGATCCAATTAATCACAAAATTGTTAGAAGTATGGATGTAATATTTAATGAATCTGCGATGTATAAAAGGCCTGTAGGTGAAACATAGGTCAAAAAAATTATTGATAGGTTTATAGAACAACAAGAAAATATCCCACCATTGGAAGAATCCGAGCAAAAAACTCAAGTACAAGATGGAAAATGAGAAGAAGAAAAGTGGTTGCATCCATTACAAGAGATTCAAGTGGAAAATACACTACCAGAGTTGGTTTGCAGGTCTACTAGGCCTCAAAAGTAGTCACAAAGGTATCCACCCTTAGATTATATTTTTTTAATTGATGAAGGTGAACCTAATTGTTTTCAGGAAGCTTGTGAAAGGGAAATTAATGAAAAGTGGAAGAAATAAATGGAGGAAGAAATGGACTATCTGTTGAGAAATAAAGCTTGGGAGCTAATGAAGCTTCCAAAAGGAATAAATTCTCTACAAAAAAATGGGTATACAAGATTAACCATGAGGGTGAAGAGAATAAGGAAATATACAAATCAAGTCTGGTGGTGAAGATATTTGCAGAAAAATAAGGTATTGACTTTATAGAAAAATTTTGACCTGTTGTTAAAATGTCATCCATAAGAGTTATTCTTGGTCTTGATGTTGCTTTAGACTTGGAATGTGAACAATTATATGTGAAGACAAAAAAATTTCATGGAGAATTGAAGGAAGAAATTTATATGGAACAATCGGAAGGATTCAAGGTAAAAGGTAAAGAAGATCTTGTCAGTAGGTTGAAAAGATCCTTTATGGGATGAAACCGACACCTCGCCAATGGTACAAAAATTTGATTAATTTATGCTAGAACATGGCTTAAAAATACTAGATGCTGATCATTGTGTCTACATCAAGAGGTATGACAAATAAAGGTATATCATACTACTGTTGTATGTGGAAGATATGCTAATTATTGGACATGATAAGAACATGATTAATAAGTTGAATAAGGACTTGAGCAATCTATTCCAATGAAATATTTAGGTCCAACACAAAAAATATTGGACATGAGGATTATAAGTGATATAAATAATATAAATTTGTAGTTGACACAAGAAAAATATATTGAAAAGGTGTTATGAAGGTTCAATATGAAGGATGCCAAACTAGTTGGTGCAACCCTAGCATCACACTACAAACTTAATGCTGATTGGTGCCCTTATGATGACAAGAATGATGAAATGAGTAAAATCCATTATGCTTCTGTCGCTAGTAGCTTCATGTATGCCATGTTATGTACTCGTCCAGATATTTCACATTCAGTGGGATTAGTGAGCAGGTTCCTTGGAAATCCAAACAAACAACATTGATGAGAAGTAAAGTGGATTTTGAGATATCTCAAGGGTACTAGTAATTATTGTTTATGTTTTGGTAATAACAATGTTGTTCTTGAAGGTTACACATATGAAAACATGGTTGGAGATGTGGATACTAGAAATTCCACCATTGGTTATTTATGTACTTTTACAGGTACAACAATATCCTGGATGTTTAGATTATATAAATTAGTGGCCCTTTCCAAAAGAGAGGCAAAATACATCGTTGCCACAAAAGCTTGCAAAGAGATGTTGTGCATGCAATGATTTTTAGGAGAGTTGGGAATAAATTAAGATACATATTTTTTGCATTGTGATAGTCAGAGTGCTATCCATTTAGAAAAAAACCCAACATATCATTCTAAGACAAAGAACCTTAGTGTTCGACATCATTAGATCTATGAAGTGTTAAATGATGGGCTACTACAATTGGAGAAAATAAACACTACAAAAAATCCAGCTGATATGTTAATGAATGCTTTTCCAAGGGTGTTGGACACCTAATCCTTCTAAGGTTAGTGTCGAAGCTGAAGAGTCTTAGGGAGTCCAAGAGACATTGGAATATGAATCCAACAGTCACCCCACAATGTATTATGAATGTATATCTTGTTAATGGTAATAGTAATGTCATGCTTATCCTTCACTAATGTCTTCGCCATTGGTGTATTTAACATGGTATCACAACCATGATGAGTGGCCTTCTTCTTCCTCATTGTGTGTTTATGTGTTAGGTTTTCTGCCCTGCGAACTCTGTCAACCCTAACTTTGGTTTTTTTTCAAGCCAAACAAAAGCTAGGGACATTTTGAAACATAAGGTTTCTCTTATCTTCCTTGAATAATTCTAGTCTCCATGTTATATACATCGTGCAATACTTTAACTTTCCTGTGACCTAAGGGTCCTCCTTCTTGTCAATGTGTCAGATTATTTTCTCCCCTGGCACCTAATCTGTTGCATACTCCTCAGATTGCATCAATACACTACCTCCATACATGTTTCCTCTGCAGTACATGTATTTCTACCTCCGGCAGTCCATTGACACCACTGCATATTGACATTGCTCCATTGTGGCCTTCTTCACAGTGCATCTCTCACATATCCTTTCACAATATTCTCCTCCACTTTTGTCGGAGTCCCGGTGTAGATATCCCTAGCCAATTTTCCTCTCAAAAAAATCAGATTCTTCTTTAGACCCGATAAAAACATCACATCCTTGAGCCTGAGAGGGGAGCCTGACTCCCTCTAAATGGTAACTATGCAGATCCCAGTCGCGCTATACCTTCCCTCATCTGCCATCTCGATGTGCATCTGGAGATGTTTCTCCTCCAAGTCACTAAAAATTTCTTTGTTCCTCTTCATGTGAAACGAGGCACCACTATCCAGATACCAAACACTTACCATCACTATCCTTTCCATGCATGCAATGAGGGTGAATTCAAGCTCAAATTGTGAATCCAAATCTTCTCCTGTCGCTCCTCCAAGGTCTTCTTTCTTTCCTTCTTGTGCGGACACTTTGTGGCATAGTGTTCAAATTCATGATAGTGAAAGCACTTGATTCTGGACAAGTCTTTCTTCTTGCCCCCTTAACTGGATTCTGGTTTGGATTGGAATTTCTTCCCTTTTCCCTTCTTTTCCTTTCCAATCAAGGAAAAATTTTCTTCATCCTCACCCTTGGATGAAGTCCCATCTATGGTATTCCGCATTATTTCCTCCTATACCAAATCAGACCATAATCGTTCCCAATTTGGTTGTTTCCCCTTCTCAATCATTGAATCTTGGTAGTTGTGCCAACTCTTGGGAAGGCCTAAAAGAGCTAGGCTCACCAAATAATTATCTGGGACTATGACACCAACTCCTGCAAGTTTATCACGACATTGTGTAAACATGCTCAGATACTGTCGAATTGAGTCATTCTTTTAGGACCATTCTTTGACTACATCCACCACATATACACATGGTACTAGTCTACAACTGATAGGACATTGCCTTGGAATCTCCATCTCAACTTGGTAACTCGAATTCTCTACATGCAACAATTCTCTATATGTGAAATATATATAATATAAATCATATTACTAAGAACCAACATAAATCCATCTTACCTAAGGATGCAAAAAAATTGACTAATAATAATAGAGGAAAGGTAGTGCATGATTGTTTTAAGTTTTTCATTATCGTATTTTCTTTGACATTATTGATTCAAAATATAGGTTTAATATTTTAAGAGAGAGAGAGAGCAGGGGGATAGAGAGAGAGGGAGACAATGACAAAGGTTGAGGGAAAAGAGAGAGAGAGAGAGAGAGAGAGAGAGAGAGAGAGAGATGGGGAAAGAAACTGCTGAAAACCCCTTACTATATGTATTGCATTAATCAAAGAATAGAGATGAAATACAATGCTTGCTCAAGCATGAGCACAACCTGCAAGTGTATAGTTTATCTCTTTGCTTGAATAATTGAACTTGACCAATACTTAGCCAATTTTTCAAGCCTTTGAAGCTCCTATTTCCTTGCGTTGTTCCTTGAGGTATTATCACCTATTTTTTAGGGAAATTCCTCGATTGGATTGTGCAATTCCTGTAGGCCCATTCTCTAACTACATGCACCACTTGTACACATGGGACTAGTCTACAACTGATAAAACATTGTCAATGTGTCAGATTATTTGCTCCGCTGGTGCCTAATCTGCTGCAAACTCCTCAAATTGCACAAATACGCTACCTCCATACATGTTGCCTCTGCAGTGCATGTGTTTCTACCTCCGACAGTCCATCGACACCACTGCATATCGACATTTCTCCATTGTGGCCTTCTTCACTGTGCATCTCTCGCATCTCCTTTCACAATCTTCTCCTCCACTTTTGTCGGAGTCTAAGTGCAGATATCCCTAGCCAATTTTCCTCTCAAAAAAATCAGATTCTTCTTTAGACCTGGTACAAACATCACATTCTTGAGCTTGAGAGGGGATTCTGACTCCCTCTAAATGGTGACTATGCAGATCCCAGTCACGCTATACCATCCCTCATCTGCCATCTTGATGTGCATCCGGAGATGTTTCTCCTCCAAGTCACCAAAAATTTCTTTTTTCCTCTTCATGTGAAATGAGGCACCACTGTCCAGATACCAGACACTTACCATCACTATCCTTTCCATGCATGCAAGAGGGTGAGTTCAAGCTCAAATTGTGAATCCAAATCTTCACATGCCACTCCTCCCGAGGTCTTCTTTCTTTCCTTCTTGTGCAGACACTTTGTGGCATAGTGTCCAAATTCATGACAGTGAAAGCACTTGATTCTGGACAAGTCCTTCTTCTTGCCCCCTTGACTGGATTCTGGTTTGGATTGGAATTTCTTCCCTTTTCCCTTCATTTCCTTTCCAACCAAGGCAAAATTTTCTTCATCCTCACCCTTGGATGAAGTCCCATCTATGGTATTCCACCTTATTTCCTCCTGTACCAAATCAAACCATAATCGTTCCCAATTTGGTAGTTTTCCCCTCTCATTCATTGAATCTTGGTAGTTGTGCTAGCTCTTTGGAAGGCCTAGAAGAGCTAGGCTCACCAAATAATTATCTGGGACTGTGACACCAACTCCTGCAAGTTCATCACAACATTGTGTGAACTTGCTCAAATACTGCTGAATTGAGTCATTCTTTTAGGACCATTCTTTGAATACATCCACCACCTATACACATGGGACTGGTCTACAATTGATAGTACATTGCCTTGGAATCTCCATCTCAACTGCGTAACTCAAATTCTCTACATGAAACAATTATCTATATGTGAAATATATATAATATAAATCATATTACTAAGAACCAACATAAATCCATCTTACCTAAGGATGCAAAAAAATTGACTAATAATAATAGAGGAAAGGTAGTGCATGATTGTTTTAATTTTTTCATTATTGTATTTTCTTTGACATTATTGATTCAAAATATAGGTTTAATATTTTAAGAGAGAGAGAGAGAGCAGGGGGAGAGAGAGAGAGGGAGATAGTGACAAAGGTTGAGGGTGGAGAGAGAGAGAGATGGGGAAAGAAACTACTCAAAACCCCTTATTATATGTATTGCATTAATAAAAAAATAGAGATGAAATACAATGCTTGCTCAAGCATGAGCACAACCTGCAAGTGTATAGTTTATCTCTTTGCTTGAATAATTGAACTTGACCAATACTTAGCCAAATTTTCAAGCCTTTGAAGCTCCTATTTCCTTGTGTTGTTCCTTGAGGAATTATCCCCTATTTTTTAGGAAAATTCCTCAATTGGATTGTGCAATTCCTGTAGGCCCATTCTTTGACTGCATGCACCACCTGTACACATGGGACTAGTCTACAAATGATAAAACATTGTCTTGAAATCTCCATCTCAACTAGGTAACTCGAATTATCTGCACGCAACCGTTATTTTGGGTTGATTGATAATTTCAGTTAACTAGATGACCAGGGTGTGATTGAAGTTACACTGCACAACTTGACCTTCCACTAGTTTCTCGAACAATTGGAACTAGTTTAAGTGACGATAACTCAAATGAATTGAAATAGATTGCTACAAATTAGAAATCAATCATACTGAAATGAACTCAAGGTTCCCCAACTCGAATTAACTGAGTTTGACAAGAGCCATGTCACCTGAGTTAACTACCTCCATGATTTTGTTGATGTGGAAATTATAATTTTCTCTAATTTGACCAAGGCAAGGTCAAAGTGAGATTTTCTTGCTGCATTTTCAACATGTTTAACATTTAACATTTAACAAATTTAATCTAATGTCAATGTTGGCCCAATATAGTTGTGGATGTGTAGGCTTAAATGTTTAACATTTAACAAAAACATTTAACTTAAAAAAATAAAAATAAAACAATACAAGTAATAAAAAAAGTTAAAAGTAATAAATAAAAATTTAAAAGTAATATAAAGCGTGAATAAGATTCATTACCATACCATGGGGCAATACCGTGGCTTATCAATACCACATGCCCAAAAATCATAGCTTAATTCACAATCAAAATATTTTATAACAATATGACACGATTCTTAACATGGATAGATAGTATTAACATGTAAATATGCTTTATTACAATACCATGAGCCAATATTTTATAACATAATTTATTTCAGAATCAAAATAATTTATAAATATTTTATTTTAATTTAATTTTATAACATTTTTTTAATTAAATCTAAAAGGAAAAAATGTTATCATTACTTTTGAGATATATCTAAACCCTTTATCCTCGAAACTAGTAAAAATATTGTCCTAGAAATTAAATCAAGTTTTCAATAAAATTAAAATTGAGAATAATTTTATATATAAAGATGTGAAATATATATAATATAAATCATATTACGAAGAACCAAAGTAAATCCAAGTTTTCAATAAAATTAAAATTGAGAATAATTTTATATATAAAGATGTGAAATATATATAATATAAATCATATTATCATTACTTTTGAGATATATCTAAACCCTTTATCCTGGAAACTAGTAAAAATATTGTCCTAGAAATTAAATCAAGTTTTCAATAAAATTAAAATTGAGAATAATTTTATATATAAAGATGTGAAATATATATAATATAAATCATATTACTAAGAACCAAAGTAAATCCATCTTAGGTGAGGGTGAGGATGGAAGCCTTGAGAGAAAACAAATTGACTAATAATAATAGAGGAAAGGTAGTGCATGTTTTTCAATATTGTATTTTCTTTGACATGATTGATTCAAAATATAGCTTTCATATTTTAAGAGAGAGAGTTAGGGGGGAAGAGAGAGGGAGATAGTGACAAAGGTTGAGGGCGAAGAGAGAGAGTGATGGGGTGGGGTGGAGAGGGGTGGGAGGTGGAGAAAGAGAAAGAGTGACAAGGGAGAGACGTGGAGAGAGTGAGGTAGAGAGGAGAGAGATACGAAGAGAAGGGGAACAAAGAGAGAGGGAGGCATAGAGATGGAGGGGAGAGAGAGAAGGAGAGAGGGAGGGCGATAGTGACAGAGTTAGAGGGAAGAGAGAGAGAGTGATGGGGGTGGGGAGGTGGAGGAAGACAAAGGAAGGTGGGATAGAATGGCACAGAGAGGAAGGAAGAGAGAGAGGAGTGACAAGGGAGAGACGGGGAGAGACTGAGGTAGAGAGGAGAGCGATACGAAGAGAAGGAAAACAGAGAGAGAGTGAGGCATATAGATGGAGGGGAGAGAGAAAAGGAGGGAGGGAGGGAGATAGTGACAGAGTTAGAGGGAAGAGTGAGAGAAAGAGTGATGGAGGCGAGAGACAGAGGAAGGTGGGAGAGAATGGAAGAGAGAGGAATCAATAGAGAGAAGGAGAGAGAAATGGATTTGGAGGGGGAGAGAGAGGGAGGGAAGAAGAAAGTCACAGAGGGAGAAAGGTGGAGAGAGAGAGGGAGGGAAGAAAAAGGGAGAAAGGTGGAGAGAGATAGAGAGGGAGTGATAAGGGTGATAGAGAGAGAATTTGTATGTTTGGGGGGTGAGATAGAGAGAGGGAATTAGAAAGAGACACGTATATATTATATAGTAGTATATAACAAACCTAGATCCATCTTAACCTCGGATCTATAAAGCGTCGAGAGCGATCAATTCTCTCGAGGTGCAAACCTTTCCTCTAGTTTTGCACTCAAAAAATAGGTTCTCACCTTAAGAGATTCGATCCCTCTGAGCGCTTGATAGATGTGGGGTTAAGATGGATCTAGGGTGGTTCGTAACACCCATCTAGAGGAATTTGAACTCTTAAACAATGGAAACATTCACCATCAACCCAAAGCTTTGTGGACTATTTTAAAACTTCATATTTAAACTTAATTAATAACCATATAAAAATTTTAAAAATAAATAAATATAAAATGTCAAATTCATTCATAACAATATGCAATAAAATTAAAAATTAAAATGTTTAAGAGAATATGTTGAGGTCAAGAAAGAGGTAAATGGCCCAAAACCCAAAGGTATTTGGAAGGAGTGAAAGCTTGTCCATTTAGGGACAGGACCACTAAATAGTAATTCCAAGTAACCTAATATATATATATATATATATATATATATATATATATATATATATTCTAAGCCTATTAAATTTTATTTGGATCAAATTTATCTCAATACAATTTTTTATTTAATTTTATATCTAAAAAAATGTAGGCCAAATTTATCTCAATACAATTTTTTTATTTAATTTTATATCTAAAATACAAATTTTTAGTCACTTTTATATCTAAAAAAAATTAATTTTTATAAGAATCTATATAAATTCATTTTACTTTTAAAAGATTTCGATCAAATAAAATTTATCTATGTAAATATTTTTATTTAATTTTATATCTTAAAAAGAAATTACTGATTTAATCTATATCAATTATTGTATCATAAACACACACATATATATATTAATAATAACGGTTTAGAAGATAAATCCAGTATGGTTTCATAAAACATTTTAACCGTCTTTATTGGGCAAAACCACGCCCTCAAATACCAGAATGCTCGGGAGATTCTCCAAAGGCGCCTCACTCACTCAACGTTCATAGATATTGGGCAAAACCACGCCCTCAAATACCAGAATTCTCGGGAGATTCTCCAAAGGCGCCTCACTCACTCAACGTTCATAGATAGATAGGAACGATCGCGGAGTTCTACAATCAGATATAAAAAGGCTGGCTGTTACGCTTCATTGCTTGGCTGAGGAAAGCATTAGAAGTACGCCTTGGCAAAGTTTTGTGTTTAAGAGTGATACTGATATTGGCGGAGTTTCTGTTATTTCTTATAAGAGATTTCTGCATTTGTTGCTGCTGTAGCTTTAATACTTGTCTGGTTCCCTGTTCTATTCTATTTTGATTCTTTGCAATTCCAATGGCTGAGGTGAACATGGAGAACGGCGAGGTGGAGACTTTTTCTTTTCAGGCTGAAATTAATCAGCTGCTCAGCCTCATCATCAACACTTTCTACAGCAACAAGGAGATTTTCCTCCGGGAGCTCATCAGCAATTCGTCAGATGTAAGTCTGAAATTTAAGATTTATTAATTTTTGAACTCTCGTTCCCTTCTCTTCCCATCCCATCCCATCCAAAGTGTAGGGTTATATTTTCAGAGAATTAGGTGGGGTTCGAAGCTATGATCAGAGCACAGGGGATGAAGAAATTAGGATGAATCAGCAATTTCCCAATCCTTATACCCGTTTCCATTTCCATCTGAATAATGATGAAGGTTAGGCAATATTTTAAATAATGATTATTGTTTGTGGCAATGGCTGCAGGCGCTGGACAAAATTCGGTTCGAAGGACTGACGGATAAGAGCAAGCTCGATGCTCAGCCGGAGCTCTTCATTCGGCTTGTGCCCGACAAGGCTAACAAGTGCCTCACCATTATTGACAGCGGAATAGGCATGACTAAAGCCGGTAAGTGTACACTAGAATTCTCATGCTTGTATGCTTATGTTTAGTTTAATCAATCAATCCCGAGATTAGATTAGAATTCTCATGCTTGCTTAGTTTAATCAATCTTGAGATTAGATCAGAATTCTCATGCTTGCTTAGTTTAATCAATCTTGAGATTAGATCAGAATTCTCATGCTTGTATGCTAAATTTTCTGATTTGCAATGCAATTCAATTCAATGCATAGATTTGGTGAACAATTTGGGAACCATTGCGAGATCGGGGACGAAGGAGTTCATGGAAGCTTTACAGGCCGGGGCGGCTGTGAGCATGATCGGTCAGTTTGGTGTGGGTTTCTACTCAGCCTACCTTGTGGCTGAGAAAGTGATTGTTACCACTAAGCACAACGACGATGAGCAATACATTTGGGAATCACAGGCCGGGGGATCTTTTACTGTTATTAGAGATGTTAACGGAGAGCCCCTGGGCAGGGGAACTAAAATTTCTCTATTTCTCAAGGAAGACCAGGTATATAATATATATTCATGCCCTGTGCTAATATATTTCATCACTTTGATTCTTTTAACATTTCCTGTGCCTTTATTTAAATTTAAGGGCATGGCTTGGGGGTTGATCCTTTCTTTCTGAATTTGGGGATGGCAGCTGGAGTACCTGGAGGAGCGGCGGGTGAAGGATCTGGTAAAGAAGCATTCGGAGTTCATCAGCTACCCCATCTATTTGTGGACTGAGAAGACTACCGAAAAGGAGGTGAGCGACGACGAAGAAGAGGCAGAGGCAGAGGCAGAGGAGAAGAAGAAGGAAGATGAAGGGGATATCGAGGAAGTGGTGGAGGAGGAGAAGGAGAAAGGGAAGAAGAAAAAGAAGGTGAAAGAAGTTTCGCATGAATGGTGTCTGGTGAACAAGCAGAAGCCCATTTGGATGAAGAAGCCAGAGGAGATTAGTAAGGAAGAATATGCGTCCTTGTACAAGAGTCTCACCAATGATTGGGAGGAGCATTTGGCCGTGAAGCATTTCTCTGTGGAGGGTCAATTGGATTTCAAGGCTATTCTATTTCTTCCCAAGAGGGCTCCGTTCGATCTGTTTGACACCAGGAAGAAACCCAACAACATTAAGTTGTATGTGAGAAGGGTTTTCATAATGGACAACTGTGAGGAACTTATTCCTGAATACCTGGGCTTTGTGAAAGGTGTGGTGGATTCTGATGATCTGCCTCTCAACATCTCCAGGGAGATGCTGCAGCAGAACAAGATTCTGAAGGTGATCAGGAAGAATTTGGTGAAGAAGTGTATTGAAATGTTTAACGAGATTGCTGAGAACAACAAAGAAGAGTATGCCAAGTTCTATGAGGCGTTTTCCAAGAACTTAAAATTGGGGATACACGAGGACAGCCAGAACAGGGCCAAGCTCGCGGATTTGCTGAGATATCACTCGACAAAGAGCGGAGAGGAGCTGACGAGCCTCAAGGACTATGTGACCCGGATGAAAGAGGGGCAGAAAGACATGTATTACATCACAGGCGAGAGCAAGAAGGCGGTGGAGAACTCTCCGTTCTTGGAGAGACTGAAGCGGAAAGGGTATGAAGTCCTGTTCATGGTGGATGCCATCGATGAGTACGCCATAGGGCAGCTCAAAGAGTACAAGGGGAAGAAGCTGGTTTCTGCAACGAAAGAAGGGCTGAAGCTGGAGCTGGAGGAGACACAGGAGGAGAAGAAGAAGAAAGCCGCGTTTGAGAGCCTGTGCAAAGTGATCAAGGACATTTTGGGTGAGAAGGTGGAGAAGGTCGTGGTTTCGGATCGCATTGTGGACTCTCCGTGCTGTCTGGTGACTGGCGAGTATGGATGGACGGCGAACATGGAGAGAATAATGAAGGCCCAGGCCCTCCGCGACAGCTCCATGTCGTCCTACATGTCCAGCAAGAAAACGATGGAAATAAACCCTGAGAACTCCATCATGGAGGAATTGAGAAAGAGAGCCGAGGTGGACAAGAATGACAAATCGGTGAAGGATCTGGTGATACTCTTGTATGAAACCGCCCTGCTCACCTCGGGGTTCAGTTTGGAGGAGCCAAACACATTCGCTGCCAGAATCAACAGAATGCTGAAGCTCGGCCTCAGCATCGAGAACGACGATGATGCCACCGGTGAGCTGGATGATGCAGACATGCCGCCTCTGGAAGAGGAGGAGAGCAAGATGGAGGAGGTCGACTAAGTCTGCCATTGACGGATTCGTCCTTCAAAGAAATCAAGTTTTCGGATAGTTGTTAACTTTTCTGTTCAATGCGTGCGTATTTGTTGGGTTGTTGTATACGAAGTCCGTTTCAATGCGTGCGTATTTGTTGGGCTGTATACGAATTCCGTTTGAGGAATTAGAATTAGAATTTGAATTAGAAAGTAAAGTTGGTGGAAGGAGTTTGTGAACCCCTCTTAAATGAAATGAAGGGTTATTATTTTTCTCGATTTTGATTTTAATGAATTCATGATGTTTTTTCTAGTTTTTATTTTTAATGAATCTATGATGCTTGATATTTGGTAATGCTTTTTCTAGTTTTTAATCTTAATGAATTCATGATGCTTGTTATTGAGTATTTGTTGTGTTGTATAGTTTTACGCATGAATTAGAATTTGTTATTTTTTTTTTCTTTTATGAATTAAAATTAAAATTTGTTATTTGTTATATATATATATGATGTTTAGTTTGTTTGGTGTGTGGTATGTGATGAACATTATTTGTTATTCTTGTATTTTCAAATATTTTACGCTCAATTCATGAATTCAAGGTTGAAGGTGGTTTTTATCATAGATTCTACAATTTCCTATCGCATTTTGATCAAATTGTAGATTAGGGATTTTTTTACTTTGTATTTACTTATGTTAAATAATCAATCAAGTTGGAGTTCCTAGAGATCATTGGTGCTAGTAGGATTATTGTTGCAAAAACCACTATAGATCCATGCTATAAATCACTACACGCACATGCGATGGATCACTACAAGTCCTTGTTGGAAACTACGTTGTCATTCTTTCACCTCTACACATTTGCTCACACTAGTTGTTCTCACCAGATTTCACTTCTGTGGTTGCATTTCACCTTGTTGGACCCCTATTTCCTCTCAATCTTCACATATGTAGTTCAAATCCCAATTAGGCTTATATATGTTAACTTCAACCTCAACATATATATGTTGACATTTGCAACCATCACCTCCTTCCAAAAGCCATAATTTCTTAGCTTTGATAACAATATTAGTAAAAATGAGAGAGAAATAAATACATGATAAACACACCCCAAAAAATAATACAATGGACATCAACACCATATTTTATCTAGGAAATGCTTGTGGGAAAACCAAATACAAGTAATACATCAATAATGCCCCATGCATTCAAAAGCATCAATGCAAAGCCAAACAACATCCTAGCCTAGCCAAGTGAACCTTTTGCTCAACTTAGGCCCATTACAATGGATAACTCCCAAGATTTTAAAAATATTCATCACATGTAATCCATGAGATCTAATAGCATGGGCCATAGAAACAATGTTCCCGATGTTGTAATAATTCTTGTTATTGATGTCAAAGGGATCACCAACTCAAGAATTCAATAACATAATAGTGTAGAGGATTTCAAACCCTTTCCAACGAGCATTGACTCTCCTTACAACATGCTAAGTTTTTTCATATAGAAAACCCTAGAAACAATCCAAATAATTAATGCATCTAACAACTTTTAGAATTAATATGTTAGACTATCTACTAGGATTTCATGTAAACCCTAGATTTCATACATGATCTCCAACAATCAATCACAACTTAATCAACAACATGAATAGCTTCTACTACGGTTTGATGTAAACCCTAGATTTTCCATCTACAAATTCTCGGGAATCATTACATAGATTCATAGATTCCATATTTTTATATATATAGTATAGAATTTAACTACTAGTATGGTTTATCTAAAAAACCCCTATATTCCCAAACAACATCATCCTAGAACTTCAAACTTTGACTAGGGCTTATTTCCAACCCCTAGGAATTATGCCCATTAGTAATTAGGTCAACACATATATTGGATGAATTCATTATAAAAAAAAGATCATAACATATGTCAAGAAATATTAACATATTATGCATATACCAACCTAGACCAAGCTAGGGTTTCAACCAAATGAACACTACCTAGGATTTCATTACCAGGACTTATAACAAGGGTTTTGCTTATAGATCCAACCAAACCCTAAGGATATAGTGTTTCAATTTATAACAAAGAAAACCCTACTATACCAAAACATCAAATGTTTGGAATTTCATACAACACCATTTCAACCCTAACAAGTTAGGGTAGTCATGATCATATCAAAACCCTAAACATGACATCATCAATATACCAAAACATAATAAAAATTTCTTTAGACTCCATCAATAACCCTAAGTAGTTTAGGGTTTCACACAATATTAGCATACCCTTAGGTTATATTTTTCCAGAGAACCTTTATAAGGTTCTTTCATACAAATAGATTTATCAAATGATGAATCATCCCAAACAAGAATATTTATGATTCAAGAGAGCTAGACAAAAAAATTGTTACTAGTGTAGAATGGATTTCCAAAGAGAATGTTTATGAAAAGAACAAAGCTTATGATCTAAGACATAACTTTGTTTCTTGACAAACCTTTTTAAATCCACTTATTTGCCTTGTGAGGCCTTCTTTCATAATCCTTGAGCATTCAAAAAGTCATTTCCTAGGCAAGGAAATAGAGGTAGAAAGATCATTAGTATTTATTATAATCAAAACTTAAATAAGTATATGAAACCAAAACTGAAAAGAAATGAGATACTTATATTTGGGAGTTGTTGAGGGCTTCCTCCAAAGCTTGAGGGATACCCAAAAACATATAAAAATAAAAATGTCTTTTTCAAATAATATGTTAAACTTACAAATACTAAAAATTAAAAATAGACAAATGAAATGTCTAAGGTTAAGAGCAAAGGGCTTAGTAGAGTAAGTCCCTTATGTCAGATTCTTCGGGTTTAACTTTCTTAGGAGATATTTCTTCAACAAAATTTGCATGATCTCTTTCTCTTTTATTGTTTTTAGGATTGTCTACTAGGTAGTCACATTTATAGTGACCCATTTTATGACACTGATAGCATTCCACCTTGGAAATTTCAGCCTTCTTTATTGGCCCCTTCGACTTCTTGAAGTTTCCATTCTTTCCTTGAGTGGTGTAGGAATTTGAAACTTATTCATTGTTGGCTACTAATGAGACTCTTAATTCCTCTTGGCTGCAAGCAATCCATAATTCTTCAAAAATGGGACCTTCTTTCCAACTGTTGAGTCCCAGAGGAAAACATCTCCAAGAAGGTGGCAACCCTAATAAGGCAGTGATCAAAAGTTCCTCATGTCGTACAATTTCATCTATGGCAAGAATATCATCTCTTATTCTTTCTACCTTCACAAATAAAGTAGCCACAATATCTTCTTTAGTCATCTTGGCGTTCCTTAGTTCATTTTTCAAACTTGCTACTTGACCAATGTTCTTGATAATGAATAGTTTTGACAAGGCTTCGTACATTTCTTGAGCATGGTCAATGTTAGCTATGTACGGGACACAGTTGTCCTTTATTCCTTCTACCATTAGATTCATGGCCACCAATTATAATTCCTTGAATTTCACCTTATTTGAATCACTAGAGTCTTCTGTAGGCTTCTTTATTTTTCCTCTTACTTCATTTAATACTTTTTTCTTTTCAAGAATGAGGAAAATCCTCTTCTTCCAAGACCTGTAGTTTGATGCTCCTTCAATATCTTTCTCTCCCTTGATTTAGATATACATCTTTATTCAATATGGTTAACTTATTTCCTTAAATATCTTCCTTTTATGATTCCTTGAACAATTCCTGAAAAACCGTATTTTTTCTCTTTCTTCACCAAAGCTTTGATACCATGTTAGAAAATCAGAAAGGCATAAATCTTTTCTTGTTATTGATAATTTACTTGTGATGTTTATATATTCTTAATAGTTTATTATTATATTATTCTCTTTTATTTCATCAAGCAATTACCAAATCAATAGCACATAAATCAAGGACACGAGATATAGGTGGACAGCCAGGGAAAAACCCCACTCTAGGGGAAAATCCAATCAATAAATATTCTTTCAGTAGTTTTCTTGAGATAATCTAACACTCTATACCTTGACTAACACTTCCTCCACACCAAGTCAACCTTCTTCTTCATCCTATTTTTGACCTGGCAGGAACAACAACAACAACAACACTATCCAGCACTTTCTTCGACCCAGAAACTTCGATCTTTCTTTAGATAATTTGATCCCCAAGGAAAGACTTTTTTCTTGACTTAGGGAATTATATTTTTACCCAATACACCTTCTCAAGTCAATAGCATCCAACAACAACAATAACTTCGACCTATTCTTGTCTTAGCAGCATCAACATGCAACAACTAGAAGGATCAACATAATGAGGGACTTCGATCTTCCAATCTATATCATGAGAGAGAGAGAGAGAGAGAGACCAAAATTTCAATGTTCCTTTTCGATTTCACCTTGACCAAACTTGCACTCCTTTAGCCCTCTTCCTTCACTTCACACTTTTTCCTAGGCAGTAGTAGATATCGAAATTCTATGTGTGAGAGATGATGCTCCAAATGAATTTGATCTCCTTGTATATATAGGCTTGGGGTGAGGTTTAATTACTTGACTTGAGGCCGACTTGATCTCCTTAAGGCTGACTTGGCGTGGAGGTACTATAAATCATATTTGACTCAATAATAGACCTTTTTACATGATTCGAAATCCCAAAAAGGATCTCTTTAAATATACAATCACTCTATAAACTCAGAATAGATCCTCGAAGTATTAAATGGGTACTTTGACCTAAAACATAATTACCTAATCATGAAACCAATGCTTTAATAAGTCATTGTAACAATATTAAAAATTATTTTATTTATGCTTTTGATAGGTTCATTACAGAGTGACTCAAATAAATTAATGACGACTGAACCTAGTTACATTCTTCAACATGAATGCCCCTGTCTACCATCTTCAATTTTCCTTCCACGATCATCTAAGTCTAGAGCTTCTCCTCCCTTGTTTTCCATAATTGATTTGTGATGCAAATCCTCATTCTCAGACTGCTACTAACATCATCAAGCTTTAGGGTATCTGCAAGTTATGGAGTGCTAATAGATACTATAAAATTCTCCCAGTTATCTGGCATAGAGAAAAATGATAATATGGCTCTAATCTCGTCATCCAAAATAATTTTGAGAGAGTCAAGTTGACTTGTTATTATATTAAACTCATTCAAATTCTTTGCTATTGAAGCACCTTACTTCATCTTGAGATTGTACAACTTCCTCAATAATACTTTGTTCAATGTAGTGTTCTTCTCATATATATCATGTAGCTTTTTCCACAACCCTTCTGTTGTCTTTAATACCACGACATACCAAAATGGTGTGCCTGGACCTAACAACTTTGATTTTTTCAACGAATCAAGTTTACACTAACATTGCCCCCTTTAAATTTGAGAAGGGAAATATGCATGCTCGTTTCCCTTATCACTTCGGTCTATTTCGAGATTTTATTGGTAGGGGTACGGAAGCCTAACAAGTTATTATATTTTTATGCCCATATATATGTAATTTACAAATTTCATCTCTAATTTTTTTTTATTTTTTTTTAATTGTTGTTTGGAAACTACGTTGTCATTATTTCACATATACGCATTTTCTCACACTAGTTGTTCTCACCATATTTCACTTATGTGGTTTCATTTCACCTTGTTGGACCTCTATTTCCTCTCAATCTTCACATATGTAGTTCAAATCCCAATTAGGCGTATATATGTTAGCTTCAACCTCAACATACATGTGTTTTCATTAGAAACCATCACCTCCTTCCAAAAGCCATAATTTCTTAGGTTTGATACCAATATTAGTAAAAACGAGAGAGAAATAAATACATGATAAACACATCACAAAAAATAATACAATGGACATGAAGACCATATTTTATCTAGGAAATTCTTGTGGGAAAACGAAATAGAAATAATAGATCTATAATGCCCCATGCTTTAAAAGCATCCATGCCAAGCCAAACAACATCCTAGCTTAGCCAAGTGAACCCTTTGCTCAACTTAGGCCCATTACAATGGATAACTCCCAAGAATTTAAAAAGCTTCATCACATGTAATCCATGAGATCTAATAGCATGGGCCAAAGAAACCATTTTCTTGATGTTGTAATAATTCTTGTTATTGATGTCAAATGGATCACCAAATCAAGAATTCAATAACATAAGAGTGTAGAGGACTTCAAACCTTTTGCAATGAGTATTTACTCACCTTATAACTCCTATTTGTTAATAATATATTGAATTTACAAGTTGGAAACCCATATTTTGTCAAGCCTACATAAGTGGGCCTACATGAGTACAAGTTGGCATTCCCAAGAGACATGTCTATTCAAATCATGGTCGAACGACTATAAAAATGAAGTTAGATTACTCCATCATCCATCCAACTTGGCCAAGTATATACATAAGAAATTTGAATCCGAGGCAAGAAAGAAATAAGTTCACAACTCGTGATCTAAGGAGATGATCTTATGGTGGTTTTTGGGATTCATTTGGGAATAGGTTTCAACCCCTCTTGGAGTAAACTTCAGGCTTATTGAAGTATATTTTCGACCCTCTCTTGGCCATGTTCTTGACCTACTTTAGAGCATATCTCTTTGGCCCTTTTGTTAATAAAAAGGTAGCGGGAAAATTATTTAACTGAAAATTAAATGTTTTCAAGCACTGAAACAAGAAATAACTCAAAGATTTACTTAAACATAGAACACCAGATTTACGTGGAAAACACCATTTTGGGGAAAAACCACTCAGAAAGTGTATAGTATATTTTTATTATCACAATGAAAATATCTATGCATTTCACTTGCTTCATTTTTTCTCACCCATGATTCATTTTTTACTCACACCCCTATATATACAAATATTTCATTATAATACTGTGTTGGTGGGTTTGGTGCACGAGTGTACCTATCCACACTTGCTTAAGAGGAGTGGTTGTTTCCTCTTAAGTTTCTGGTCACAGGCAGATAAACAAAAGAGATAGCAGGTTAGTGAACATGCCATAAAACAAAACACACTAAATAATGATATAGTATACATATGTAGATATAAAACAAAGCTAAACTAAACAAATAATACGAAAGCTAATATAGATTCAAACAACACAATAATACTAACGGTGGTGTCTATGTCCCCTCTTATTGAGTGTTATTAGGAATACAAGATAGAATGTTTACACACTTTCCAAGGGGCCCTTAGAACTAGGGAGCTCTAAGACCCGATGCAAGGACGTTTTTACCTCTAAGTTGCCTTGGTGCAAGGTCCCTCTATCTACTCCAAAGGATTGGAGTTTTTGGATGGCCAACAACCAAATCTGCTCTCCACTTCTGCTCCAGATCACACACTATTGGATTGCTTGGAAGCAATTTTGGCCAGCATAATAATGTGCTCTCCCTTTGTTCATCTCTTGGTGGCCATTTATAAATGAATTCAAACTCTCCTTCCCTCTCTTGGTACATTAGTGGATGGTGACCCAAGAGAGGGGGATGATTCCATTGTGTGCTCCCTTAAGGTCCCAAGGAGGCTTAGACGCATGTTCTTGGGAGGCCTCATGTGTGGGATAAATTTCCTGGGGTGTGCCTTGTGGTCCCAGAAAGTGAATTTCGCCACTCTCAGGTCCGCGTGGCTTTTTGAGGGGAAGCTGCGAAAATGTGCACCTATCGAATAAAAATACACGCAAAGGCGCATTTTGCTAGTTTCTTGAGTGCGCAATTTGATTTTTTTTTCTGGACCTTAGAGATTTTTTAAATTCTTCAGATTCTCTAATGTGTCTAAGCTCTATAAATCCTTCTTCCTGACATTTAATAATGTCATATTTTCTTGTATGATTTTCCATATACAATAGTTTCCCCCTAATGTGTGAGGTCTAGGAAGAACTGTATAGCCGAAATACATTATAGTTTATTTTCTGTGTACTGTGGGGAGAGAGAGAGAGACCTGCATGTAACAAGGAGTTGGAAATGCCTTACATTGGGTTGAAGAGCAACCATGTCCTGTGGGAACCCTGCAAAAAATGGTACGATACAGTAAATACAATTTTTCTACGAGGTGGGCATATCCCATGATCGTAATGCTTTGGCTAGTTAAACAAATCTATTTGACATATACATATTCTTTCTTTGTCACTAGTATGGTAGTGATCTATTGGTTGATGATGATGATTTTTGATGCCCTTAGGGATGTTTTTTTCTTTGAAGATAGGTGGAATGTGGTGTCCAAATGTGTAAACTTGGTATGGAATTTAAATGCTCATTCTACGCATGGGTGTGTGACTGGGACCTTCCCGTGTAAGAATTGCTAGAAGAGATGCTTATAAAGGCACGAGTCTTTGACAAATTTCATCAAAGTGCAATGGTTGTAAGGTACGATACCATCATGACATGAAAGCGTGTGTCGTAGTCAAATGTCAGGAGGACCCATGACATTGGTGGGAAATGATGTTTCTCACAGTGCCACCCTAATATGTCCCTTTTTTGGTGAGGGGTGATCCAAGGTACCACTTCCTTTTTGGAAAATAGGTGTTGACATCGACAAAAAATGAAGCCTCAACCAAACAAGAGAGTCATTGATACGAGGGATCAGGATCTTGGATGTGATAGGTTTAACATAGGCATGATGGTGACTAAAAACTGATGATGGGGATTCACTTTCCCAAGGTTAGAGTATAAAAAGCAGCTTGGCAACAGTCATAACAATTTATGATGGGGAAATCCCTGGATTTGGTAGGACGTCCAGGGTGGGTATATGCTGGTTATGAATGTCATGGTGGCTTATGTGTTAAGGGTGTGATACTCCAACCAAGGGTGACTAGGGACTGCTGTCATGGGAGAAAAAATGGATGGATGAGTGGGGGGCATGGTTCACCATTTGCGGTCTTTGTAAACTTACCAAAAGAATAAAATAATGGGGTTTGGATTGTACAAAACACAGAGGCGGGTGCCCCAAAACATGAAAGTTTTCACTGTAGAAATTTTCTGAATAATGAAGATTTATCCACTGAGATTATCCTGATCATACACTAATTCGAATTCATGTATAACACATAACCTCTTGTACAATCGATCATCAATATGCGGAAATAGAAACAATCGCATGCGCACATAAACACAATATGTAATGGGGAAAGCTTATAGCTGAAAACCCCCAGCTATTTTGTATATTATAATAGAAGAGAACATGTAACAATCTCAATACAATACTCCTCACAAGTACTCAGTACTGTCTCCAAAAGTTACACACAAACTAGCTCAGTTTTGAACAAGTCACAGGTTCAAAACTCATCCACTAATTGCCTGCCTCTATTGCGCAATCCAAGTTGGTTGAATGAGAGATCCAAGTTCGAATCTCTTTGGCTTAAACTGCGTAATCATCATTGGCAATATCCTCCAATGCTTGTGCAAATCTCATGCACAACTGCTGTCGCAACTAATAGCAAACTCACCCTTTCATCTAACTCTTCCACTGGTCTTCACTGAATTGTCCATGCACTGTAGTAAACTGATGTTTTCTTGAGTTGAATAATGAATTAATATTTAATGAATTAAATAATATTTAATTAACTCCACTCATTACTATTGTATTAGCCAGTTAAACTAAACACAACTAGTTCAACTAAGTTAAACCGAACACAACTCCACCAACTGTCTAATCAACTCCACCAAACTTTGCCACTGAAGTCCTAACTAAAGTCAACCATGCATGAGCTCACCAAACCCCTAGGAATAGCGTAATTCCTTTTTTCAGGTGCATGGGCCACATCCGTAGCTCCAACTGAAGTGCTGTAAGAGAATAAACTGAAGTTTAGAGTCCAAATATTATTAAGGGCTAATAATATTTGACTGACCTATTTTTAGACAGGCAGTCTAAAAATAGACTTCGAACTGTATGTCTAAAAATAGAGGTCCATCTATTTTTACCAACTCGACCAATCATCCAAGAATAGCATACTGCAACTCCTAGACCATGCTCCATATGTCTAAAAATAGACATAGTCTAAAAAATAGACTTTGCGCCAAAAATAGCCTGCGGGCCCACTTAGTGAAGGCGACTTCTTTTCACTAAGCTCCATCATCTTGTTGCATTTTCAACACTCCCTCTCAACAAGATATGGATTATCTGCAACCCCTATCCTGCCTCTGTGGTATTCGAATTTTCTCCTGGTGAGCGCCTTCGTCAAGATGTCAGCATCCTGATCCTCCGTGGGAATATATGAAAGTAACATGATTCTCCGCTGCACACAATCTCTGATATGATGGTACCTGATGTCGATGTGTTTGGATCTATCATGAAATACTGGATTAGCCGAGAGTTTAATGCAACTCTGGTTATCACAGTAGATCACTGTAGGCTCCAAATGCAACCTGAACAATCCTGTGAGGATCTTCCTCATCCAAATAGCCTCGCATGCAGCCAAGCTAGTTGCCATGTACTCGGCCTCTGCTGAACTGAGTGCCACGGATCTCTGCTTCCTGCTGTACCAGGAAACTGCTGTCGACCCAATGCTGAAAACTCCTCCAGATGTGCTCTTTCGGTCCGTTGGGCTCCCTGCCCAATCTGCATCAGTGAAGCCGGAAAGCTTCGCTCCATCCTCTTGTCTGTACCATAGACCATATCCCGATGTGCCACTAAGATAACGCAATACATGCTTGCCTGCCTTCCAGAAGAGCTTGGTAGGCTTAACCATAGCTTGCGAAAGCTGGTTAACAACATAGCATATATCGGGTCGTGTATTGACCAGATACATAAGCGACCCCACCAACTGTCGATAGACAGTGGCATCCACTACCTCCGCTGAAGTAGCATCCTCCTTCCTCCAACCACCAGGAAGAGGAGTGTCAACAGGCTTGCAGCCTTGCATGTTGAACCTCTCCAGAATCTCCTAGGCATACTTGCCCTGAGAAACAAACAGTCCTCCGCTGCGCTGCCAAATCTCCAATCCCAGGAAATAATGAAGGATGCCCAAGTCCTTCATCTCAAACTCTCGTGCAAGATCCTCCTTGCATGAAAGTATCAACGGCTCATCTCCCGTCAAAATCAGATCATCTACATACAGTACGATGATCAACAACTTCCCCTCCACCACAATCTGGTACAGGTTAGGATCTGCCTCACTCTTGGAGAATCCAAGCTCGGTGAAGTAGCTGTCTATGCGAGTGTACCAAGCACGAGGTGCTTGCTTCAGCCCGTACAGTGCTCTCTTGAGTCGGCACACATGCGACTCACTGCTGAAGATCTCGAAACCTTCAGGCTACTCTATGTACACCTCCTCCTTAATGACTCCGTTGAGGAATGCAGTCTTCACATCCATCTGATGGATGTGCCATCCCATCTGCGCTGAGAGAGCTAGGATCGTCCGTATGGAAGAGTACCTTGCGACAGGTGCAAAGGTCTCCTCATAATCGATCCCCTCGATCTGTGAGAAGCCACGGGCAACAAATCTTGCCTTGTACTTCTCCACGCTCCCGTCAGCCGCCTGCTTGACTTTGTAGATCCATCGCGAACCCGCCACTGATTTTCCCTCCGGTCTTGGGACAATCTCCCATGCATTTTTTCTGACAATAGAATCATACTCTTCCACCATGGCATCTACCCATACGGGTTCCTCCACAGCTTCCTCGAAAGAGGATGGTTCTGTCACGACACATTTGCTCATAAGAGCCATGTATCCAGTGTACCGGTCCGGTGACTGCCTTTGTCTGCGCTGTGCTGTAGGTGGTCCTACAACCTTCTCTGCATCTCGAGCCAGTCGCTCAGCTTCTGTAGTGTGCTTGCGCCCTCTGATGGTTGGTGCTACATGAGTGGTCTCTTCCACCTCATGAACTTCCTCTTGTGGCTGATCCATAGCTTAATCAACATCATGGACTATCATCAACCTAGTGTGGAATCAGGAAGGAAGGCTACTAGAGAAGTATTGGCTCTTCGAAAGAGTGTCCTTTCTGATCTAAATGAGTTTGGCTGAAAAGAACCCATTGAGCCATTGACATTGGCCCAGATAACATAACGATGGAATTTTGACTACGAAAAGCACTCTCGATGACCATGCACTGATTGTTGAAGGTAGCCATAGGTCAATTACCATAGGATATGAACGTACCTTTATTACAGGTGACAATTGCTAGTTAGTTCCTGTGATTCTATCTAGACCAGCCATGGAAGGAGGACTTGGGATCTATTTACTAGAACGTGTAGCAAAATTATATGTAGGTATCTTGAGTTAGATGCTATAAGTTCAATACAGGATGAATGATGCAATTGAGAGTTATGCTTCAAAAGAAATTATGTCACTTGGCTGTGAGGAACATGGATCCTGTAGGCATAGGTTCATTTTATATTGAAGAATATATTGTCGTGCATCATGTGAGATCTCTTATTTTTTCCAGAGTGATGCCCATGGACATTGTTGTGCAGTCTCCTTATGTAGCTCAAGTCCTGCTCTTGTGTGAATGGCTTGATCAAATACGAGAGGCTGCAGACATCTAGGTTGCAAGCATGGACAATTTTCAAGGTTGTGAGGCTCTAATGCTTCTTAAGAATGACGGTTTGAAAAATGAGAGTCCTACAACACCTTCAAACACTGTTGTAGATCGCATGGTGGAGGTATTACATGATATAAGTGCATTATGGAATGGAGAAGCTGCTTTGTATCATCCCCAACAATGTTGACCTCAAGACAATATTGATATTCCAAAGTATTTGGTCGATACATCTGTGAGCAGCTCATCATCCTGAAAAGAGGAAGAGAGCAGTTGAAATGAATCTTCCAGCAACAACATCATCCTAGGAAAAAAGGAGCGATTTACCTATTTTCGACATTTAGTTGCAAACCAATTTTTATTCATGGCAAATTGTTGAGATCGATTAGTTGTTGAAATCCCTAATTTGTAAATTCGATGCATATAAGAGATTTCTGTGAGAAAACAAAAATTAGACGGACATGAATTAGGAAATCGATCAAGGGAATTTTAGACAACAATGGAATACGAATGTTGTGATAAATAATCAATAGTAATGGAATGTAATTGGTAGCAGGGAGTGAATCCTGAGATCTAGATCGAGGGATGAAATATACAGATCCATCATTGAAGTTTCCGAGCACAAGAAATTGTAATGGGTAGAAGTTTATGTAATTGATAATTGAAATTTAACTTGATGTTTTGATTGAATTCAATAATTCTGGTTCCGAAATTTGTCTTTGTATAAGCGCTATGGTTTTTATTCCTTTTTGAGAATTGGGTTAGTTCATGACTAGCTCCAGGAAGTGGCAAGGATCCACCACAACTTGAAGTCGAGTCCAACATTCTTTATAGATGTAGGAATTGTGATTTACTATAAAATTATATTTTGTTTTGGAATTGTTTTCTAAATAGGATTGTATATTTCCTGACCCTGAACTTAGTCACTAATTTATTTTTCTTGTATTTGGAGTGAGATCGCGAGTGTATTGTTGGAAAGTCTTAGTGAATGTAAGAGTTTAGTTTTGCATATGGTTTAACTCATTTTAATATTTTGTTTGGATTTTGAATTCCATTAAGAGAACTGCATATTTTATGAAGATTGACTATTGTATCTATGAATTAGAAAAAGATTTTATTTCTGAATTAAATACAATGATGTTAGTAGTGTGGGTAATTGAGAGCGAGTTGTGTGTATTTCTTGTTGAACATTTATCTCCCGGGATTTAGCTTAGTAATTAGATCTCTTCTTTTTAATTAATACCTTTCTTGTTTTTCATAGCATAATCATTCCTTTGAACAAGTTTGAGTATGAATTTGATCGTGCAAATAGAGAGATCGAGTTGGGTAGAGATAGGTGTTGAAATTTCCATTTCAAAATTTGAATTAGGTTTAGCTTTCACAGTATGGGCTACTTTAAATCATCTCATTTAAGAGCATCGTTTTGAGTTTTTAAAATATAATAGGATAATTTAGATCTATTTTTTCCATAATGTTTCATTACAAGTAAATACATGCTTAGTCTCTTTAATGATTATAAATTCAAAACCTTGCTTAAGATTGTAGCTGAAGTTAAATTCATGGCACATTTTTTTCGATAAGATTGTATTTTGATTGCAGAGAATTAGAATAAGGATTGAGTTAAGTATATTTCCTTCAGAATGATTGCATTGTAAGTGTGAGTTTTCTTGGTTAATAGAAGAGTGTTTTTATCATTTTATACTCGACAATCATAAATAAGGAAACTTATATACTCTAACCATTAAGTTGAGCCAAGACGCGGTACAACTCGCATTTACAATTCCCAGATTGAAAATTAATATTGAGAGGTTTAATCCGACAATTAAACCACCCAACATTTTGGTGTCGTTGCTAGGGATTTGTATTTTGGCTCAGGTAAATTTTTTCATACAAATTTTCAAGGATATTGCAGGGTAGTCAAAGGGTGGAGAGAGTACGGTAAGATGTGAGTGATACCCACACATCCACTATTGTGGGGTTGCTCCAAAGTTTGGCCATCTTGCTTATCTTTTGAAATTTTATTTTCTTTCCTTTATGTGTAGAAGTAGAAGCAGGATTTAGACATTTAATTTCCAAATTTTTCTTGCTTTTAATGGGTTAAATAGTACTTTGATTTGGAATTTTCCTTTCATGCAAGTATGCTGAGTTTTATTTTAGACAATAGCTTTTAAATTCATTTTCATATTCCAACGTTATATCATTTTTGGGGTGCTATACGAACCCTCGATGATAGAAAATACCAGTTGACTTATTGAGAAAAAGAGAATGGTATTTTGAGGAAGCATTTAATGAGGAGTTTTGATGCTGTTACAGAGACATATAAGTCATCCAATGAAGAATTCAAAAGTGCAAAATTTAATATCTTGCTTGAACATAAATTTAATATTATTAAATTTTGATTTCAAAATTAGATGATTTGCAGGAGCAAGAGAAGGATGAAGAACCACTGCTTATCCTTTGTGCCAATTGTTGAAAGAAACACTGCCTTGGAAAGTGTCCACTTAGATGTCTAAAAGTTTGCAAAATTTGCGAGGATGGTCATGCAACCAAACATTGCCCATCACTACCATGATTACGAAAGGTACTCAGGGAATCAAGTAATGAATCAAATCAATCGCCAGGTATAACTCAAAACCCAACACTATTTGATACTTGGAATAATGATTACTTTCCTGTGCAGGTTCCTCAACATGTTTATAATCTTGCAGTTCCATGGAAAAATTTTAATACTCCTCCAATAGAATATTATACTTCATGGCCATAGTGGCCCTCTCCATGGACCTCCTCTTCCTCATGGCCTCAAGAATGGTTTTCCCCAGGGCAGTCTTTCATGCAAAATCAACAACAATCACATGTGCATAAAGTTATCATCCTTCATGTTCTCAAGTACCTATGCAACCTTTCTTTAACCCTAACACTAATCCATACCCTAGCCCTTATCTTAAGCCTAACCCTAATCCATACCCTTTCCCTTATCCTAATCCTAACCTTAATCCATACCCTATCCCTTATCCTAACCCTAACCCTAATCCATACCCTAGCCCTTATCCATACCCTAGACCTAACTCGAAACCTAGCCCTCATTCAAACCCTAACCTTAACTTAAACCCTAAACCTAACTCTAATCCAAATCTAAAGCCTAGTCCAAGCCTTAAACCAAACCCTAGTTCAAACTCTAGCTCAAACCATAGCTTAGACCCTAATCAAAACAAGGAGGTTGCACAACAATTTAAAACTCTTGTTCTTAATGTCGAGTCTCCCACTGAAAAAAAATTATATATCTTCAAGGTTGTGGGAAGGGGTGAGTTTGGAAACATCTCCTATCACTACAAAACATTCACCCCAGGAATATCTAATTCAAATACCATTAGAGGAGAAATCTATAATTGGAACCTATTCTAAAAATGTTGTTGAAACTCAAAACCCTAGAATCTCTCTCAACCATTCTTGTCAATTTCAAACGCAGATATTTGAGCCTGAACTTGAGGGGGTTATATATTGTCTTTCACAGTATCCCTTATGCCTCTAGGAGAGTGAATATTACACTGTTGAAGACTTGCATCAGTTGGAGAATTATAAATATGTGGATCTCAATGAATCCTAGTTTCAAGTAGTCGTCAACACACCCTATTTCCTCATCATTCAGAAAATCTTGGTAACATATCAATTAAAGAAATTGGTTTCTCATACTTTGGTATGTGTTTAAGTTTATTCTTTAAAATTGAGTATGTGTATTTATAGCATTCTATGCATGTGGTTACACTAGAAGTACTCCTACACTTGAAGGAGGCCTTCCTCTTTCTAATGTAGGGTAGGGTAGAAGAATAAATTTCTTCTTTGAATAAAAGATGTTACAATAATGTTATTAGGGTTTTTATTTTATTTTTTTAAGTATGGCCACTGAAACTGCTTTTGATCCACCTTAGTTGTCAACACACATGTTATCACACTCAAAATTTTCAAAATTTGTTTTGATAAGGTCACCATAGGTTTCATGTTTTGTTATGTTGGGTCATGCACTTGATGAAGAATTTATAAAATCATGTTTATCCTAAGACTAAAACCCACCATGAGTCATGTCATGTCAGTCAAAGACACTCCATGTCATTTATTTTTCACACCCATGCCTTCAAATTACAAAAATGAGCCACTTATCAGTTTTTCACAGTTTCGTAGCGAATACAATGGCAAAAAAACAGATTTTACTACGAAACTACTTGAAAATTCCATAGAAAATTTGCCAAAAGAAATCAATGAATTTTTATTTGCTATTGGTTTTGGGGAAAGGGGAGATCACCTAGTAGGTTATGACAGTTATCCAACATGTGAAATCATAAGTGCTTGTCATCATTCCACCTTCATCCCTCCATTTTTCATTTTCCCTCTCATATTAAAATTTCATATTTTTAAAAAAATCACCCAAGCTCCTTTCTGTCATTAAACCTTCAGCCTTTTCAAGTAAAGCATCTTATTTTTATCCTTGAAAAGTTTAGATTTTCGGCAAGCAGCTTGTTGTCCAATTTGCTTTTTACATGTGTCACATTTTTAAGAAGGAAGCTTGGTTATAAAGAGAGATGGCTATGAATAAGAAAGTGTACAAAGGAGGCTCTGTGGTTATACAAGAGCTCATGGATCTTAAGCTATTCATGGAGGAACCTAGCTTTGCTGAAGCATTCACCAATTAAGGTTGCTTGAATTTCTGATGGAGTTACAAGGGAATTTTCTTTGTCTTTGGACTGTGTGAGCAGTAAATTTAAAGAGAAGAATATGGATGAAAAAAGATTAATTCTGCAATACTGAGAGAGGTTATTTTCAAGAATAGAAAAAGGAACAATAACCTCTTTCAATTTTTTCACAGGTGCTACCAATTTGGATATTTGAAGATGTATTCGGGACCTATTTTAAGAATTCTGAATTTTCCTGTTTTAGACATGTTTTCTAATGCAGATTCCTGACAGTTGGAGATGGTTTTCAGAAACCAAAGAGAGGTTTTTCTTCAAGATGAAATTATTTACAAAAAACTCATCCATGTTTGCAACATATATTAAGGATATGGAGATAGGAGCTCATCTTTGAACCCTATTTAAAAAAAAAAACAAAGTCATTTTATTGGTAAATTAACTTGCTAAAGGTGAAAATGATGCTTTTTGAAGAGGGTAAGAGGCATTTTGAACCAAATGTGCCTTATCATCCTTCATCATATCCATTTTCAGATATACAGGTGAAATTTTGAAGCAAAAGGGAGAATTTTGAATAATCTACACTTTAGGTAGTTTCATAGCAACTCTCAGGCTTGAAGCCAAAAAGCTGCTACGAAAATGTTGTAGGTGATTATATGGTAAAATGGATGGAAAAAATCAAAGTCAAGGTTTCGTATTTTTTTTTATCTCTTTAAACCCAACAAACATCTCTACATTAGCAAAGAGAGTTAAAAGTTGACTTAGATGGCTAAAATGAGTTTGCTACTAAACTGCGCTACGAAACTACCTATTTCACTCTGTTTTTGCAGCATAGTGTTTTTAGTTGTATTTTGATGTTTGGAAAGTGTATTAAAAGATAGCCAACAATGTGGATGCATTCCAAGGTAGTAGTGGAACATTCCAGCAGATATTTGGTCTTCTACAAAGTTGTCTTTTTCACCAACTCAACAAAAGACAGTAAGCAAATGTCATGTCATCATCTCCTTAAAAATAGGAAGATCAGTTTATGAATCTAGTGGAGGTATTTAAAGTTTGATCATGGTGAGTGCCACCTAAGCACATGATAATTTCCGTTGTAAATATGTGGTCCTTTCAATTAGAAAGTGTAATAAATAGGTAGTTGAGTCCTATTAGGTATCTAACTCCTAAAGTTAGTAGGTGTCATTATCATTACCATGTATTTGGCTTTAAGTTAGATTAGGTGTCAAGAGAAGGATTCAAAGGTCCAACTTGAAGGCAGATCTAATGTGAAGGTGTTGAAGCCTATTAATAGGAAGAATATCAAATAAAAAAGGGTTGGGAGATGGTTACCTAACACTACCACTATTGTAATATTTTGATATCAATAATATAAAGTTGCAACAGCCTAGTTTTGATCTGAGATTCTTCTATATAATATTATTTATTCTTTTTCTATCAGCCCTTTACTTTGTCTCCAGTATTTTAGTTGTATAATCACTTGGAATTTATGATTACATGCTCCAAATTCCTGTATACTCCTAGTCTGTTGTAAATGTCAATATTTATTAGTTTTCTTATGTATAATCACTTTGAATTCATGGTGACATGCTACAAATTCTTGTATGCATATAGCTTGTTGTTTTTTCCTTCATGTGTGGTTTAATAAGAATACAATTGCCTCAGCTTCCATGAGATAAGTTGAATTGTGACTTAGTTTTCATATTGACTCCATAAGCCCAATGGTAGTAAACCCTTTACATCTTTCACCTACACAAAACAACACATTCAATTCAATTCATAGTTAGTCATCTTTTTTCAAGATTACTCATTGAACATATTTTATTCATTTGAGAGAGCCCTCTTATACTGGAGAGGATAATTTCCAGTTGCAATTAGTTTGAAAGTGTTACTCCAAGTTGACCATTGAAACAACCCAACAAGAACTAAATTTGGTGATAACATTTTGGTGTCGTTGTCGGGGAAATCGAAGGTGTAAATATTCTCCGGGAAGAATGAAAAAGTTCAGATTTGACTCGCGATGGTGAACACAAGCCAAACACAAGATGGTTGTACCATTCACCTAGTGACTCCATTGTTCAAGATCCCAAGCTTAAAAGTTCAGAGTGACTTCACTGCCAAAGAATCCAGTTTTTAGAACATTGATGGTGATCCAAGATGACAAGGTATGTGGCAAACCCTTTATATGATGAAATGTTACAAAGTGTAAGGGATGAGTTAGCAGAATTTGAGATAGATGAAAATTTTTCAACAATAGTATTGCGTTGTTTGAAATCCAGTCGACTCACACTTGAAAATAATTTTTTTTTTCTTGGTTTAGTTGCTCAAATATTAAAAATTGAAATTGAACTATTGGATGTTCAAATTGAATAATATTATTTCCAAGATCCTAAATATTTCTTGGAAAGTCTTCCTCCTCCAAAAAGAGAGGAAATTATTATACCATTTGACTTGTCGATAGAGGAAGAATATGGTTATGAGATTGATATTGTAGAGTTGGAATCAAGGTTAAGCCTTGAAGAAGAAAATGAAAAGGATATCTAGGATCAATTTTTCATTGAGAGCTTAAAAGGGATATCAATAAATTATGTCTTCTATGATCCCATAGTTGATTACATGGAAGAGTTTTATAGTCCAAATTTTCAATTATTTTTTCACTATGAAAAACAGACCCATTTTCTATTACCTTTATCATTTCAGAATACAATTTTCTTTTGGTTTAAGCATAATCAAGGAGTTCAGGTATCAGATCAACTCATTGACTGGATTTATTGGAGGTTTCATGTTGCTTGAATCAAACATGAAGATTGCAGTTGTTAGGGTAGGTAGGAGTCTGTGTGAATAAGCTCAAGTAGTTCGAGCATCTTTTCAGCATGCACAAATTTGGTTTTTCAACAGTTATCATCAATATTGAGCCTAAGGAGAAGGCCACAAGAGCTTGGCGAAGTCTTCATCAATTTCATAAAATTTTCAATTTCTCATGGTAAGGCACTAAATCTAAAAGTTTGTTGTACCACAGGGGCACACCATCCGCAGTGGAGCCACTATTATCACACTCAAAATTTTCAAAATTTGTTTTGATAATTTCACCATAGGTTTCATGTTGTGTTATGTTGGATCATGAATTTAATGAAGAATTTATAAAATCATGTTTACTCTAAGTCTAAAACCAACTATGAGTTATGCCATGTCAGTAAAATACATTCCATGTCATTTAGTTTTCGCACCCATGCCTTCAAATTACAAAAATGAGCCAGTTTTCAGTTTTTCACAGTTTCATAGCGAATACAATGGAAAAACAACATATTTTGTACGAAACTACTTGAAAATTTCGTGGTAAATCTGCTAAAATAAAGTCGATGACTTGTCATTTGCTATTGGTTTTGGGGAAAGGTGAGATCACCTAGTAGGTTATGACAATTATCCAACATGTGAAATCATAAGTGCTTGTCATCATTCCATCTTCATCCCTCCATCTGTCATTTTCCCTATCATATTCAAATTTCATATTTTTAAATAAATCACACAAGCTCCTCTCTATCATTAAACCTTCAACCTTTGCATGTAAATCATCTTAATGTCATCCTTGAAAAGTTTAGCTTTGTGGCAAGCAGATTGTGGTCTAATTTGCTTTTTACAGGTGTCACATTTTTAAGAAGGCAACTTGGTTATAAAGAGAGATGGAAATGAATAAGAAAGTGTACAAAGGAGGCTCTATGGTTAGATAGGAGATCCTGGACCTTAATCTATTCATGGAGGAACCTAGCTTTTCTGAAGCATTCACCAATTTAGGTTGCTTGAATTTCTGCTGGAGTTACAAGGGAATTTTCTTTGTCTTTGGACTGTGTGAGAAATATATTTAAAGTGAATTTTATGGATGAAAAGTAATGAATTATGCAATACTGAGAGAGGTTATTGTCAAGAACAAAACAAGGAAAAATAACCTCTTTCACTTTTTTCACAGGCACTACCAATTTGGAGATTTGAAGATGTATTTGGGACCTATTTTGAGAATTCTAAATTTTCCAGTTTTAGACACGTTATTCTAATGCAGATTCCTGACATTTGGAGATGGTTTCAGAAACCAAAGAGTTTTTTTTTCTTCATGATAAAATTATTTACAAAAACCTCCTCCATTGTTGCAACATATATCAAAGATATGGAGATAGGAGCTCATCTTTGAACCCTATTTTTCAGAAAAAGAAGAAGAAGAAGAAGAAGAAAGTCATTTTATTGGTAAATTAACTTGCTAAAGGTGAAAGTGATGCTTTTAGAAGAGGGTAAGAAGAATTTTGAACCAAAGGTGCCTTATCATCCTTCATCATATCCATTTGCAGATATACAGGTGAAATTTTGAAGAAAAAGGGAGAATTTTGAATTTTCTAGACTTTAGGTAGTTTCGTAGCAACTCCAAGGCTTGAAGCCCAAAATTTGCTATGAAATTGTTGTAGGTGATTATATGGAAAAAGGATGGATAAAATCAAATTCAAGGCCTGGAAAATTTTTGTTTTAGCTCTTTAAACCTAACAAACATTTCTACATTAGAAAAGAGAGCTAAAAGTTGACTTAGATGGCTAAAATGAGTTTGCTACAAAACTACCTATCACAGTCCATTTTTGCAGCGTAGTGTTTTTAGTTGTATTTTGATGTTTGGAAAGTGTATTAAAAGAAAACCAACCACATGGAGGAATTCAAAGGTAGCAATGGAACATTCCAGCAGAAATTTGGTCTTCTAAAAAGTTGTCTTTTTCACCAACACAACAAAAGACAGTCAACAAATGTCATGTCATCATCTCCTTAAAAATAGGAAGATCAGTTTCTGAATCTAGTGGAGGTATTTATAGTTTGATCATGGTCAATTCCATCGAAGCACATGATCATTTACTTTGTAAAGATGCGGTCCTTTTAGTTAGAAAGTGTAATAAATAGGTAGTTGAGTCCTATTAGGTCTCTAACTCCTAAAGTTAGTAGGTGTCATTATCATTATCATGTATTTGGATTTTTAGTTAGATTAGGTGTCAAGAGAAGGATTCGAAGGTCCAACTTGAAGGCAGATCCATTGTGAAGGTGTTGAAGCCTATTAATAGGCAGAGTATGGAATAACAAAGGGTTGGGAGATGGTTACTTGACACTACCACTATTGTAATATTTTGATATCAGTAATATATAGTTGTAGCAACCTATTTCTGATCTGAGCTTATTCTTTGTATTATTATGTATGTTTGCTCTATCAGTCCTTTACTTTATCTCCAGTATTCTAGTTGTATAATCACTTGGAATTTGTGATTACATGCTCCAACTTCCTGTATACTCCTAGTCTGTTGTAAATTTAAAGATTTATTAGTTTTTTTATGTATAATCACTTGGAATTCATGGTGACATACTCCAAAGTCATGTATGCATATAGCTTGTTGTTTTTTCCTTCATGTGTGGTTTAATAAGAATACAATTGCCTCAGCTTCCATGAGATAAGTTTACTTGTGACTTAGTCTTCATATTGACTCCATAAGCCCAATGGTAGTAAACACTTTAAATTTTTCACCTACACAAAACAACACATTCAATTCAATTCAGAGTTAGTCATCTTTTTTCAGGATAAGTCATTGAGTATCCTTTATTATTTTGAGAGAGCCCTCTCAAACTAGAAGGCTAATTTCCAGTTTCAAGTAGTTTGAAAGAGTTACTCCAAGTTGACCATTGAAACAACCCAACAGGAACTCAATTTGGAGATAACATTTTGGCGCCGTTTCTGGGGAAATCGAAGGTGTAAATTTTATTCGAGAAGAGCGACAAAGTTCATATTTGAATTGTGATGGTGAACAAAAGCCAAACACGGGAAGGTTGTACCATTCACTTGGCGACTCCATTGTTCAAGATCTCGAGCTTCAAATTTCAGAGCGACTTCACTGCCAAAGAATCTAGATTTCAGAACATTGATGGTGATCCAAGCTGATAGGGTATGTGGAAAACCCTTTATATGATGAAATGTTACAAAGTGTAAGGGATGAGTTAGCAGAATTTTATATAGATGAACATTTTTCAATAATAGTATTCAGTTGTTTGAAATCTAGTCGACTCACACTTGAAAATAAAATTAGTTTTCTTGGTTATTTGCTGAAAGATTAGAAAATGAAATTGAACTATTTGATGTTCAAATTGAATCATATGATTTCAAAGATCCTAAAAATTTACTGGAAAATCTTCCTCCTCCAAAAAGAGATGATATTATTATACCATTTGACTTGCTGATATAGGAAGAATATGGTTATGAGCTTGATATTGTAGATTTGGAATCAAGGTTCAGCCTTGACAAAGAAAATGAAAAGGATATCCAGGATAAATTTTTCATTGAGAGCTTAAAAGGGATATCAATAAATTATGTCTTCTATGATCCCATAGTTGATTACATGGAAGAGTTTTATAGTCCAACTTTTCAATTATTTTTTCACTATAAAAAACAGAACCATTTTCTGTTACCTTTATCATTTTAGAATATGGTTTTCTTTTGGTTTAATCACAATTAAGGAGTTAAGGTATCAGATAAAATCATTGAATGGATTTATTGGAGGTTTCATGTTGCTTGAATCAAACATGAAGATTGCAGCTGTTAGGGTAGGTAAGAGTGTGTGTGAATAAGCTCAAGTAGTCCGAGCATCTTTTCACCATGTACAAATTTGGTTTTTCAATAGTTATCATCAATCTTGAGCCCGGGGAGAAGGCCATAAGAGCTCGACAAAGTATTCATCAATTTCATAAAATTTTAAATTTCTAAAGATAAGGCACTAGATCTACAAGTTCTTTGTTGTACCACAGGGGCACACCATCCCCAGTGGAGCCACTGTTATCACACTCAAAAATTTCAAAATTTGTTTTGATAAGGTCACCATAGGTTTCATGTTTTGTTATGTTGGGTAATGAATTTTATGAAGAATTTATAAAATCATGTTTATCCTAAGTCTAAAACCCACCATGAGTCATTTCATGTCAGTAAAATACACTCCATGTCATTTATTTTTCGCACCCATGCCTTCAAATTACAAAAATGAGCCACTTGTCAGTTTTTCACAGTTTCATAGCGAATACAATGGCAAAACAACATATTTCGCTACGAAACTACCTAAAAATCCCGTAGCAAATCTGCCAAAAAACAATTTATGACTTGTCATTTGATATTGGTTTTTGGGAAAGGTGAGATCACCTAGTAGGTTATGGTAGCTATCCAACATGTTAAATCATAAGTGCTTGTCATCATTCCACCTTCATCCCTCCATTTTTCATTTTCCTTCTCATATTCAAGTTTAATATTTTTAAAGAAATCACCCAAGATCCTCTATGTCATTAAACCTTCATCCTTTGCATGTAAAGCATCTTAGTGTCATCCTTGAAAATTTTAGCTTTGTGGCAAGCAACGTGCTGTCCATTTTCCTTTTTACAGGTGTCACATTTTTAAGAAGGCAGCTTGGTTATAAAGAGAGATGACCATGAATAAGAAAGTGTAAAAAGGAGGCTTTGTGGTTAGATAGGAGCTCATGGACCTTAATATATTCATGGAGGAACCTAGCTTTGCTTAAGCATTCACCAATTCAGGTTGCTTGAATTTCTGCTGGAGTTACAAGGGAATTTGCATTGTCTTTGGATTGTGTGAGAAGTAAATTTAAAGAGAATATTATGGATGAACATAGATGAATTATGCAATAATGAGAGAGGTTATTTTCAAGAATAGAACAAGGAAAAATAACCTCTTTCACGTTTTTCACAAGTGCAACCAATTTGGAGATTCAAAGATGTATATTGGACCTATTTTGAGAATTCTGAATTTTCCTGTTTTAGACACGTTTTTCTAATGCATAATTCCGATAGCTGGAGATGGTTTTAGGAAAACCAAGAGAGGTTTATCTTCACGGTGAACGTATTTAAAAAAATCCTCCATTTTTGCAACAACTATCAAGGATATGGAGATAGGATCTCATCTCTGAACCCTAGTTTTCAGAAGAAAAAAAACATAACCATTTTATTGGTAAATTAACTTGCTAAAGGTGAAAATGATGCTTTGGAAGAGGGTAAGAGGCATTTTGAACCAAATTTGGCTTATTATCCTTCATCATATCCATTTGCAGATATACATGTGAAATTTGGAGGAAAAGCGAGAATTTTGAATTTTCTACACTTTAGGTAGTTTCGTAGAAACTCCCAGGCTTGAAGCCCAAACTCTGCTACGAAACTGTTGTAGGTGATTATATGGAAAAAGAGATGGATAACATCAAATTCAAGGCCTGGGAAAAATTTTGTTTATCTCTTTAAACCCAACAAACATGTCTACATTAGCAAAGAGAGCTAAAAGTTGACTTAGATGGCTAAAATGAGTTTTCTACTAAACTACACTACGAAACTGCCTATTGCACTCCGTTTTTGCAATGTTGTGTTTTTAGTTGTATTTTGATGTTTGGAAAGTGTATTAAAATGTATCCAACCACGTGGAGGAATTCCAAGGTAGAAGTGGAACATTCCAGCAGAGATTTGGTCTTCTACAAAGTTGTCTTTTTAACCAACTCAACAAAAGACAGTCAGCAAATGTCATGTCATCATCTCCTTAAAAATAGGAAGATCAGTTTATGAATCTAGTGGAGGTATTTATAGTTTGATCATGGTCAATGAAACCTAAGCACATGATCATTTCCATTGTAAAGATGTGGTCCTTTCAATTGTAAAGTGTAATAAATAGGTAGTTGAGTCCTACTAGGTCTCTAACTCGTAAAGTTAGTAGGTGTCATTATCATTACCATGCATTTGGATTTTTAGTTAGATTAGGTGTCAAGAGAAGGATTCAAAAGTCTAGCTTGAAGTTAGATCCAATGTGAAGGTGATGAAGTTTATTAATGGGTAGAATATTGAATAAAAAAGGGTTGGGAGATGGTTACTTGACACTACCACTATGGTAATATTTTGATATCAGTAATATATAGTTGTAGCAACCTATTTCTGATCTGAGATTCTTCTCTGTATTCTTATGTATGTTTTTCCTATCAATCCTTTACTTTGTCTCCAGTATTCTAGTTGTATAATCACTTGGAATTTATGATTACATGATCCAACTTCCTGTATACTCCTAATATGTTGTAAATGTCAAGATTTATTAGTTTGGTTATGTATAATGACTTGGAATTCATGGTTACATGCTCCAACTTCCTGTATGCATATAGCTTTTTGTTTCTTTCCTTTTTGTGTGGTTTAATAAGAATAAAATTGCCTCAGCTTCCATGAGATAATTTGACTTGTGACTTAGTTTTCATATTGACTCCCTAAGCCCAATGGTAGTAAACCCTTTACATATTTCACCTACAAAAAACAACACATTCAATTCAATTCAGAGTTAGTCACATGTTTTCAAGATTGCTCATTGAATATCATTTATTCTTTTGAGAGAGCCCTCTCAGATTGGAGAGGCTAATTTCCTGTTGCAAGTGGTTTGAAAGAGTTACTCCAAGTTGACCATTGAAACAACTCAGCAGGAACTCAATTTGGTGATAACATTTTGGCACCGTTGCCGGGGAAATCGAAGGTGTAAATTTTCTCCAGGAAGAATGACAAAGTTCAGATTTGAATTATGATGGTGAACACAAGCCAAACACAGGAAGTTTGTACCATTCACCTCGCAACTCCATTGTTCAAGATCCTAAGCTTCAAAGTTTAGAATGACTTCACTGCAAAAGGATCCAGATTTCAGAACATTGATGGTGATCCAAGATGACAGGGTATGTGGAAAACCCTTCATATGATTAAATTTTACAAAGTGTAAGGGATGAGTTAGTAGAATTTCAGATAGATGAACATTTTTCAACAATAGTATTCCTTTGTTTGAAATCCAGTTGACTCACACTTGATAATAAAATTAGTTTTCTTGGTTTAGTTGCTGAAATATTAGAAAATGAAATTGAACTATTAGATGTTAAAATTGAATCATATGATTGCCAAGATCCTAAACTGTTCCTGGAAAGTCTTCCTCCTCCAAAAAGAGAGAAAATTATTATAGCATTTGACTTGCTGATAAAGAAGAATATGGTTTTGAGATTGATATTGTAGAGTTGGAATCAAGGTTCAGCCTTGACGAAGAAAATGAAAAGGATATCAAGGATCAATTTGTCAGTGAGAGCTTAAAATGGATATCAATAAATTATGTCTTCTATGATCCCATATCTGATTACATGGAAGATTTTTATAGTCCAACTTTTCAATTATTTTTTCACTATTAAAAAATGACCCATTTTATGTTACCTTTATCATTTCAAAATACAGTTTTCTTTTGGTTTAAGCACAATCAAGGAGTTCAGGTATCAGATCAACTCATTCACTGGCTTTATTAGAGGTTTCATGTTGCTTGAATCAAACATGAAGATTGTAGCTGTTAGGGCATGTAGAAGTGTGTGTGAATAAGCTCAGCTAGTCCGAGCATCTTTTCAACATGTAAATATTTGGTTTTTTAGCAGTTATCATCAAGCTTGAGCCCTAGGAGAAGGCCATAAGAGCATGGCCAAGTCTTCATCAATTTCAGAAAATTTCTAATTTCTCAAGATAAGGCACTGGATATACAAGTTATTTGTTGTACCACAGGGGCACACCATCCCTAGTGGAGCCACTGTTATCACTCTTTAAATTTTGTAAATTTGTTGTGATAAGGTCACCATAGGTTTCATGTTGTGTTATGTTGGGTCATGCATTTCATGAAGAATTTATAAAATCATGTTTATCTTAAGTCTAAAACCCACCATGAGTCATTTCATCTCAGTCAAATACACCCCATGTCATTTAGTTTTCGCACCCATTCCTTCAAATTACAAAAATGAGCCACTTGTTAGTTTTCACAGTTTCGTAGCGAAAACAATGGCAAAGCAATAGATTTTTCTATGAAACTACTTGAAAATTCCATAACAAATATGCGAAAAGAAAATCGATGAGTTGTCATTTGCTATTGGTTTTGGGGAAAGGTGAGATCACCTAGTAGGTTATGATAGCTATCCAACATGTGAAATCATAAGTGCTTGTCATCAGTCCACCTTCATCCCTCCATTTGTCATTTTCCCTCTCATATTTGAATTTCATATTTTTTTAAAAATAATCCAAGCTCCTCTCTATCATTAGACCTTCAGCCTTTGCATGTAAAGAATCTTAGTGTCATCATTCACAACTTTATCTTTGTGGCAAGCAGCTTGCTATCCAATTTGCTTTTTACAAGTGCCACATTATTAAGAAGGCAGTTTGGTTATAAAGAGATATGGCCATGAATAAGAAAGTGTACAAAGGAGGCTTTGTGGTTAGATAGGAGCTCATGGACCTTAATATATTCATGGAGGAACCTAGCTTTTCTGAAGCATTCACCAATTCAGGTTGCTTGAATTTCTGTTTGAGTTATAAGGGAATTTTCTTTGTCTTTGGACTGTGTGAGAAGTAAATTTAAATAGAATATTATGGATGAGAAAAGATGAATTCTGAAATACTGAGAGAGGTTATTTTCAAACACAGAACAAGGAAAAATAACCTCTTTCACTTTTTCCACAGGTACTATCAATTTGGAGATTCAAAGATGTATTTGTGACCTATTTTCAAAATTTTGAATTTTCGTTTTAGAAACGTGTTTCTAATGCAAATTACCGATAGCTGGAGATTGTTTTTAGAAAACCAAGAGTTTTTTGTTCAATATGAACTTATTTACAAAACCATCCTCAATTTTTGCAACAACTATCAAGGATATGGAGATAGGAGCTCATCTCTAAATCTTATTTGTCAGAAAAAACAGTTATTTTATTGGTAAATTAACTCGCTAAAGGTGAAAATGATGCTTTTTGAAGAGGGTAAGAGGAATTTTGAACAAAATGTGCCTTTTAATCCTTCATCATATCTATTTGCAGATATACAGGTGAAATTTTGATGAAAAAGGGATAATTTTTAATTTTCTGCACGTTAGGTAGTTTCATAGCAACTCCCAGGCTTGAAGCCCAAAATCTGCTACAAAACTGTTGTAGGTGATTATATGGCAAAAGGGATGGATAAAATCAAATTCAACACCTAGAAAAATTTTGTTTTAGCTCTTTAAACCCAAAAAACATGTCTACATTAGCAAAGAGAGCTAAAATTTGACTTAGATGGCTAAAATGAGTTTGCCAATAAACTACGCTATGAAACTGGCTATTGCACTCTGTTTTTGCAGCGTAGTGTTTTTAGTTGTATTTTGATGTTTGGAAAGTGTATTTAAAGATAGCCAACCATGTGGAGGCATTCCAAGGTAGAATTGAAACATTCCAGCAGAGATTTGGTCTTCTACAATGTTGTTTTTTTCACTAACTCAACAAAAGATATTTAGCAAATGTCATGTCATCATCTACTTAAAAATAGGAAGACCAGATTTTGAATCTAGTGGAGGTATTTATAGTTTGATCATGGTCAGTGCCACCTAAGCACATGATCATTTCGATTGTAAATATGTGGTCCTTTCAGTTGGAAAGTGTAATAACTAGCTAGTGGAGTCCTATTAGGTCTCTAACTCCTAAAGTTAGTAGGTGTCATTATCATTACCATGTATTTGGCTTTTTAGTAGGTGTTAAGAGAAGGATTAGAAGGTCCATCTTCAAGGAAAATCCAATGTGAACGTGCTAAATCCTATTAATAGGCATAATATCGAATAACAAAGGGTTGGGAGATGGTTACTTGACACTACCACTATTTTAATATTTTGATATCAGTAATATACAGTTGCATCAGCCTATTTCTGATATGAGATTCTTCTTTGTATTCTTTTGTATGTTTGTTATATCAGTCCTTTAATTTATCTCCAGTATTCTAGTTGTATAATCACTTGGAATTCATGATTACATGCTCCAACTTCCTATATACTCCTAGTCTATAGTAAATGTCAATATTTATTAGTTTGCTTATGTATAATAACTTGGAATTCATGGTGACATGCTCCAACTTCCTGTATGCATATAGCTTGTTTTTTTTCCTTCATGTGTGGTTTAATAAGAATACAATTGCCTCAGCTTCCATGAGATAAGTTGAATTGTGACTTAGTTTTCATATTGACTCCATAATCCCAATGGTAGTAAACCATTTACATCTTTCACCTACACAAAACAACACATTCAATTCAATTCATAGTTAGTCATATGTTTTCAAGATTACTCATTGAATATCCTTTATTCTTTTGAGAGAGACTCATTGAATATCCTTTATTCTTTTGAGAGACACCTCTCAGAATGGAGAGGCTAATTTCCAGTTGCAAGTGGTTTGAAATATTTACTCCAAGTTGACCATTGAAACAACCCAACAGGAACTCAATTTGGTGATAACAACACACATTTGTGACAAATCTTGTTGTGTATGATTCAATTTAATACTTTATAATTTTTCAAAAGTAACCATGATTAATCATTCTAATAAGTTTTCATCTTAGATATATATTTTCAGTTTCCCTTAGAAGTATTACTGGAAAACCCCCTATGGTGGAACACTCTTGTAAAGATCATAATAAGTTGTTCAGGAGAACGCTAACATCTTTCAGTCATTATCTGGGATATTTGATCTAAAATATGTCTTTAGAGTAGAGGAATTAGCCAACAATGATTAGTCATTAAAAAAATTTCACACCATCCTATACTCGTACAGAGTAGATCTGTCTCCCCACTTATTAAGTAAACATTAAGGCTAATCATAATCAGATCTTAAAAAATATTTAGGGGGCGGGGGATAGTAAATATTGTGATAAGTTGACCTACCATGATCATAGGATCTAACATGCATGACATTAGTGCAGTTGGTCACCAAGATAGAGTAATGTCTTTTAGCCAAAAATCTGGAAGACAGGAGGTCTCATCACGAGTCGGCCGGTTCATCCATGTTACCTCTTGTGAATGGCACCGCCATCATCTGTTTACCAATCCAGGACTGTGGCCTTCATCTAAAAAGTCAAATAAGATAATTATGAATCTATATCTAGTAAGTGGGACACTGACATTTCTCTAGGTTAAAAGACACCCTATCGAGGTTATGGACACCTGCAGGCAGGAGGGCCATGTCTGTGGTATTAAAGTTAATTGTACACTATGATTTGCTCAGTTATCCTCCTCTGTCCCTGAAACTAACCATTTTATTTCTTATAAAATTGTTTTAAGACAATGTGGACATGATGCTTTGAGTTCTATTTTTCAAAAATTTTGGATCTTTGATGATGTGGTACCCTTAGTAAAGGTGATTCTTTGTACTGATTAAGGAGAGACTTATCTTGTATCTCAAGGGCAACAAAATTTAGAAGTGTTCAATTTTTTGATTGGTCTAGTATCATAACTCACTTCAATTTTCCATGGTATCTAGTGTGATGAATTACTCAGTGTTATCTATTCACGAGGTTTTGATTGACAACCATGTATATTTGTGATAACCTCTAAATACACTTTACATTGTCTAGGCACTAGGTAGAAACATTTGAAACAAGACAATGTGTATGTGCAATACTCTTTTCTCTATAATGTCTCCTTTCAACACCTGATATTGATACTTTCATTTGGAACATGGTTTTAGTTGGCATTGTAGTAGTTATGTTGCAGCCTAATGAATGTTTTAATGATAGAAATATCTATGTTTATTATTGAATTTTTGATGACATTCTTATTGTGAAGCATAGTCTTCTCTTTCCCCTGCCTTCTTTCATAGTTTTACAATTTAAAGGTTTGGCTTGCACGAGGAAGTGCAAGAAGATTAGTGTGGGGGGATGTTGAGCCGCCTTTTTGTCCTTGTTTTTACAATTTTTTATGTGCCTTTGAACAATGTTTTTAATCATTGTTATCTCATTAAGAGGCATACAGAGGCAATATTATGAATTATTCTTGTTAAGTATTTTATGTATAAATATCATTAATAAAATTTTAATAAAGGCTTTCCTACTACAGGTTTAAAAGTGGTTTGATTACGCTATTGAACTACTTGCACCAGAGTAGAAATGGATTCCTGCACCAGAGTAGGGGAGAAAAGAGTACTATGAGAAGTAGATTGCGACTTTGGAATATTTTGAGGAGGTTGATAAATTGTGTAATAATGATGACCGACTTGAGGACCAACATGAATCTGCAGTGAATATCGTAGTAAAGGTATTCAATTTTTCCAATGTACTTTTGTTGGCATTATTGTATTTGCTGCCACAATGGAAACTCTAGGATTCTAGGTGTTGATTGAAGTTGTTAGATATTTTATTGAAGATAAATTTTCTACCAAGATGTCATACTCATAGTTGGAGTAGCTATATATCATTATTAGCTCTTCGGTTGTACTGTAGAACCCCTAAAAGTGAGATAATACAAGCTTATGTAAATTATCACTATATTAATGTTGTCACCAATGTTAATTAAAAAATTAAGTAGCCCTAATCGATTGCACTGTATGAGCATGCGATAAGGATCTACACTAGCTTAATCAATGTCCACAATTATCATCAACCTGGCGTGGAAGCAATAAAGAAGGCTGCTAGAGAAGTATTAGCTCTTCGAAAGAGGGTCCTTTCTGATCTAAATGAGGTTGGCCGCAAAGAACCCATTGAGTTGTTGAAATTGGCCCAGATAGAAGAACGATGGCATTCTAAATGCGGCAAGAACTCTTGATGACTAGGCATTGATTGTTGAAGGTAGTCACAAGTGAATTAGCGTAAGATATGAACGTGCCATTCTTGTAGGTGAAAATTTCTAGTTAGTTCTTGTGATTCTATATAGACCAGTCATGGAAGGAGGACTTGGGTTCTCTTTACTAGAATGTGCAGAAAAATTATATGTAGGTAGCTTGAGTCATATGCTATCAGTTCAATACAGGATGAATGGTGCAATTGTGAGTTGGGATTTAAAATAAATTCTGTCACTTGGCTGCGAGGAACATTGGGATCATGTAGGCACAGGTTCATTTTATAATGAAGAATATATTGTCTTGCATCATGTGAGATCTCTTATTTTTCCTGGAGTGATGCCCATGGACATTGTTGTGCAATCATCTTATATAGCTCAAGTCTAGCTCTTACGTGAACGACTTGATCAAATACCAGAGGCTGTAAGCATCTAGGCTGCAAGAATGGACAATTTTCAAGGTCGTGGGGCTGATGTTGTTGTCATAACAATGCGAAATTTTGAGGATCTAATTCTTCCTAAGAAAGACAGAAGGTTTGAAAAATAAGAATCCTGCAGCACCTTCAAATGTTGTTTTAGATCACATGGTGGAGGTCTTACACGGTATATACACATTCGGGAACGAAGAAGCTACTTTGTCTCATCCCCAACAATGTTGACTTCAAGACGATATTGATATTCTGAAGTCTCTATCGATACATTTGTGAGCAGTTGATCATCAGACAAAGAGGAAGAGAGAAGTTGAAACACACCTTCCAGCAACAACATCATCCAAGGAAAAGAGGAGCGATTTACCTATTTTCGACATTTAGTTGCAAACCAATTTTTATTCATGGAAAATTGTTGAGATCGATTAGTTTTTGAAAGCCCCAATTTGTAAATTCAATGCATATAAGAGATTGTTGTGAGAAAACAATAATTATACGGCCATGAATTAGGAAATCGATCAAGGGAATTTTAGACAACAATGGAATACGAATGTTGTAATCAGTAATCGATAGTAATGGAATGTAATTGGTAGCAGGGAGTGAATCATGAGATCCAGATTGTGGGAGGAAATATCCAGATCCGACATCGAATTTGACGAGCACAAGAAATTGTAATGGGTAGCAGTTGATGTAATTGATAATTGATATTTAAATCGATGTTTTGATTGAATTCAATAATTCTGGTTCTGTAATTTGTCTCTGTATCGGCGCTATGGTTTTTATTTCTTTCTGAGTGTTGGGTTAGTTCAAGACTTGCTCTGGGAAGTGGTAAGGATCCACCGCATCTTGGAGTTGAGTCTGAAATTATTTATAGATGTAGGTATTTTGCTTTACTACAGAATTATATTTTGTTTTGGAATTGTTTTCTAAATAGGATTGTATATTTCCTGATCCTGTACTTAATTATTAATTTATTTTTCTTGAATTTGGAGTGAGATCGAGTGTATTGTTGGAAAGTCTTAGTGAATGTAAGAGTTCATTTTTCATATGGTTTAACTCATTTTAATCTTTTGTTTGGATTGTGAATTCCATTAAGAGAACTGCATATTTTACGAATCTTGACTATTGTAGTTATGAATTAGAACAAGATTTTATTCCTGAATTAAATACAATGATGTTAGTAGTGTGGGAAATCGAGTGCGAGTTGCGTGTATTTGTTGTTGAACGTTTATCTCCCGAGATTTAGCTTCGTAATTAGATCTCTTATTTTTAATTAAGACCTTTCTTTTTTTTCTTAGCATAATCATTCCTTTGAACAAGTTTGAGTATGAATTTGATTGCACAAATAGATATATCGAGTTGGGTAGAGATAGGTGTTGAAATTTCCATTTCACAATTTGAATTAGGTTTAACTTTCACAATATGGGCTACTTAAAATCATCTCATTTAAGAGCATCTTCTTGAGTTATTAAATTATCATAGGATAATTTAGATCTATTTTTTCCATAATGTTTCGTTACAAGTAAATAGATGCTTAGTCTCTTTAATGATTAGAAGTTGAAAACCTTACTTAAGATTGTAGCTGAAGTTAATTTCTTGGCGCCTTTGTTTCGATAATATTGTATTTTGATTGCAGAGAATTATAATAAGGATTGAGTTAAGTATATTTCCTTAACAATGCTTGCATAAATTTGTTTGGCTAATAGAAGATTTTTTTATCATTTTATACATGACGATCATCAATAAGGAAACTTATATACTCTGACCATTAATTTGAGCCAAGATGCAGTACAAATCACATTTACGATTCCCGGATTGACAATTAATATTGAGAGGTTTAATCTGACAATTAAACCATCCAACAAGTGTCATCATGGTGGTATTTGATATACTTACCAAGTGTGCATAGTTTTGTGCATTATGTCATCCTTTTAAAGCTAGTAGAGTCGCTACTGTATTTATGGAAACAATTCAAAATCTTCATGGAAACCAAAATATTATAGTAATTGACAAATATCCCATTTTCACTGGAAATTTTTTAATGAAATTATTTTCTTGTCTTTTGGCACTCAATTAGCTCATAGTTCATCTTATCATCCTCAATCTGATGGGAAAAATAAGATAGTGAATAAATATTTGGAAGGATATCTTTGTTTCTTTGTAGCTGATAAAAAAACAAAATGGGTCAAGTGGTTACCTCTAGTTGAATGGTTGTATAAAAATTCCTTCTATATTGCAGAAAAAGTGACCCCATTTATAGCACTTTATGGATATCATCCACCATCCATCACATCATCTTTAAGAGAAAATTCTAAGGTTCAATCAATGTAAGATCACATCGAGAATCAAAAACATGTTCTCCAAATATTAAAGGATAACCTCACTATGACGCAGAATTGAATGAAACAAGAGGCATATCAACATCACAGTGAAAGAATTTTTGATGTAGGCGATTAGGTATTTTTACGGCTACAACCATACAAATAAATGTCCCTCAAGAAAGCTGAGAAGGATAATTAATTATCAATGTTACATAGTAATTTTTCACCATGCTCATTTTCCCGTCACTAATCCTAAAATTCCCTATGATAGATCTTGTGGATACCTCCAACATCAAGGCTTGGTTATAAGCTCTCATTTTGTAATTTATCAATAATAACATCTGATGTTTTTTTTCTATATTTGTCTACATGATTATGCAAATATTCTGGTACTCCTTGATCTGATAGATAACTAGTGTTTAAGTTTATTATGTATTGTATCACGTTTGTTGTTGTCTCTTGATCATCCGCAGGTGTTCGTGTGCCATTAGTAGGAGGAAGTGGGCCTACAAGGATTTTGGATCGAGCTCGCCATCAACAGATCCAAGGATAGAATTTGGAAAAAGGTATTTATGTCTCTTTCCTATTTTCATTGTAAACATTAGTTAAGAAATCTTATGTTAGAAAAAATCTCGCGTTGCTATACCCACTCTAGGGCTAGAGAGATTGCCTCTGTCCGTAGAGGGGATTTATCTTGATAATAGAACTGGCGACTCCGCTGGGGATATTTAGCCTTTTAAGTCCTCCTTCCCTGAATTGATCTTAGATCAGTTTCATCAATTTTTAAAATTTAAATCTTCTTAGGCCTCTGTGAGCTTGTGTAAAGATTGTTAGTCACTTCATTGTGTCAGGTCTGGTATTTGTGTGAGACTCTTCTTATTTTTTCCTTGTTTTTAGGGACCAATGCCCTTTTTGTATGCATATTTGTGCTAGAAGCGTTGTTCTATATAGTACAACCACGCCGATTGGCCTTTCAACACCCCTCTTCTTAGCACATAAGTGTTGATCTCAGTCTGAGGAAAATTTGAGTTTCCCCTTTGATTATCTAGTGTTTCCTGGCCCTTCAAGGAATCTGTAACATCTCAATGACCTCCTTTTTGTGTGTTTGACTTACCTATATTCTATGAGTGAGTCTGCTTCATCTCTTTGATTTGTTTGTAAGTTTGGGAAATTTTCACCATTTCAAACACCCTTTGTTGCATTATTCTTGTATTGTTTCAAAGTGAATTGGTGTATGATTTGGTCATCTCTGCATCTCTTATTTTTTCCCTTTGGTTTAGTGTTAATCACAGGATTACGAATTGTTTGGCACACAAATATAGAAGAGTACGTTTTGTCTAAATTAAAAATATTGGAAGTGATTTTCATTTATTTTTTTATTTAGCTCGTCTAGTCAATTTAATAAGAGTTAAAAGCATTGCAGTCTTGCATTCCCTTGAAGCGATTTTTGTTTGGTTCAATTGAAAGAAAAGTAAAGAGATTTTTCATTTTTTCTTTCGTTCATTTCTTTTTCTTTTTTAAATTAAAAAACAAAAAAAAAATACTTTCATGCATCTTACTGAAAGGAAAAGCATTTTCATTTTTCGATAAGTTGCATTTGTTGGGAAAAGTGAATTCAATTGAAAATAATTTCATTTCGTAACTATGAACTAGTTTGGGGGAGAAGTATTGTTGCTGTATTGAGTGAATTCTTGTGTGTATCTCTTCCCTAAATAGTTTAGGATTCATTGAAATTGAAAGCTTTATTTCTTGCATTTAGTCTGCACCATAAGGATTCAGGTGACATTTTTTTTGAGCCTTTAAAATGAAACTTTAATCAAGATCAAATTAAAATGAACCCAATTTACATTAAGGAGCATTGGAATTAATGAGAATATTTAGTGGTCTAGGCTAGAGACGTGTTCCGGCGTCGTTAAACGTAGGAGTTGTCGCTAATGGTCTACGTTGCAACCTAGGGGTGATATCCCATCCCACATATGTAAGTTATTGATGTATGATAAGTATATTTGGGGCTCTCTCATTGAACAGTTATGCATTAGACATCACTACTATGGACTAGAATCCCACGTATTGTCGCGTATATTTGGGGAGACACCACTTGGTTGTAAGCCTGCCATAGGTAACCGAGTCAACTTCCTTGTAAATGTGATAGACCGAACACAAAATTTGGGGAGAGTGGCTGTCGTATGTTAATTCCTTGGTTATTTTTCTTTCATTTGATCACCAAGGTGTATATTGCAGTTCATAGATACTTGGTAAAAATCTATGCCTAGCACACCCTTTTTTATTTATTTTTTGTTAATTATAAAAGTAACTTCCCACCAAAACATCTCACCTGTGTAGTTCTCTACCCTTTTATCACTTGGTAAAATATGATTTTGTTCACCTCCTTCCTTTTGTACCTTATTTTGAAAGGTCATCCTAGCTGAATCATCGAATTCGCCCACTTCCTCCTCTGACGAATATAAAGAACCTCCTCCTAAGGTCTCTCGTTTTCTGGTTTGACCCCTCGAAGCGCAAGGTGAAGAGCTTAGAATTGTCATGAGTGTTCAACCCATATCATCTTGAGCACCACCAGATGATTCTCCTTGGAACACATCGAACAAAACTAAGCCAGAAATCCCCAAACCATCTGCACAGTTCTCAGCCTTTCCTCAAAATCCACTCTTTGGTTTGATTGTAGTCTCACCTCAGCAATATTACAACGCTTTTGATCAACTCAGAATCCATTTTCGTGCTTCTTTGGTAGCGTCTCACTCTACCGTCCGTCGATTGTTTATTAACGAAATGGAATCTAATGCAGATGATGTTCCATTCCTGAGTGCTCCTAAAAGCACTCTTCAGAAAACCTCTGGCTCTTATAACCCAAAATCCTCTTCATTGGTGTTTCCCTCTGAGGGAGAATTATTTGGATCCACACCTCACGATTTAGGTAGTGGAACCAAAATACCATCTAGTAATGTTGCGTCTACACTCCCGCATGGTTATACTTCTTTGGGAAAACTTATTTCTGGAGCTTTCGGTGGTACACCTTTATTTTTGGATCCCGCTTGGTCAATGGGTATTCCTCCATCCTACAACCGTTCTTCTCAAATGTGGTCATAGTGTCTCAACCTGTTGTTCGACCGATGATCACCATTGGTCCAATGACTTTGTTGATTGGATCCTCTGTCCCCTATTCTCCATCTATGATTATTGTAGTCCCACCATTGAGTGGGAAATCCATGGTTTCATCCATGCCTGGGGGGAAATATAACCCTCTCTATGTACCTACCCTATTGGGTGGGGGGAAGCCTAGTTCTGGATCTATTCCTAGAGTAGGATAGCCTCATGTTCAACAACCCCTTCAGCAACCGAATGTAGCATATTCATATGTTCAACAAGCTAACACTCCTTATGTTCAAATGCCAAACGTAAAATATCAATATGTTCCTCAACTGAACATATCTAAGAAATATGTCCAACGGCCCCACCCTTCGGTCAATGTTGTTGCGACTAATCCTCAGTTTGGGTCTTACACCCAAGCTTGTCTGAATCTCCTTCTGGGTCAATCTAGTCCTTTCCCTCATCATTCTGGTACTCAATACCAGCCATTTCCTCAAGGTCAATACCAACAACCCCAGTCTAGGCCTCAACCTGGTGCTTCATATCAACAAATTCCTCAGTACCAGCAGGCTCAGCCAGGACCTCATGTTGGACAGTATGTTTAGCAAGGACAACATGTTGGACCTTATGTTCAATAGGGACCTCAAGCTGGATCCTATGTTCAACAGGTACCGTAGGATGGACCCTATGTTTAGAAGGGACTGCAAACTAGACCTCATGTTCAACAGGGACTTTATCCTGAATCCCATATCCAACAAGATCTACAACCTCAGTTCCCGCAGGGATCATATCAACAACCCCAGCAAGGTCCCTATCACCAATATTTCCAGCAAGGTCCTTACCAACCATGGGGGAAATATGCATATCCGAGAAATAATCCTCCCTATTAGGGGCAGAATCCATATCAATCAGGTTGGAACCCCCGACCTTTCTCACCTCATCATCCACCCTTGAAATTCCTGGCTACATTGGAATTTTTGGATGTGTCAAAGCTCACAGATGACCCCATCTAACATCAGCTGCATTGGCTGCCAATTCCAACCAAGATTACAGGATATTGTCCCAAGTTCGAAGGAAAATCTAAGGAAGACCCCCAAAACCATGTTATGACATACCACTTGTGGTGTTCCTCTAATTCCTGGGTTGATGATTCTATTTGTCTTTGTCTTTTCAAACATACTTTGACCACTATCGTGACCAAATGGTACATTGAGCTCCCTCAAGGAATTTTCTTTGATTTCAATTCCTTGGCTATGGCCTTCCTCACCCACTTCAAGTTGCCTATCCAATATGAAACTGACACCTATCTTCTCACCTCGTTGAAGCATTAAATTGCTACGCATATCTCAGATCACATCCATGAATGGCGACATTTCTTTCACCTAATCAAATTTGAGATCCATGATCATATTTTGACCGAATGGTTTACAAAATCATTCATTCCCAATATTTGAAGATCTTGCAATGGGTGAGTGTGTCACAAAAGAGGAGGTCATTTATATATCTCATGACCTTGATTTGGTTTATTCCTAGTTCGAGACTCTATATGAGTTATTACATGATGTTTCGCATCCTTCGACTAATCTCACATCATCTCAGTCTCCTGTTACACCTGTGGTGGATGGTGTTATTAGGAAAATGGCTCATACTAATAGTAGTGCACCTAAGGCTTCTTAAAAGTTTAAATCCACTGCTACCATTGTGCCCTCTACTTCTTCCCATAACCAAAATAATCCTGGTAAAACCTTAGAGGTAAATGTTGTTGAGTCTACCGCAGTAGATAAATCCTCAAAGGGTAATAAAAATGGTAAAGGTAAGTATAAATACTAAAATCCTAAACAGGATTCAAAGAAGTCATATGTTGGTGATTCTTCAACACGTAAGCCCAAATATCCTTTTCTGATATGTGATGACGATCATTACACCAAGTATTGCCCTCGGCATGCTGAATTTTATTGTCTTATAAAGGGAACACCCGGGACTCTATCCATTTTAAAAGAACCATTTCCTTCTCAGTAGATGCAAATGGTAGATCAAGCTCAATCCACTGGAAGCTCTCAGGTGTTCATGGCTAGAACGCAATTTTTTTTCATCACCACAAGAAAGAAAGGTTATCCCAATCCATCTAAGGCACCTGTGGAACCGGGAGTTACATATCACCCTTCCTCTTCCATGCCTCCTACCTCTGGTCGTCTCCAGATTAAGAGACTGAGTAGTGACTCCATCATCCTACCACCCCCAAAAGGTGTTCTTCGGAGATCGTCTTACAATCTGAATGTGAGAGCAGCACAACACTACAATATTGTAGAAGATCTGGCTCAAACACCTTCGAGAATTTCAGCTTTGGAGGTCCTTCGATCGTGCCCATCAAAATGGAAATCATGAATCTTCGCTATTGGATGGATTTATCCTTCAGATTCTAGTCTAATTAATTTCAATCTCGAGAATTTCGTTCCTCACCTCCCATCCAAGGTAGCTTTTTTGATTCAAGTTACCATTATGGGTAAGAATATTCATTGTATTGTCATTGATGAAGGTGCTTCAACTTGCATCATGTTTTTCGCATGCTGGAAAGCCATCAGCTTTCCCCCATTAAGTCAGTCCCTGAATACCTTAAATATTTTGATGGTAGAGGTTCTCGGACATATGTTATTCTCAAGGCATTACCCATCCTATTGGAGGAGAAAATAGTAACGATGGAAGCTGAAGTAGTAGACGCAAACTTGAACTATAATCTCCTTCTTGGACATAGTTGGACAAATGATATGGTTTGTGTGGTATCCACCCTCTTTCACATCCTCCATTTCCCTCATCAAGGGAAGATAACTGTGATCGTTGATCGGTTGGGTTTCTTCCCCTCTAAATCTTCAGTAGGCAACATCTCATATGTTGGGAAGACCACTACTCCTTATGAGAACATTGGGTCGGGTGTATTCAAGGACACGTCTCTTATGGGATATTTTCTACTTCCACCTCCAAATTTCTCCTCTATCAATATGATTTCTTCTGGTCACAATCCATGGATTATTCCATATCCTGACCAGCTAAAGAATTTTTTTGACTTTATGCCTCTTAGCCTGGCAAAGAGAATGTATCAAGCTATTCTCACAACTTCTGAGGTTGCATCTGAAACCAATACTCATTTGGTTTCCTCTCTATACACTTATACGCAGCCTCCCTGGTTTGGTTCTTGGGACTCTGATGATCCCTTGAATGAGACTTTCCCCAGCGACGAGAGTATCGTGGAGGTAATGTCTCTCAAAGAAACTCCATGGGATGATGGACATCATCATTCCTCGTTTCTCCCAATCCCAAGTGACATCTCCACCTGTCTATGATCTCATGCTTCGCCAGTACCGACTGGCCCACTTCAATATCTGGATTTGATTCATGAAGTGTTGTCCAAAGGGAACATGGGAAATATCACTTCGACCATTTCAATCGACATCTTTGTCAAACCAGGGACTGTCGGGAATGTGTGTATCGGTTTGTATTGTTCTCCCAATGATATCAACACCTATAAAGAGATTTTTCAGTAGTTTCACGATGTATTCATGTGGTCATATGAAGAAATGCTCGTTATTTATATGAGTATTGTTGTGCACGAAATTCCCACTTATCTGGATTCGAAGCTTGTTCGCCAATGAATTTATCCTGTGCATCCGAGAAAGGTTTTGACTGTAAAGGGTGAAGTTGAAAAACTTCTTAAAGATGGTTTTATTTACCCCATACCATTAAAATATTAGGTCTCGAATATTGTTCATGTCAATAAGTAGCAAGGGAACATTCAAGTTTGCATTGATTACCATGACATCAATGAAGCTTGTCCCAAGGACAATTACGCCACTCCTTTTATCAATCAGATCATTTAGGTATGTGTCGGGAGTGATATATTTTCCTTTATGGATGGTTTCTCTAGCTATAACCAGATTAACATTTCTCCATATGATCAACATAAAACCAATTTTATCTTTCCATGGGTGACTTTTACCTATAAGAAGCTCCCTTTCAACCTGAATAATGTCAGAGAAACCTTCCAACAAGCTATTTCTTATGCATTTCATGACATCAAGCACATAGTTCAGCCATATCTTGATGACATTCCTGCTCATTCTACGAAACATAGAGATCACCTGGAACACCTTAGAGCTATCTTCCTCTGTTGTTGACACTATAATATTAGTTTGAATCCTCATAAGTATGTCTTCTGTGTCGAATGTGGATGGCTCTTGGGTTTCATGGTGTCCAAAGAAGGCATCCAGATCGATCCTTTGAAAGTTGAGGAAATCGTCAATTTTCCTCCTCCTTCTTATGTTCCTCAATTGCAGAGTTTGCATGGGAAAGACAATTTCCTCTGCCATTTCATATTGAATTACACTGAGCTTTCCAAAGGCTTTATGTGCTTATTTAAAAATGGAATCCTGTTCTTTTGGGATGAAATTTATCAAATCTCTTTTGATGCATTAAAGTGAGTCATCATTACTACTCTGCTGCTACATCCTCTCGATTGTTACCGTGATTATTGCCTGTATTTTGCCGTCACCAAAAACACTATTGGGATGGTGTTGGTTCAAGACGATGATGATGGTCAAGAACATGTACTGTACTACTTTAGTCATAATCTCTTTGATACTGAGATCCATTATGCTCATGTAGAGAAATTGGCCCTGGCTACTATCCATTCAATTCAACATTTTCATCACTACATTCTCCTGGGCAAAACCTTGGTGATTTCTAATTGCAACCCAGTGACTTACATTCTTATGCGTCAGTTGATTGGGGGAAAGTACTCAAAATGGATTGTTATCCTTCAATATTTCTACTTAGTATTCATTGTTTCTAAGTCAACGAAATCCCTATTCTTTGCTGAGTTGATCTATGATCTTCCCACCACGGATGATCCCACCCCTCTTGATGATTCCATCCCCGATGAGACTCTCTTTCTCATTAGTACTCTTGATCCATGGTATGGAGACAATATTGTATATCTCCAAAACCAAAATTTTTGGCTAGAGCTATTGCACTATGACAGGAGACAGATTCTCTACCAGTCCCAACATTATCGCATTGTTGGAGACACCCTCTATTGCACTGGTATCAAATTTGTCCTCTGTCGCTATTTGACTCTTGAGGAAGCTGAGAAAGCTCTCAATGACTGCCACTCTGGGGCTTATGGTGGTCACATGTTTTTTTATGCTACCACTCAAAAGATACTTCGTGTAGGTTATTTCTGGCCGTATATTTTTAAAGACTGCATTATCGCAGTACAAAAATGCCATGATTTCAAGATTTACTCTTGAAAAGAGCGCCCCCCACCCTCACCCTTGCACCAAGTTATGACCGTCGAACCTTTTGTGAAATGGGGCATTGATTTTATGACTTGTAATCCTCGCTTATCCAGGGGGCATGGCTATATCATCATTGTCGTTGAATCTTTCACTAAATGGGCTGAGGTGATGCCTACATATGATAATGAGGGTTTAAATATGGCGCAATTCTTATTCAATCATGTCATAGCTCGGTTTGATGTCCTGAAAGCGATTTTCACTGATCATGGCACTCATTTTTGTAATCATATGATGAAAAATCTCGCTTCTTAGTTGGTGTTACGTCATGATAACTCCAGCCCTTACTATCCACAGGCCAATGGCCAGGTTGAGGCCGTCCAAAAAGTCTTGGTGACTATTCATCAACGCACCATTGGGAAGCACAGGCGAGACTGGCACCTCATGCCTTTCTTCGCTCTGTGGGAATATCGAACCTATGCTAAGACCTCCACTAGATTCACATAATTTCAATTGGTGTACGGTCTAGAGGCCACACTTCTGATGGAGCGTGAGATTCGTTCCCTCGAGCTAGCTATCGAACTACTTCTCTGTACTTCGTTGGAAGAGGAAATTTTGTTGTACCTCGAGCATCTTGATGAGACCAGAAGGCTTACTAATTTAGTTATTGAAGCACAGAAAAAATGATTCAAGGTTTAATATGAAAAATCCGTCACCCGCCGCATTTTCTCTGAAGGTGAATTGGTCATGCTTTATGACCAAGCCCATGATAAGTTGGGAGTAGGAAAGCTTGAGCCAATGTGGCATGAGCCTTATATCATTCAATGTGTTTTGGAGTGTGGAGCCTATGAGCTAGTTGATTATGAAGGAAATCCTTTAGCTGAGCCCCGAAATGAGCTCTATCTGAAAAAATATTACACTTAGTCATAAGTGTGATACTTTGTACATTAGTGTGTTATTCATTAGTGTGATTTGAGTTGATTTTTGGTGTGATTGTTTGCCTTGAAGACATTTTTCCTCTTCTCACCCTGTGTTCCACTTGGTTTTCACATGTCTTCAAAGAATTACATTGGTTTTGTTGATGGTGCTTGCCATAGCACACAAAACCTATCTTCCGCAACATGGGCACTCTTTTTTCCTGATGGAGAGTTGATTAATTTACAAGGTATTTGTTTGGGTCAAACAACTAAAAATATTGTTGAGTATAGTGCAGTGATAGAACTATTATCCAATGCCATTGATCTTAAGATTAGAGATTTGGTTGTTAAGTTAGACTCACAACTTGTTGTGTTACAATTGAATGGGCATTATTCTGTGCACAATCCTCCAATTTTCCATATGTATTTGCGTGTTAGATTATTGGAAACACATTTTGATTTTATCACATATCAACATATTCCAAGATGTTTAAATACATTAACAGATACATTAGTGAACCACGTATTAGATAGAAATTTGTGCTATATGTAAATCAAGACATCATCATGATACACAAGTAGCCATAGAAACATGCATATATATATATATGTGTGTGTGTGTGTGTGTGTGTGTGTGTGTGTGTGTGTGTGTGTTTGTGTGTGTGTGTGTGTGTGTGTGTGTGTGTGTGTGTGTGTGTGTTTGTGTGTGTGTGTGTGTGTGTGTGTAAGTGTGTTACATACAAAAGCTCAAAAAATATGTGTTATATTACAAAAATGGCTCTCCAAGCCTACATCAATACAAAATGTAAAAATAGGGTTGTTATCCACCCACATGGTGCTCATGGTAACATGTGACTATTCGAATTACTCGCCTGAGTGATCGATGCAGTTTTCCTAGAACTCTAATAGCATGTCTCTAAAAGCACAATGGAATCTCATCAAATGTAGCATACTCTAGAATGCCTCTCATAAGGCCACCTAGGTTCCGCTCCATCTCAGCTAGTGTATCTTCTCCCTCCTCATAAGGAGCATCCTCTGCTGGATGGGCTACCCTCTGTGCAATCAGTGACATTCCTAGAGGTATATTAGGACCCATATATGTAAACACATCATAAGTTTATGTTTTAATATACATAACAAAAAAAAAAATGTTAAAAACAATTTTTACCTACATTGGTCCATTGTGTGCCTGGTGGAATCAGAAGATCCAAATCTCCCCTGAAGTTGATGCCAGCATATGTGTAGTCCTCAACTACGATAAGTTGACACCGCAGCCAACTAAAAAAGGCTGTGGGGAAATGCATTTGTTTCCCCCCTCCATGTCGGGGCATTATGTCGCACCATCTCATCAGCCTTGGATCCCTCGGGGCTGGATCATGGATCTATAGGCACTAATACTGGAATAGGGGTACTCTCTCTAGAAATACGGTCACCAGAATTGACTCATACTCAAAAATTTTCAGTCTCCCTATCTTGCACTTGGTTAGCTGGCTCTTCATGTTAGCCAACAACTCTTCACACCAGTTGAATGTTGTCGGGAACAAGCAGTCCACTGCATATTGGAACTAATATTTCCTTCCCTCATGCAACACCTGGGCTCCCGCCACTTTCATGATGAAGTGTAGTATCATACGCAAGAGATGCACTCTGATGGAAGAAATATCTACCTTCCCACTCTCTTTTTTATATTCCCGAGGACAGTATCTCTAGATGATCATGCTTGTACTCTCAGCCCCTACGCGAGCACTGGAGAGTTGGATCCTCTCCCCTCTCTTGCAAATTCCAGTGATAAAATAGATGTCCATCATATCTAGCTCTAACTCTTGGTCCCTGATGAAAAAAAATTGTCAGTCCACGTCCCAAATACTGATTAAGTATTGGAGAAGCTCTAGTTGAGCTCTTAGACTGGATGTTTGGAATGATTTCAACAATCTGCAATTGTGCAAAGCATCGACGCAATTTTGATCCTGCAAGGCTTGGTGGTCTTCCACCCCATGGCCTTGTTCTTTCAATTTGACCGACATCTTCGACGAAATCACTTGTAAAACATGTCCAATTGGATTTTTAGGAGCTTTCATTGACATATTTTTAGAAAATAACAGTGGAGTTGGGTGATTATCTCATTTTACAATCTTTCCCCCGGCTAACGCATTTGTCCAAAACAATTTGGTGATGGTGGCGTGCTACGCTGATGGGCTAAACATGACCAATGAAACCCATATATCTCGAAATCACACTACTCACAGGCGATTTTAAATTTTTAAATTCCTCCCCCTAAACTCCCTAATTCTAAAACCAAATGTCAAATGAATATAATCAAAATGAAAAGGAGTTTCAAAGCTCTTACTTGATGTTGACGAATTGAAGAATGGTTTCCTCAGGATAGGCCACACCACTAATTTGAAATTCAAAGGGAAAAAGGACAAAATTCTCTTCTCAAAATAGAAAGGTGAAAATGATTTTTTTTGGTCTATTTATAGATTTTTGAAAAAATTTCGCCAATATTTTATTATTTTTCCTCAATATCTTTAATGTTTTTTGTTTATGTGAATAATCATAATTTCGCACTACTAATGATTGTTTCTAATGCAAACGAGTTGAATTTTATCTCTTTTTCAGGCTCGTTAAATGTTTAAGAAAAAGGAACCCCCCTGGAGTCAACTTTCATCTCTTTTCTGACTCTCGAAAAATGAAAAGATTGTCAAATACTTGTCATTTCAAACTCATTAAAGTGAATGAATTGATGTGATATTAGTATACATTTACCCCTTTTTCGGGCTAATATTTACTATTTACGAAAAAGGAATACCTTGATAGAACATGGTCAAGAGGTTCACTCGGACATATTTTTTTACCTTTTCGGATTCGAGAGACGATTTATGAAAAGGGACATGATGGAGTTTCCTTTTTATTTCTTTTCAAACTCCTTAAACATGAAAAGTTACCAAGTTTACCTTTCGTTGGCCTCATTAAAGATTAAATAATGAAAAACTTGTCACCATGACAAGACCAAGTTCCTCCTTCCTAGGGCTCATTAAATTTAATAGGATGGATTCATTTGAAGAATGAACTTACATGCTCAACATATGCTATCCTCTTCACGCTAGCTATAAAAAATAAATAGGTACTCATTAGAAATAATGGGGGGGAATTGAAATTGAACATCCTATGTGTATTTTGGGAAACTTGTTGTTCTTGAACATGACACCCATCTGCAATTCGTGTCGAGTTTGGGAATTCCATTTGCCTCTCATCTGATTACTAATTTTGTCAACATGACCTCTGATCCTATTTGAGTTAAATTATGCCACACTCTGGAGTCGTGTCGCCAATGTGTTCAAGAGAATTCCTCTTTGTCAAACATCCTCTGCATATCCGACCTCCTCTGTTACAATCCATATTCACTCCTATGATGTTAATATATCAGTTGTTTCATGTCCATGATGTGGGAATCATCATGGCCCTCCTTTGACGAATCACTTCTTGTCGACTTCAGCTCATTATCTAGGAAGGTGGTTTTGAAATTTCTGTTCAGTACCTTGGAGCTTGCATGCCTCAATGGAAATTTCTTCATGTTTGACGATAGGTTCGCATCATTGGACTTCTATAGAATTATTTTAATATTCCCGTTTAGCTTTTAGCTAGTTGGAACATTATATGTTGCTTCTATTCATAGTCTAGATGAATAAGTTGGGTAGGGAGACCCTTAAATCTCTTTAGTAGGAATAAAACACCTCCAATATGGATGTGGATCAGTTTAGATAGTAAAAATAAAGCCACCTTGGGTGTGAAAGGGGGAAATGCATGTAGACTGGGTCAAGATTGACCAAATCAACAACGCTGCCAAAGTAAAGAGTGGAACTAGTGGGGACAACGCAGTTTTGGAGGAGGAGTCTTTGCATGGAAGTAGCATCATAAATGAGTGGGACCAAGGGTGAGGAAGCTCACCAAAGATATAAGGAAATGGATGGAAGCCTGTTGGCCGGATAAATCGTTCTTGCGGACAAGATCGATCTCCCTAGTGTCAGAAGACAATCTAGCAACAAATGAACAACTAAGTTTGTCTTTCTCTAAATATATTCGTTTTACAAATAAATGCTATGAAGGTGTCAATCTTACCTTAGATCCAAATGCTTATTTGCGGTCGTAGTGATTTCGTCGCATCAATAATCCTTCATCGCAACAAGAGCTCTTTTGTCGCAAGAAAGTATCATCTTTCGTCGATCTGCAATCACAAACAATAAAATATCAATAGCACCTATATAAAAAATAATCATAAAACATATCCATCATAGTGATCAAGGAATATATGAAATAAATGATCAAACAATATCTTATCGAAATAAACAATCGAACGACAATTTATTGAGAAAAACAGAACTTGATTGTATTAATCTTAAAATATACAGAAGAACCTTACAACCTTAGCCTTGATGTTCGAAAGGTCTTCCCGGGGTCCGAAGCAGGAATCTCCTCTACTTTGATAAGTCTTGCACTCTTTCTTCAGGAGAAAAAAGAGGTATGTGATCTTTCCTCTCAAAAGCTTAGTAGAAAGAAGTCTAAATCTCAACAGCACTTCAACTCAAAAATCTTAACTTAACTTCTTCAATCCTCCATTAGTTTTCTTCACTTTTTCTTAACCCTTTGAGGCTACCCAATGCCTCCTTTTATAGAGTAGATGAGGAGGTTAGGATTCCACTTTTTAAGGGATATAATCCTCTTTCAAAGGGATAGGCTCCTTACATCAAGGGATTAGTTCCCTAAGGTGTGGGATACATGCACCTTATCAAAGCGTACTCATCCCCAAAAAATCTCATCTAGAGCCTTCTAGAATTGACCAAAAGTCAACTTTTTCAGTTTTCTTTCGCGCTTTTTTTACTTTACAGGGGTACCGCAGGCATTACACTGGAAAAATGCGTTCTAGAACACAGTTTCTCTTCACATTGCCTGCGTACCCTAGCTAAAAACATAGGTAGGCTTCATATTAACTGCGTACCCAAGGCTTTTTTGAGTTTTAAGGTTTTTTCCTCCATTTTTAGGAACTTTTCTCTGATTTTCAAGGTTTGGAATGAGGAACAAAGGTTGTAAGACTTGTAGAGGAGGAAATTATGAGTGTCAATGAGCTCATACAGTCAGAAGAATGTCAGGGTGACATTTTTTAGTGTAACACAACCATGAGAGGCATTCAAAATATTTTTTATGTTTTAGTCTTATGACTTCTTGCATGCTTCAATTGTTTAGTTGAGTTTGTTGTATTGTTTAGTACAAGGGCATTTCCAGGCGGGAATCCCATAATCTATCTTGGAGGACCTAAGAGGTTATCTAGGAGGGTTATTCTGAGCTTCATTTCCACCATCCGGAATTGGGCCAAGTAGTCACCTTCAGCCACAATGCAGTATACTTGAGTTACTGTGTTATTTTGCAAGGTGTTGTAGTGGAGGGTTGAGAAACCCTGTTTATGAGCTAGTTTCCTAGTGAAAGGAGCAGCCTTTCACCTGGAAAGTAGGGAGGAGAAGTTACAGCCATATCTTTTTCATTTCAGCCATATTTCAGTAGAGCTTTAGTGATACAACGTGATTCAGCCATAAAGTTGCAGTCTGCACTTTTTTCATCTTGTGTTTTTCAAGAAACCCTTGCCGAGTTATCTTGGGATTGTGTTTGAGATACTAGTTCTCCATTTTCAGCTCCTTTTGAGTATTATATTAGTAGATCCATTTGTTTCCATTTTTATGTAGCATTCACCCTCACTGGGACTGTGTTTTCATGTATTCTGACATTTCTGTATTGCAGTATCATTTGGGATTCTAGTATATTTGGGCTTTGGAGGCTTGTTTGCCTAGTTTGAGTGATTTGTTCCTCAACACATTGTATATTTTGCTACTATGATACATAATCTAATGGATATATGATTTTCTCATGTTTTTTGCATCATTATTTTCTATACATTTCATTTTTGTGTTCAATACTATTGTCCTTCATAATTTGTAATATTACAGTGGTTTCCGAGCTCCAATCTTGGCTCAGCTTGTGGGGAAATACATCTATAGAAATGGAGCAGAAAGAGATTCCAAAACTTCTCCTTCAGAACATGTAGAACATTGCAAAAGATATCAAGGAGATGAGATTAGAAAGATAGAAGGAATCCCCTAGAGGTTTTCATCATGGAGAAATCTCTAGCACTTCACATTCCTGGTGGGAGCAACTAGTAGCACAACCTTCTTCACAATGCTCCACCCTGCCCACATTCCTATCATTGGAAGGTGAGGTGGGAAGGCCATTGAAGGAAGAAACTCTTGGTGACTATTTTGTGGAATATGAATCTCAATCTTAGAGGTTCAAGGAGCATTTTAACTTTCAGGAGTTCTGTCGGATCAAGGATGGTAGAAGATCCTCCAATCTGCATAAAAGTGGAGGGTACATGCAGAACCAAGATCTACAACGTAGTTTGGGTAGATTATTTTTTCCCTCTTATGATAGATCACCCAAGTGCACAGCTAAGGCTTGAGTAGAGAATTTGGATACTTACTTCCAACTCAATAGAGTTTTATAAATGGAGGCTATCAAAATAGCAACACTGCACCTAGAAGGTGAAGCACATGAGTGGTGGTTTCATGGCCTATCTACATTTTAGCATTCTAGTGTCACTTCTTATTCATACTTCACCCCGAGGTTGGTGGAAATATTTGATCCCAGGAATCCAAAAGAAAATTTTTTGGGGCTAACCAAGCTCAAGAAAATAGGATATCTAGAGACTTATATCTATGAGTTTCTAAATCTTTCAGTCATGGTATCTAACCTCACTATGACCTAGAGAGTATGCATATTCATTGATGGGATGGTTGAACCGTTGCATGTGTTGGTGAAATCCACTAGACCAACTATGCTCCAAGAAGATATGGAGAGGGCTAGAGACCTACAACATGCTTTACCCAAGGCAAAATCCATTTTTCATCAAAATTTCTCCTCTCAAACAAAGGAGGATCATGAGAAGAAATCTCTTGATGATAATTCCCAGGGATATCTAAGGAAGAAGAAACTTTGTTTCACTTGTCAAGAGCCATGGGTACCAAGCCACCAATGTGTTGCAGGGAAGGCACATTGTATTGAGATATTATTTGATGAGGAGAAGGAGACCAACATTGTAGTAGCAGGAGGAGGTGCACCACCCACAGGAGATGTAGTGGGAGCATTTGCTCCAATGGGAGGGACTATTGTAGCTTTTCGGGGAGTTCCCAAGTATCTAACATTAAGGGTTAGAGGAATTATTCTGGGACAAAGAGTATCAGTATTGGTAGACAGTGGAGCTACCCATAACTTTATTGATACTCAGTTGGTGTAGAGGAGGGGCATTCACATACAAGATTTTGAGGGTTTCTTGGTTTTGGTTCCAGGAGCTAGAACCATGCAATGTGTCAAATATGTTCTAGCATTAACCATCACTATGGGAACCTACACATTGACATACCACTTCTTTGTGGTTGATATTCCAGACACTAATGTGATATTAGGTGTCCAGTGGTTAATCACCTTAGGGAAGGTTACCACAGAATGTGAAACATTAGAGATGAATGGATAGAAAAGGGGAGTGGTAAACTTTAGAAAATCAAAGGCATAAACACCTATCCACCCTAGATTGTCTCAGCACACAGGATGGAGGCTGATTTGCGCAGAGGGGACATAGATTGGGAAGCAGAACTATGTATGTCAAAATCAGGGGGGAGGATGCACCAGTACATCTGTATGTACAATCTATTTTGGACCGACATTCCACAGTATTTGGAGATATTCCACCTGGGAGACCTCCTGACTGAGGATTTTAGCACACTATTGAGTTGGAGCAAGGGATCCAAGCAGTGGTCACCACACCCTATAGGCATCCCAAAGCCTACAGGGATGAGATTGAAAAGGCCATTTAGGAGCTTTTGGCCTTAGGACACATTCGACCTAGCACCAGTCCTTTTGCCTCTTCAATGGTTTTGGTGAAGAATAAGGATGGCACATTGAGGATGTGGATTGATTATAGGGCCTTGAACAAACATACAATGAAGAGAAGATACCCAATTCCCAAGATCGATGAATTTATGGATGAACTAAGAGGATCCAAGTATTTTTTCAAGATTGATTTGAGATCAGGGTATTTTCAAATCAGAGTGAGGGATCAAGACATCCCCAACATAGCATTTTGATGCCACTATGGCCATTTTGAGTTCTTGGTGATGCCTTTTGCACTAACCAATGCTCTGGAAACATTCCAATATTGCATGAACCACATTTTTCGTGGTCACTTGAGGAAATTTGTATTGGTATTCTTTGATCACATTCTTATTTATAGATGCACATGGGAGGAGCATATACAACATATTGAGACAGTATTAAGCATTCTTGAAGAGAAGTAATTCTATGCTAAGCTCTCCAAGTGTGAGTTTGGGCTCACAGAGATGCTATATTTAGGCCACATCATTGGAGTAGATGGGGTGAGAGTTCATGAATATAAGATCCATGTTATCAGATATTGGCCCGAGCCAAAGAATTTCATAGAACTTTGGGGGTTTGTAGGCATCTGTACCTATTACCGGAAGTTTGTTGAAGAGTTCTCTCAACTAGCAGCACCACTTACAAATCTAACTAAGAAGGGAGTTTTCAGTTGGACAACAACTACATAGAGAGCTTTTGATAAGCTCAAGGAGGTGATGAGTAGCTACTCGGTATTGGTTCTACTAGATTTTACCCAACCCTTTGTGCTAGAATGTGATGCTTCAGGAGAAGGCATTAGAGAAGTGTTGATGCAAGGGGGACACCCCATAGCTTTTGAGAGTCAGAAGTTGCTGCCACATGAGAAACTGTATCCCATATATGATAAGGATCTTTTGGTTATTATGCATGCCTTAACCAAGTTCCAGCAATATTTGGTGGGTAACAGATTCCAAGTCAAGACTGATCACAATAGTCTTCGGTTCTTCCTTGAGCAGAAGAAGCTTCAGGAGAGGTAGCAGAAACGGGTGAGTAATATCCAAGCATATGACTTTGACATAGAATATGTCAAGGGGAAGAGAAATGTAGTGACAAATTCTCTATCTCGGAGGCCAGCAGCGCTATCCTTAATGAGCATGGATACATATTGGAAGGCTTAGTTGCTAGTGGAATATTCCAAAGACCGCTTTGCATGTGAGATCCTAGATGGAGAGGTGACTGATGAGAGGTATAAAGTGATGGATGAGGTCATCTATTACTGAGATCAGGTCTTCTTGTCTAGAGATTCTAAGCTCAAGAAGAATATTTTGTAGGCATCACATGATTCACCACTTGTTGGGCATCAAGGATTCACCAAGACATATCGGGCTATTCGGGAGAGATTCTGATGGAAGGGTCTCAAGGAGGATGTGCTCCAACACATCAAGGAGTGTGTAGTTTTCCAGTAGAACAAAGGATAACACAACCATCCCACAGGATTATTGTAGCCACTCCCTATTTTGAATGGAAAATGGGAAAGTATTTCCATGGACTTCATCACCGGTCTACCTACGGTTCAGGGTAAGGATTGTATCTTTGTAGTTTGATAAACTAACAAAGTATTCACATTTATTTTCTATTTATGCATGATATACTGCTTCACAGGTATTCGAGCTCTTCTTTAGAGATGTATTTAGACTCCATGGTCTCCCAAAAACCATAGTCAGTGATCGGGATAGCCACTTCATGGTTGGCTTTTGGTAGGAGATTTTTCGGTTGGTGGGTACTGAGTTAACACCAAGTACTAGCTATCACCCACAAACCGATGGATGGATGGAGATAGTAAAAAAGTGGTTGGAAGGCTACTTGTGGAACTATGTTTTGGGGTAGAAGAGAGCATGGCTATGCTGGCTCTGTTTGGGGGAGTATTGCTACAACACAACCTTTCATATGTCCATTGGCATGACCCCATTTCAAGCTCTTTATGGGTATGATTCTCTATCATTTGCGGATGTGATTTTTGGAGCAAGTAAGGATCCTATAGCAAAGGATTGGATTTAGGAGAGTCAGAATATACTCCTACCCTCAAGGAAAACATTGCTACAACACAAAACCAACAGAAGATTTATGCAGACCATGGTCAGATAGAGAGGTGGTTTGAGGTGGATGATTTGTTCTATCTTTGTCTTCAGCCATATAAATAGTCTAAACTTAAGGATAAGGGGGATGAGAAGCTTAAACCTCAGTTCTATGGGCCATAAAGGGTGATATGTCGTGTTGGAGAAGTAGCATATGAGCTGGAGCTTCCTATTGGGAGCAATATCCATAACATTTTTCATGTCTCATGCCTCAAGAATGCCATTGGACAACATGTGGTTGCTACCATGTATCTCCCACCTATTGATGATGAGGGCCATTTGGTTTTTCAAGTGTAGGCTATCTTGGATACTCGGGAGAGGAAACTAAGGAGCAGAGTGATTAGAGAATATTTGATTTGATGGAGGAATATACCTGATGAGGATGCCACTTGGGAAGGAGAGAAGATTTTGCAGCATCCTTCTTTACTATTGCTTGAGGATAAGCAACATTTGGGAGGGGAGGACTGTAATATTTATAATTAGCTTTTAGCTAGTTGGAATATTATATGTTTCTTCTATTCATAGTCTATATGAATAAGTGGGGTAGGGAGACCCTTAAATATATTTAGTAGGAATAAAACACCACCAATATGGATGTGGATAAATTTAGATAGTCAAAATAAATCCATCTTGGGTGTGAAAGGGGGAAATGCATGTAAACTGGGTCAAGATTGACCAAATCAACAATGTTTCCAAAGAAGAGAGTGGAGCTAGTGGGGATAACACAGTTTTGGTGGAGGAATCTTTGCATGGAAGTAGAATCATAAATGAGTGGGACCAAGGGTGAGGACGCTCACCAAGAATATAAGGGAAGAGATGGCAGCCATGAGAGGAATTCAGAATATTTTTTATGTTTGATTCTTATGACTTCTTGCATGCTTCATTTTTTTAGCTGAGTTTGTTGTATTTTTTAGTACAAGGGAATTTCCATGCAAGAATCCTATAATATACCTTGGAGGACCTGAGAGGCCATCTAGGAGGGTTATTATAAGCTTAATTTCCACCATATGGCATTGGGACAAGCATTCACCTTCAGCCACAATGCAGTATCCTTGGGGAACTTTTTTATTTTGCAGGGTGTTGCAGTGGAGGGTTGAGAAACCCTGTTTTTGAGCTAGTTTCCTAGTGAAAGGAGCAGCCGTTCACCCGAAAAGATAGGGAGGAGAAGTTACAACCATATCTTTGTTATTTCAGTAATATTTCATTAGACCTTCAGTGATACAGTGTGATTCAGCCACAGATTTGCAGTTTGCACTTTTTTCATCTTGTGCTTTTCAAGAAACCCTTGCTGGGTTATCTTGTTATTATGTTTGAGAGACTAGTTCTCCATTTTCAGCTCCTTTTGAGTATTATATTAGTAGATCCATTATTTTTCCATTTTTCTGCAGAAGTCACCCTCATTGGGACTGCACTGTCATGTATTCTGGCATTTCTGTATTGCAGCATCATTTGGGATTCTAGTATATTTTGGCTTTGGAGGCTTGTTTGCCTAGTTTGAGTGATTTGTTCCTCAACACATTATATATTTTTCTACTATGATAAATAATCTTATGGATCTATGATTTACTCATGTGTTTTGCATAATTATTTGCTGTACATTTCAGTTTGGTGTTCAATATTGTTGTCTTTCCTAATTTTAAATATTACAATTATTCTGCAAGTGTTCAACTTCAACACATTTATTCACACTTGTATATTGTGTTGTTGTACCTTGAGTTCCATAGTCATTATTAGTGGTTTCTCTCGTGCCTGTTAACGGTTCTCATCATTGACCGATAATCAAGTGGTTTCTACCATGTTCGACACCAACACATTTATTCATATGGATAGATTCATAAATTGGATTGATTGAGATCGCAGTGCAGACTTTGGGTCACATTTGATTTTTGGTCCATGTTTTGAATATTTAATGAGTATTCATTATTGTATATGTGATCCTATATATACGGATGGCTGTGTCCATACCGCAGATCCATTTCTATGATCTCTTTTAGACAAATGGTTGCGACCATACCATGGGTTCATGTGTCATTTGATGCCTAGTGTAACATTATGTGGTTAGGAATATTTATACCAGAGATGTCATATACTATAAAATGTTTGATTTGGCAGGTTTTCTGAAGGTGGTCTGCATTCCTTGCCTTGGTTCATAAATAATTTTAGCCATCACTCCCTATTCTACCTTAATGCTTTAGGGGGCATATGTTACACCGTAATTTTTCACTGTGCTCATTTTCCCATCCCTAATCCTAAAATTCGATGTGATAGATCCTGCATAATGTTTCCATCATCAAGAAATATGCTAACACATCCCCTTAAAGATCCAAACAAGACTTCCTTGAAATACTACTGAAGGAACTTGGTCAGAGTCCTAGTTTCTTGGGTAACGCTCTTCCTGGTGCCATGATGGTGCTGATGTCCTTTTCACAGTTATGTCCCAGCATTATCAGCGCCCTAATTTATTGGTAAACCACATTGATCCCCTTTCTGGCAGTGCTTCCTCAAAATGAGGAGAAGCTTCGACCTCTAGAAGCTCAAGGGCTGCGATTTGATTTTTGAACAGAGATGATAGGGTCGAGCTATCTCATTTTAGAGCCTTGATCTCATCCACAGGGGATCATCCCTTAGAAAATGGGCCTTCATCCTCCTTTCATGGTCTCCCAAACTCCTCTCCCTTGCTATAAATTCATATCCCTCATTACCCCAAGTTTAGAGCTTGCTTGATCAATTTCATAATCGTATGAGCTCTCACCCCTTTGCATGCTAGCATCGTGATTAAGCCTAAGTTCATGGGAGAAGGAATTCTTTTGAGCAAGGTGAAGAACTCAAATTTTCACCTACGGATGCCTCCAACATCAAGGCCTGGTTGTAAACTCTCCTTTTGAAATTTATCAATAATAACATCTGATGTTTTCTTTCTATATTTGTCTACATGATTATGATGTTTTCTCTTGATCATCCACAGGTGTTCGTGCGCCATTAGTAGTAAGAAGCGATCCTGCAAGGATCGTGGATCAAGGTCACCATCAACAGATCCAAGGGTAGTGTTTGGAAAAAGGTATTTATGTATCTTTCCTCTTTTAATTGTAAACATCAGTTAAGAGATCTTATGTTAGAAAGAATCTCGTGTTGCTAGACCCACTCTAGGGCTACAGAGATCGCCTCTATCCGGAGAGGGGATTTATCTTGAAAAAAATCACCCAAGCACTATGGTCCTTACAAGGTGTTACAAAAGATTGGTACTATGGTATAAAAATTAGGGCTACCTGCATCTTCTTGAGTACACCCAGTTTTCCATGTTTCATGCTTAAAGAAGGTTATCATTGACAAGATTCCAGTGATAAATTGCACCATTTGCAGTGAAATCAATGTCGGTCCCATGCGAAATTGTCACCTAGCAGTCTGCCAAAAGGAGTGTTTCATATATCAGTTAGCTAATTTTTCATTTTGTAGGAAAATTAGCAGAGAAAACATCCAGGAAGCCTAACTTGGACATTTCTCAATGTTTTTGAGCTCAAGAAAAGCCTAGACAAGGGTTTTTTGGGTGTTCTAAACTTAATGGAAGCATCATATTTGTGAATTGAGCACTATATATTGGAATTTTTATAGAAAAAATTCCTTTAGTGTTTCATATAGATATTTTTTTGAGTCCATATAGAGACCTTAATGAGCATGGAAAGAGTGTAGCCATGGTTTTGAAACTTTCGAGATGTATCTGCAATAGTTGTTACTTAAGTAGAGAAACTATTTTCATTCTTTTCTAAGTGTGCTTATGGGAAATGAACTTTTCAACACTTCACTGTGAAGTAGTTGTATTTTATGCTTTTTGATCTCATCTTTAATCCAAGGACCTATTGTGAGAGAGTGGAAAAAATGAATTCTTCTCTCCATCTGGAGAATATGGAATTGAGGAGTGTAATATTCCCAAATGGGGAATGTATAAATACAAATCATAATGACATTTTCTAATGCAGATCATATTTTATAAAGAAGGAGACCAATATGGAGACCTTTAATTTGTTATAACAGTAGCAAAATGTATGCAAAAGATGGCCCATAAGATGCATAACAAGAAAAGGAAGCCTCCAATGAAAGAAATCCTTCAAAATGAGGTGCTGCAACCATATATAAATACTGGAAAAGCCTTACAGTGTTATTTTAGTGGCTCTGTAGTAGCTTTAGATTACACATAAGATCTAGAGAAAATAAGTGCATAAAAATTTAGATCTATATCTGATCCATGCACTATACAAGCTCCTCTAAAGAACCCCCTTGGGGTTTTCAGCAAAACACCAAGTACAAGATGTAGATCTGAGATCTAAAACTACAGATCTAGTGAAATATTTAGATTTGGAAAGTGGGGCTGAAATGATATAGGAAATATAATAGCTTGCTCCAACATATCTCCAAAGTGAAGGGCAGATCCCCAACACTAGGAAAATCACTCTCCAAATGGTGTTCTGAACCACCCTGCAAATGCACCTACATGAATAACGTAGATCTGGATCTATACTGCGTTGTAGGGATCAAAATGAGGTTGGCCTCATTCCAAGATCTGAAAATGATGCTTAAGCACTCCAATACTGTCCTCCCAATGAAGTGGAAACCTCCTCCACTAAAAAGGAGCACTGAAATGATCTAGATCTGAAAGATCTAGTCTCCACTTGCTGCAGCTCGAAAAAACAACCAAATCCTCAACATACCATATATTTAGAAAATATGATAAACATCAACAACCTTCTAATGCTGCCATCCTCTTCCTTTTATAAGTCAAGAGCTTGCAAACCCTAAACCACATCCAATGATAACACTCATTTCACACAAGGCATCTCCCTCTAAAACTACGATGTGCCTCATTGATGGCCACTCCTCCATGACAGCGTTGTTGATTTGGTCAAGGTTGACCCAGTCAAAAAATTTTAGCCCCTGCCCACACCTTAAGTGCTTTATTAGGCTAAAAATATGATCCACTTTCACATGAGAAGTGGTTTTATTCACAATAAAGAGTTTTATGGGTCTCCTACCCACTTATTCACCTTTCTAAGTGAAAAAAAAATATTTTAATATTCCCATTAGTTGTAGGCTAATTTAGGAATATTATAGTCCTCCCCTCCAAAATGTTGCTTGTCCTCAAGAAACTACAAGTATATTGCAAAATCCCCAATGGATATGTCTCCTCCCAAGAATACAAGTTTTCCTTTGGTGAATAAACCAAATAGCTTTCATCATGAAGAAGTGGGGGATATATGGAAAGAGTTATATGATGTCCATTGGCCTCCTTAAGGCATGAGAGATGATAAATTTTTGGTGACTCAACCCCCATGATACACTCCAATCTCCATGCTATCATCCAAAAAAAGTGAGCCATCCTTGTTAGCTCATAGAAATAGTCACCAATCCCTTGCTCATGCAATGTGTAGGGGCTGCATGGCTGAAAATCAGAGGTAATATTGTTCAAATTACGTTGTCTCTCTCACCATTTATGATAAATTTGGAGCTGCTGATCTTGGGCTGCAAAAATATTGTCCTCATGAAGCCAAAAGATACTTGGAATCTCATGACTCCACTCATTGGTTCTAAGGAGCCTCCTTGCCCAATCCTCCATGCATATAGTGAACAAAGTATCATCACCATATGGGCTCCAAAAGAAACATATACTAAGTGTTATATGACATATTGGATGGTGATAATAGTCCTTCAAGTGAGACCAGCATTGTTCTTCTTCTTCTTGTCTCCAAACATGATGTGTTGAGTGGCCATCCAACCACTTTCTTGCTACCATAAGCTTCTCAAAATCTTGAAAATAGTAGAGGATATTAGGTGTTGGTTGAATATGATCCAAGAAAATTATGTCTTGCCCAAAATCCTCCATAAAGTGGTCATCCCCATCACTGAAAATAGTCCCAAAAGGACCATGAAATCCACAAAGAGGCTTGCTCTCTTGTGGAGCAATGTGCCGCAAATTCATGGTAAAGGAGTGCACATATCTTGTTAGTTGATAGCTAAACATCAAAACAAAATCTTTACCATATATTGTAAACAATTTGGTGAAGAGGTCCATAGATGAGCCTTCCCATCTCTCCATCAAAAGGGGAAGTGATTGAAACAACCTTGCAAGGTGGTTTCTCTCTTCCTCATACATAAAACAAGCTACATATCTTCTTATATGTTGGTGCACATCTTCTTTGAGATTCTCCCAATAGAATCCCTCCATGATGGTGTGATAAGACTCAATGGAATCTACATGTCCTGAAAAGAGTGCCTCATAAGCTAAATGTATAATCTCCTTCCTTAGCTTGGAGTCTTTAGTCAAGTAGATCTGATCATGAAAATAGATGACTCAATCAACCACTCTATACCTCCTATCTTCCATTTTCCCATAAACAACCTTACATGTGAATAGGTTCTTGGAATATTCTACCAAGAGTTGGGACTCCCAATATGGATCTAGGCTTCCCATCAATCATAGCGCAGTAGAAATTTGAGTTGAAGCTCTTGTCATATCATGGTTATCCTCTTTGACATGCTTAATGCCAAAGTCAAATGTTGGAGTAATGACATTCCACCTTTGTTGCCTCTCTTGCAGTTGATCTTGTTCAAGACAATATTGAAGTATATGGAATTCAACCTCCTCTTGAAAGGTCTCTTTCCTCCAAAACTCCCATAGTTTGGCCCATGCATGCAAGAGTGTTAATATCCTCTTGTCATATTCAAAAATATTCCTTATGTGTAGGAGTATCATTTGATGCTCCAAATCTATGGAGTGGCCATTTGAAATCATGCTCATGTCATCATAGATTTCTGAATCCTCCTTATTCAGCACAAACAGCTGAGTGGGAGATAGCAATGTCCATATCAGAAAATTGCTCACCCCTCCTTGGAACCCATCAATGGTTCTCAGCACTGTGCTAGCTTATCCCAAGACTCCTTCCTTAGCCAAATATTTCATTGTTGCACTAAGTTGAGAGAACACTTTATTCATATTCCAATCAAGGGGTCTCCCTGGTGGAATGCCTCCATGCAAATCGACATCAAAATCTGAAGTATACTGTATATATGAGTGGACTGATTTGTCCTTCCCTTTACTGCATAAGTTAGTCTCCTTCTTCTGAATATAAACCCCTTGAAATAGATAAGGGTGCATGCTCCCCATATTTTGATGCTGACCCACTTTTTCTTCTCCTCTTTTGATCAAGGAATTGCATCCCATCACCATTGTCACATGATGCTCCTTGGGAAATTTGTGCAAAGATACAAAAGCTCCTCCTCTTGAAGCAATAGCTCCATGCCCATCCCCATGTGGTGATGGTTCTTCTTCTGAAGTGACAGCTTTGTTAAGTCCTTCCCGCTCTTTCTCCTCATCAATATTTGAGAATACTTCATCAACAATGAGAGACCCTAGATCTCGATCTTCCTTGGAAGGAGGAACCTCCATGTCTTTCTTTTGAGAAGAAAGCTCTCCATGCAATGGGGACTTTGCCCTTGGCAAGGATGTATCATACAATTTTTCATCCCCCTCAATAGTTTTCTGAAGTGGAGTTGGGTTCATAGATCCTTCCAACCCATGCAAAGGTTTTGTTTGTTTTGGTTTTTGTAGCTTCACCAAAGGTGTTTCATAATGTTTTTCATCAAACCTTTCCACTATTTTCTTGGTGAACCTTGCATAAGTAGATGTATTTGCATTCCTTAATGAAAAGGATTCAAATAACCACCAAGCATAAGCTTTACCTTCAAGATGCAGCGCTGCTATCCTAAGGGCTTCCTTTTCTGAAACTTGATGTAGATGTAAATATGAGTCTATCTGATCTATCCAATCCTTAGCTTTGCATGTGGAGGACCCATCATACTTTGGCAGGAAGAATCTACCTCTCCCGCTTCTGTTGTGCTTTTTGGGTCTTCTTTCCTCCTTGAGTTGGAAAAACTCTTGGAATTTCAAGTGCTCCTTGAATCTCCAAGATTGAGATTCATATTCCTGAAGATAATCACTCAAAGTTTCCTCCTTTGGTGCATCTTCTTCCTCCATCTCTCTTGTAGTAAATCTGGGCATAGTATAATGTTGTATATATGATTGTGTGGCTGAATGCTCGCACCCATAATATGAATAACTGGGGCTTTCTTCATGTGAAAATATTCTTGAGGGATCTTCATGTCATTCCCTCCTCATTCCCTTTATTTCTCTTCTAATATCATGCATAGTTTGGAGAAGAAGTCTTGAGAGCTCCTTCCCTTTCATTCCTCCAGATAAAAGGGTTTTACCCTTGTCTTCTTGCTCATCAGTATAATCAAATCTTCTGCATCTTCTCTTTTTATATCTCCTCTCTCTATCAGTGAGAGGCTTTCCTTATTCATATGACATACTACTCTTAGCATGCACAGGTTGTGCCAAGATGATGCTCTGATACCACTGTAATATTCCCAAATGGGGAATGCAAAAATACAATGTAGAATGATAGAAAAATAAAGCAGATCATATTTTATAAAGCAAGAAACCAATATGGAGACCTTTCATTTGTTATAACAGCAACAAAATGTATGTAAAATATGGCCCATAAGATTCATAACAAGAAAATGAAGCCTCCAATGAAATAAATCCCTCAAAATGAGGTGCTGCAACCAAATATAAAGACTGGAAAAGCCTTACAATGCTATTTTATTGGCTCTGCAACAAATATATATTACACATTATATCTAGAGCAAATAAGTGCATAAAAATTTAGATATATATTAGATCCATGCACTATACAACCTCCTCTAACGAACCCCCTTGGGGTTTTCAGTAAAACACCAAGTATAAGATGTAGATCTGAGATCTAAGACTGCAGATCTACTAAAATATTCAAATCTAGAAAGTGGGGTTGAAATGATATGGGAAATAGAATAGCCTCCTCCAACAGATCTCCAAAGTGAAGGGTAGATCCCCAACACTAGGAAAATCACTCTCCAAATGGTGTGTTGAACCACCCCGCAACTGCACCTACAAGAATAACGCAGATCTGGATCTATACTGCATTGTAGGGATCAAAATGAGGTTGAAATCATGCCAATATCTGAAAATTATGCTCAAGCACTCCAATATTTTCCTCCCGATGAAGTGGAAACCTCCTCCACTGAAAAAGGAGCACTGAAATGATCTAGATCTGAAAGATCTAGTCTCCACTTGTTGCAGCTTGCAAAAAAACCAAACCCTCAATAATATATGTGCTGTAGTTGAAAGAAGAATATTGGCCCTAAGCTAAATAGTGGAAAATTCAAACAAACTCTCCCAAGAGCTACTCAATGGGAAGAGGTGGGATTCCCGACCAGGAACACCCAATGCTAAACAACATTCAATCTTAGCTAAACAGTTAGAGAAAGATATATGTCTAAACAAACCATATATTTAGAAAATATGATAAACATCAACAACCTTCTAATGCTTCCATCCTCTTCCTTTTATAATTCAAGAGCTTGCAAACCCTAAACCACATCCAATGATAACACTCCTTTCACACAAGGCATCTCCATCTAAAAATTTTGTTGTGCCTCATTGATGGCCACTCCTCCATGACAATGTTGTAGATTTGGTCAAGGTTGACCCAGTCAAAAAATTTTAGCCCCTACCCACACCTTAGGGTGCTTTATTAGGCTGAAAATATGATCCAATTTCACATGAGAAGTGGTTTTATTCACAATAAAGAGTTTTATGGGTCTCCTACCCACTTATTCACCTTTCTAAGTGACGAAACAATATTTTAATATTCCCATTAGTTGTAGGCTAATTTAGGAATATTACAAGGAGATTTCTTGAAGCAACAAAGGATGAAAAGAAGAAGTTATGTCTGATGTTGCAAAATGTTATTGAAGAGAAAATTGGGGAATGTTCAACTATCGAAGCTTCCCCTAAGACTCAACAAGTTTGTGGTCATGGGATGATAGATTTGTGTACCCTTTATCAAATGAAGAACACTACTTATACGTTAAATCACAAGAGTGGTTTTACTGAGTCTGCATCTACCAATTCGTTTACAAAAGAGAAGGATAAGATGGTCAAGCTTCAGGAAGAGGACCAAGAGTCTCAAGTAGAAAAGGAGGTCAAATATACTTCTTGCTCAATTCATTCTCTTAACAATGATAATGCTTCTTTTGCATCATTTGAGAAACATACCAAGGTTATTGCTATGAAATTATTGACCAAAATGGGGTACAATGGTAAGTATGTTGGAATCCATAGTCATGGAATTGTTAATCTTATTGAGGTGAGAGCACAACCTCGACATGAAGGATTATAATATGTTCAAAAAGAAGTTGGAGAATGCTACAAAGATGCAAAGTCAAAGAATTATTCAAATGTGAAATGTTTGAAGAAAGAACTCTTACAAGATGAGGGAGAATCATGTCATGATGAGGATTTTGATGGAGAAACATCTCCAAAGAGAGGTGAATGCTTCAAAAGAAGAACCAAGTCAAGTTCTCTGTGACATTCAAGTTCTCCTCACTAGGCTCATAATCAAACAGACCATCATGAAAGGTATAAATGACCTTATTATTTTAAGGCTTCAATATGCCTATGAACAACATAATGATTTGAATAGAATGTTTTGGAATGTGTTTCCTTGCAATTTTTTCCGTGCATCTAACTATTGTGTAGCCAAGTTCCAAAAAAGGAAAGAACTAGATATGAAAATCAATATGTTGACTAGAAGTGAGACCAAGAAGGAAAATTCTCATCCAAGTTTAAAGACAAATTTGCCAAGAAATGATCACAATTTTTTTTACTCATTGCAACATAAGTAGGCATTAGATCAAGAAATGTTGGAAGTTTCATCCACATATTCATTCGAAGGAAAAACATGTCATGAAATCACCTGAGAAAGGGAAGGCAGAAGAATGTGTGAGGCACACCATAACCATTCCTGAAGCAACTACAGAAGAAACCGAAATGCAGGAAGAAAACTCTCTAGCCTAGTTGGGTAAGAAATGGTTGGATTATTTGTCTAATTAAACATTGAATTTATTTTTTATTTCACATGTTGCATGTCCCCATAGTTGGGTATTTTGTAAAAGTGATGTTGTGAATAAAATCAGTTATATGCAACAATGTTTTCTTTGGCATTGTTATGCTACTTTGGCTTGTTGATAAGTCCATTTGTATGGAATTTGAAGACTTGAATTTATTACATATTGTAAAATGCATTTATTTCATGGACATTGTAGTAAGCATCCTAAATGTTGGTATGAGTAGATACATTACATCCAGTATGTTAAAATAGTGTCAAGAACTCAACTATACAAGTATTTCTATGTGAAGCTTGTTTGGGTTATTTTCCAAAGTATTTTTGTATTTTATCTTTGGTAAATATTTTGTAGAATATGGAAATAGTTATGTGCATCAAAGAGTACAAGTGCATCTTGAGAAAGGAAAATAAAAGTACAAAGCAATGCATGACAAGCATCGAGGTTATCATGATTTCCAAGTGGAAGGTCAACTTTGGTTGTATGTCAGAAAGGAAAGACTTCAAGGTGAAGATCATATGAGCCACCAAGGAAATATGGTCATGAAGAGAATGTTCAAATTCCATCCATTGAATATTTTCCTCCTGGACATTTGGAGGAATTGCAGCAAGTCACAATTCTTGATAGGAGGATAAGGACTTCACGTAGAGACAATGTGGGTACCTTCGAATGGGACTCAAAGGCATCAATCCAAGCAAGAAAAATGGATTGAGATTGGTAAAGTGAAGGATTTTTATCCTCACTTATTTTATAAGTAAAAACAGACTTTTGGTGGTACAAAAGTTCCTAACGAAGAGGTATGATCTAGAGATCAAAAATTTGCTCAAAATTAAAAGTTCTTAGAATCGCCTGAAACTAGCACCAATTAGTAGTGTTCATAATCCTGATTCCAACACCACTTAAATTTCCTCAAAACAATGTCATATGAGAGAGTTGTGATGTTTTGATTTTTTTCCCAACAACTAATGTAGAAATTATACAAATATATGTATATCAATAGATTCAATCCATTCAATAAATGTACTAAATATAGATATTGAATCCTTATACAAATCAATTGTGAAAATTAAACATGATCACCAATCATGACAAGTAAATAAAGAATAAAATCAAACCATAACACAGATTTTTTCCATGGAAATCTTGCTGCTAAAAACCCCTCTATCTTCTATTGTATATTCGACATATAATATTGAAACAATTAAAATGCACTGTTTTCACAAGAGTCACTTGCACTCTCACAACTGTCTCACACTGACCCAAACAAAATCGACCAAAAATTAGCCAATTTCCTGCCTCTAATAAGCCTGCCTTTCTTGTGCAATTCCTAATGAATGCAATCCCTATTCTTTAGGAATGTTTTCCTTCCAAAAGTGTGCAAGCATCATGGCCAATCCAATGTATGTCTAGTTGATATGGGCAACCAACCAATGATACAACTGATAGTTAACATCTCTTTAACCTTTATCTCAACTGGGTCTCCACTAGAACTGACATGCATGCAACTACTAATAGTAAATCATCAGTTGCATGATAGATCATTGATTGTGAATTAAATATGATTTAATTCACTTGATCTCTCACTAGTGAAACAACAATTACAACTAGTTCAACCGACTTTAACTCAGCTAGATTGAGTTAACTGATTTCTCATGCATTAAACTAATGCACTAACTGCAACTTGAATTCCATAACTAATAGAATCACTCTGCATGCCTCATCAACCACCCTCAACTCGAAATTCATGACCTAAATGAGTTTATCACACTCATTTAACTATTACACGTGATTATGAGATAAGATTGCATTTTATTGTCCAATTTAATTAAGGGAAAATTAAATTAGACATTGCACCAAATAATTAACTAAATTGGCTTTCACACTAATGTATCACTTGGACCCATGATCCCACAATCCCACACTAGTGTGTGTGTTGCATTTTCTTGTTGAATTTCAACACACCCTCTCAACAAGAAAGAGATTATATTCCACCCTAATCTTACCTCTGTGGTATTCGAATTTTCTCCTAGTGAGCGCCTTCATTAGAATATCTGCATCCTGATCCTTCATGGGAATTTACTGAAGTAACATAATGCACCTATGAACACAATCTCTTATATGGTGATACCGAATGTCTATGTTCTTGGAAATATCATGGAATACCAGATTAAACGAGAGTTTAATGCAACTCTGGTTATAACAATGTATCACCGTCAGATCCATCTAAGAACCAAACAAACCAACCAGGATCTTTCTCATCTAGATGGCCTCACATGTAGCCTGAGTTGCTGCCATGTACTCTACCTCAACTGAATTAAGTGCCACAGATCATTTCTTTCTGATGTAGCAAGAAACTTCTGTCAATCCTATGCTAAAGATCCCTCCTAATGTGATCTTTTTGTCTTATAGACTTCCTGCCTAATCTGCATCCATGAAGCCTTGAAGCTTCAATCCCTCTATCCTTCTGTACCATAATCCATACTCTGTAGTGCCCCTGATATATCTTCAGACATTCTTCCCTGCCTTCCAAAAGAGCTTGGTTGGCTTAACCATAGCTTGACTCAGCTGGTTAACTGCGTAGCAAATGTCTGGTCTAGTGTTCACCAAGTACATCAGTGAACCCAATAGTTGCTTGTATACAATAGCATCCACTACTTCTCCTGAAGTAGAATCCTCTTTCCTCCAATTTCTTGGAAGAGGAGTCTCCATAGGTTTACATCTCTCCATGTGAAACTTACCCAGAATCTCTTACCTTGAGAAAAAATAGCTCACCATCCCGCTGCCATATTTCCAAACCAAGGAAATAGTGAAGGAGTCCCATGTCCTTCATTTCGAACTCTCTTGCAAGATCCTCCTTGCAAGAATGCATCAGCTGCTCATCACCTGTCAAAATTAGATCATCAAGATAAAGTATGATAATCAAGAGCTTACCTTCAGCCACAATCTGGTATAGGTTCACATCTGCTTCACTTTTGGTGAAGCCCGACTCAGTGAAATAGATTTCAATTTGAGTGTACCAAGCACAAGGTGCTTGCTTCAACCCATACAGTGCTCTCTTGAGTCAGCACACATGCGACTCACTGTCAAAGATCTCAAAACATTTTGGTTTCTCTATGTACACTTCTTCCTCAATAACTCCATTGAGAAATGCATTCTTCACATCCATCTAATGTATCTACCACCCCAACTACGCAAAGAGTGCAAGGATAGGTCTAATAAATGAGTACCTCGCAATAGGTGAAAAAGTCTCCTCATAGTCAGTCCCCTCAATCTGTGAGAATCCCCGGGTTACAAATCTAGCCTTGTTCTTCTCTACACTCCCATCCGTAGCCTACTTCACCTTATAGATCCATTTATATCCAACCACTAATTTTCTGACCAGTCTTGTGACAACTTCCCAAGCACTGTTCCTGACGATGGAGTCATACTCCTCAACCATAGCGTCAACCCAAGTTGGTTTTTACACTGCTTCCTCAAAGGAGGATTGTTTTGTCACAATACACTTTCTCATAAGAGCCATTCATCGAGTAAACTTGTCTGGAGACTATCTCTGTCTGCGTAGTGAAGTAGGTTCTCCTACATGCTCTACCACATCAAGTCTCAATCTATCAGTTTTTGTGGTGCACCTTCTACCATTTCTGGTGGATGGATCTGCATAAGTGTTTTCTGCCACTCCATCATCCTCATCTTGTGGCTGCTCCACATGTTGAGGTTCATTCTTTGGAACCAAGAGTTCCTCATCTGCATGCAAATCCAACTCCCTCTCAAGGGACAATCGTGTGGCTTTCTCCTCACCAAATTTTATATCCCGTCTCACAACAGTCATCCTGTTGTTTGGAAAATACACCTGATAGTTGTGGGGAGTATCAGTGTACCCCACAAAAATCCCAATCTCAGTTGTTGGTTTGAGATTCTTCCTCGAGTCTTTGGTCACATGCACATATACAGATGAGCCAAAAAATTTAAATCTTTGGTCACATGCACATATACATATGAGCCAAAAATTTTAAAATGTGAAACATCAGGTTTCTTACTAGAAAAATCCTCCTCCTGTGTACTCATGCCAATTATTTAATGACGACTACGGTTTTTCACAAAATCTGATGTGTTGCATGCCTCCTCCCATAGATGCAATAGTAGGCCATGATCATGCTACATCACTCGTGATGCACCCACAATTGTTTTGTTCTTTCTTTCTGCGACCCCATTCTGTTGTGGGTTATGAGGCGTAATCAACTCTCTCTGAATTCCTTCTTTGCTGTAGAATTTCTTGAATTAATTAGAGATTTACTCACCACCATTGTCACTCCTAAGAGCCTTCACATGCTTCCCGTATCCTTCTCCACCATTTCCTTTAACTCAAGAAATTTTGAGAATGTATGATATTTCTTCTACATGAACTAGATCCAACACTTTCTAGAAAAATTATCAACAAAGATCACATAGTACTTGTGCTTTGTTGTCGAAGCAGTAGAGAATGTTCCACACATGTTTGAGTGAACTCTCTCAAGGATTTCCGAAGCTCAGTTCTCCTTCTTGTGAAAAGTGACTTTTGGATACTTCCCCATAGTACATCCCTTGCATGTGTCTAACTGCACAAGAGCATCCTTGGGAAGAACCTTATAAATATGTTGCATGAACTTCAAGGCTTCATGGTGTAGATGGCCCAATCTCCTATTCTTTAGGAATTTTTGTCTTCCAAAACTTTGCAAGAATTATGGGCAATCTAATGTATGTCTGGCTGCATGTGGGCAACCAACTAATGATACAACTGATAGTTAACATCCATTTAACCTTTGTCTCAACTGAGTCTTCACTGGAACTAACATGAATGCAACTATTAATATTAAATCATCAATTGCATGAAAGATCACTGATTGTGAATTAAATATGATTTAATTCACTTGATCTCTCACTAGTGCAATAACAATTACAAGTAGTTCAACTGACTTTAACTCACCTAGATTGAGTTAATTGATTTCTCATGCATTAAAATAATGCACTAACTGCAACTCGAATTCCATAACTAATAGAATCGCTTTTCATGCATCAACAACCACCCTCAAATCGAAATTCATGAGCTCACTGAATTTATCACACTCATTTAACTATTACAAGTGATTATGAGATAAGATTACATTTTATTGTCCAATTTAATTAAGGGAAAATTAAACTAGACACTGCACCAATTAATTAATTAAATTGGCTTTCACAGTAATGTATCACTTGGATTAATGATCCCACGATCCCACACTAGTGTGTGTGTTGCATTTTCTTGTTGAATTTCAACAACTAAAACATTAACTTCTAGTTTTAACTGGGTTGCTGACTGGGAATCTCATACAGTTGATGTCAGCATGTTGATTGGGATGTATGATGGATAATATGACAAATTTGGGCTTGACATGTGGAAGTGTCATACAGGTTAAGGTGTCACATGTTCATTTTTGGTCAATTATTAAAGTGGCCCAATGAGAGGGCGCCATGTGGCCCTTAGTCATTGGAAAAAAAATTATAGGCTGACCCATCAACGTCGGTGGGGTTCGACCCCTGGACCTCACGCATAGTAGTACATCACTCTATCGTTGCATCATTCCATTAGTTCTTAACATATATCCTTCTTCGATTATATTTGATTTTATGTTGTCGACGAATTGGGGTGAGGGGTTGGGCGGTTTTCCCCAGCCCTAGGCCATATAATACCATCGAACCCATGGAAAAGGTGACAACAGACGGGGCAGGCACTAGGCCCCATGTTGGAAAATGTAACTAGATTATGTCTTCATCTAATATATTTGAGTCATCTTGTAATGTACTTTTCAAAAGAAAAAAGAAAATAATAATAATTATTATTGTGACTTATTAAAGCATTGGTTTCATGCTTGGGTCACCATGTTTTAGGTCAAAGTCCCCTTTGAGGAATTATAGGATTTATTTTGAGTTAATAGAGTCACTTTACATTTAAAGAGACCCTTCTTGGGCTTTTGGATCATGTAAAAAGGTTTAATATTTATTCAAATATGAATTATGTAACTTCCACACCAAGTCAGCCTAAAGGGGATCATGTCGGCCTAAGAGACACCTATTCGACCTCACCAGGAGCCTATAAAAGGAAGGAAATCAAATGAATTTGGAGCACACTCTCTCACAACAAGTTTGATATCTTTTGTAGCAAGGAAAAGTTCAAAGTTTGTTTTCAAGAAGCCAGAAAAACTGTGAGTTTTGGGAAGTCTAATGAGAAGAATAAAAACGAATTTTTTGTGCCTCTCTCTATCTCTTTGTTTCATGTGCTAGATTGGGAGATCGAAAACTTCCAAGTTTTTCTACTTCCGAAAGCCATCTGCTGCTGGAATTTTCTTTCTAGTCGAAGTTGCTGGAAAGGGGTCGCAGATCTGGGAGGCTGACTTGGTGTGGAGGGAAGGTCTTGTATATGTATAGGGTGAAGAGTCACAAATAATACCATTGAAAGGAAGAATTATCTTGACTGTGTTTTCCCCTCGAGGGTAGTTTTTCCCTGACATAGTGACTACATCTGGTGTCTATTATTTTATGTTTTGCTGCTTTGGTAATTTCTTGATGAAATAAAATAAAGAAGATATAAATAATCGTAATAACAAGAAACATCACAAGAAATTATTAAGAATAAGAAAATATTTCTACCTTTATGATTTTATAACATGGTATCAAATATTTGGTGAAGGAAGAAAAAATCGGTCTTCATCACTTGATCAAGGAATCATTCAATGTATCATCTCAGGGAAGGAATCTACTATACTCTAGGAATATCTCTAACACAATCAAGGGAGAAAATAAAATTGAAGGATCCTCAAACTACAAGACTTGGAAGAAGAGAATTTACCTTATCCTTGAAAAGAATAAGGTAGTAGATTTGGTCAAAGGAAAAGTAAAGAAGCCTACAAAGGATTCCAGTAATGGTGAAAAAGTGAAATATAGGGAACTAGAATTAGTGGACATGACTCTAATGGTAGAAGGAATAAAGGAAAACCTTGTCCCATTCATAGCCAACATTGACCATACTCAGGAAATGTATGAAGCCTTGTCAAAGTTATTCACTATTAATAACATTGGTCAAGTAGATACTTTGAAAAATGAGCTAAGGATTACAAATATGGCTAAAGAAGACACATTGGCCTCCTTTCTGAATATAGCAAGAATCAGGGATGAAATTTATCCATTGATTAAATTGTTCCATATAAAGAACTCGTGATCACTTCACTATTAGGATTTCCACTACTTGGGGTGCATTTGTTGCAGGACTTAATAGTTGGAAGGAAGCTCCCACCTTTGAAGAATTATGGACTGCCAGTAGTTAAGAAGAATTAAGGATCTCATTAGCTGCCAATTCTAAAGGAGTATAAAATGCCTACATTTCTCAACATAAAGGAAAGAAATCAAAAGTACCATGGAATAAATTTGACATGTCTAAGGTAGAATTTTATCAATGGCATAATAAGGGTCATTATAGCAGTGAATCTCCTGACAATCCTAGAAATAAGAAGAGAGAAAGAGATCAAGCCAACATTTTTGAAGAAGGAGACTCAAAGAAAGTCAAGCCCAAAGAATCTCACATTAGGGACTTACACTAATAAGTCCTTTGTTTGTAGCCTTAGATATATTATTTAATATTTTTGATGTTTTAGAATTTATAGGTTTCTAAAATATTTTTGGAAAAAACATTTTATTGTTTTTATAAGTTTATAGGTACCCCTCAAGTTTTGGAGGGAGCCCTCAACGACTCCCAAAGATATGTATCTCATTTCTTTTCAATTTTTGGTTTCATGTACTTATTCAAGTTTTGATTATATTAATACCAATCACCTTTCTCCCTCTATTCTCTTGATTAGGAAAACATCTTCTATATTCTCAAGGAGTATCAAGGAGGGCCTCTCAAGACAAGGTTTGTTAAGAAACAAAGGTATGCTTTAAAAAAATTACTTATTTATGATAAATGTTCATTTGAAAATCTATTACTAACATTGTTTTTTCCAACTATAGTGAATCACAACGATTCTTATTTTCGGTGATCCATCACTTGATAAATATACCCACCCCACTTATATTCTTAATTGATTTTGTAGAACCCTAGACAGATTCTGAAAAACCGTAACCGAAGGGTATGATAATGTAAATGTATGAAACCCTAAAATTATTAGGGATATTGTGAAATTATATTTTAATTTTTATTGATAATTTCATGTTTAGGATTTTGGTATGATCAGGAAAATCCAAACTTGTTAGGGTTGAATGATAAGGTCTTAAATATTGAACCTTTGAAATGTTGGAAATCAGGGGTTTTCTATGTTCCTATATTGAAACTCTAACTCATTATGGTTTGGTGGAATTTGTAAGCAAGACCCTTATAATTTCTTAGAATTTTGTTCCTTTGTATGTCATATCAAACCCTAGTCTAATCATATTTGTTATTGATATGATGTGAAGTTAGGTTTGACTATGATATTGTTAAACACACACATGGTGTATGAGAAGAATAAACACACACATAGAAATATAAGCATGAGATACACATATTATTCACCATAGATGTACATTTATAATACAATGGTTTAACTCTTGGATTCATCTTCCAAGGTCACTTGGACTCCTTTGTGACTCTTCGCCTTCCACACCTACCCATAGAGGATTAGGTGTTCAACACTCCCCCCTTTAATCCGAAGGGGTATGTGTGAGTCCAAGAAGAGAGTTGTAATACAAATCTACAAAGTATGCATGGCAGCACTTAGGCTGAATCAGCTCTCTGTAATGTTGGCATAAATAGGTGGTTTAAGGATGACCACCAATACTGCAACACAATGCTTATTGCAGTTCTCAAAACTCTTCCAAAACTGGCAAGAAGCTAAGGGCTCCTGCTAGAGGAAGTTTCCCTCATATTATAAGAGGGAGACCTTCAACCTAGAAGAAGGGATATCTACAACCTGTGATGGTTTAAGGATGACCACCAAAACTAGAATGCTTGATGCAATTCCTGGAACTCTTCCAATGCTGGCAAGAAGCTAAAGTCTTCTACTGGCGGAAGTGTTCTGAAAGAAGAAGAATATCAACCTCACATGGATGGTTTAAGGTTGTCCATAAATAAAAGGCATGCTCATGGGCATCTGTGTCTCTGGCTACAACTCTGAATCTGGAATGACAGGTTGTGGCTCAGCCTCGCTTGAACTGTTGTGTCTCTGGCTACAATTCTGAATCTGGAATGATGAATTGTGGCTCAGGATTTCTTGAACTGTTGTGTCTCTGGCTACAACTCTGAATATGGAATGAGAGATTGTGGCTCAGGCTCGCTTGATCTGGCATCAAATCTTGTAGATGACCACCATTTTCCCCCCTGTTAGGTACAAGGTGGGATGATGGTGAAAACTCAACTGCAAGATTGTTCAATATTCGAGAACAAGTTCTAACATGCGACCTAAAAATATTCTTGGCTATTGATGCCCATTTCCAAGAAGTGATCCATCCAAGATGAATATTTGTTCTTGTAGGAGGCTTGTTTCTGAAGCATCTGTGTGAATAATGGGTGTGCCGACCACAGTGCTTGCATGGATGAAGATAAAAATAGTGATATTTCATATGGCTAACGTGATCACAGTGTTGGCATTTTACAATTTGTTGTTGTTGTTGTGGAAGAGGAGCAGGATCTGGAACAACTACAAGTGAACTGTCATAAAGAAATTCAGCACTTTGAAATTTAATGGGCTTGGAGTAGTCTGGAATATGAAAGGACAACTCCTTGTCATATCCAAACCAGTTTTTTGCTTGTTGTGGACAAGCTCTTCCCAAGGTTTGATGATGGGCTTGGGAAGTGCAGACTGAGTTGTTGCATCTGCATGTAAATCTTCTCTTGTACAAGGAACTGAATGTGAATCGACTGCAAATTTATATTCTTGTTTTTGATGAGAGTCCTTTTCAATTTACTGAACAGAAACAGGTTCAGAATGATGACTCTTTTGTTGAAGTTCATCTTGCCGAAGCTGAGACTCCAACTGCAAAAACTCAATCTTGTCTTGTGCATCTAGCAAGCAAGTTTGAATATTAAAAAGAGTGTTCTTGCTCATTTTTACCATATCATGAACAATGGAATGAATGAGGTTATGCAACAACTCTAATGCATCATTGATTTTATCCATTTTCTCAACAACTCAGGCTCAAGAAATAAAGGGTGTCGGCTTCAACCGATAATGCACCTGTTTACAATGAGATTCAACTTACTTTATAAAATACAAATGACTTCAAAGACCCCCCCCCTTTTTTTTGAACTTCCAATTATGGAATTCCCAAATAACAAACTCTTCTACTCAAATTATGGAGGACCTCAAGGTATAGACTTGGCCGTCTAACCGGCAAGCAAAAATGACTCACATCATAGAAGTATTCAACAATTTCTCAACAACTCAAAGTTATACTTCAAACACTGACTACCACTATGAATTAAGAAGCAATGCAATGTCACTACAAATATTTTGTAAATGTGCAGCAAAAACCACTTTGCAATAACCCTTTAAGGCAAATGATTTCTCCCTTCTTCAAAGAATTGTTTTACACCAACAAATCTAATTCAACAAAAAGATATTCAAAAGCTTGGATGCTTCACTATCAATGAGCAGATGGTCTTGAGCTTGAAATATTACCTCACAATAAATACTAAGGAAAAACTATGAGTGAATTTATGATGCCATTGCTATTTTGAAAATGATGACCAATTTTCAACATTTGCCTTCACACTTTTAATATCTTCAAAGAGTCACCCTTCTATACATGCCACAAATATTGGTCACGTTTTTATAATAGAGAAACATACAACAAAAAATTCACTTTTTACTATATATAAAATCCATATATCCATTTACTCATATAGCATCTCCCTTCTCTCTTCTTCTTATTTTTTTTTTTTTTCTAAGGAAAATTTTTTTGGGGGAAAAAGAGAGGTATTATCTTGGGGAGGTGTTTACTGGGGGAGGTGAAATCTGGGGGAGGTGTTTACTAGGGAAGGTGAAATTTGGGGTAGGTGATTACTGGGGGAGGCGACTACTGGGAGAGGTGAAATCTGGGGAAGGCCAAACTGTAAAAAAAAATTAAAAATAAGAGGCCAAAAATAATAAAAACACAGAGAATCTATGTGGGAGGGGAAGGGATGGGAGGGAGGCCGAGCGTTGAGTAGGGAGTGCAGGTGAGGGAGGCCGAGGGATCATGTGATGGGTGAGGGGTGAGTTGGGGAGATGAGGGGGCTAGGACCATGAAGGGGTGTTGGGTCTGTGGGGAGAGCCGAGAGGCGGAGAAGGGGGTTGGGGAGCGTGAGAGGTGAGCATTTGGGGATGAGCATGAGGGGGTGGGTTGGGGAGTAAGAGCAAGAGGGGAGGGAGCAGGAATGAGCGGAGTGAGGGGTGAGGGATGAGGGCGAGTGCAGGTAAGGGGGTGAGGGGGAGAGTGGTGAGGCCGCGGGTAGGAATGGTTGTGAGCCGAGGGGTCATTGTGCATGCGAGGGGTGAGGGGACGGAGAGGCAAGGTATGATGAGGGGTGAGTGCTAGGTCAGCAGAGAACGGGTGCTGATAACGAGTGTGCTGTGAGGAAGCCCGAAGAAGTGATTGTGGGTGGGGAAGGAGGCCCGTAAGGGGGAGGGGGGAGGGCCAAGGGATAGCGAGGGGGAGTGAGGTGGGTAGCCGAGGGAAGTGAGGGCTGAGGGATAACATGAGCTGTTGGGAGTGGGTAGTGTTGTGGTGAGGGAAAAAAATTACAGTAAATTTTAAAAACACACCAAATGCCAAAGAATTTTAATTGTAATCACATCATTTAATGCAACAGCTCCAAGCAGATGCACCAATTCAACCCTTTCCAAGATTCAGAGACACAGCAGTTCAACACAACACTAGATATTATGGCTTTGATTGTAGATCTGAAAACTTTAAAATGCACAGACTTTCAAATTCAAGGATATTGCAGTACACAATGCTGCTTTTTGCAAAAATAATTTCTGAACATAGCAAAATAATGAACCCAACAGAATAATTTTTTAATGCTTCAAAAATGATTTCTATGATTTCTGAATGCTGCAAAAAAATTCTGAATGCTGCGAAAATGATTTATGAATTATGAAAAAATGCGCAGGATTTTTGCAGGTTTACACAGGCCACAAAAACAAATGGCTCACTCAAGATTGAGCTGGTTATGAATGTTTCAGCTTTGATACCATGTTAAACACACACATGGTGTATGAGAAGAATAAACATACACATAGAAAGATAAGCATGAGATACACATATTATTCACCATAGATGTACATTTATAATACAATGGTGTGACTCTTGGATTCATCTTCCAAGGTCACTTGGACTCCTTTGTGACTCTTCGCCTTCCACACCTACCCATAGAGGATTAAGTGTTCAACATATATGAAATACCTTTGCTTGATGATGAATCTCTTGGTATGTGAAGATATGTCCTTTTTTGTTGAAATCGTAGCTTGGTCGAGGTTTGTGTATGTATAATGTATTAGTGTTGTCGGACATATGATATGCCTTTGCATGATAATGAATTCCTAGATACATGTGTTGACCTAGTTATTGATGGTCATAAGTCTTAGTATTTAATATAAATCCTTGTCTGAGATTCTATGATGTTGATATTTGGAAATCTATTGTTTTGTAGCTAAACCCTAGTAGCAGTCAAATTTTCTAGTATGTGTGATATAAAAATCTGAGATCTACTTATATAATGATTTTTGAGGTTGTTAGAATGACGTTCTATGGTTTTGAAGTTGAACCTTAGTAGAAGTCTCATGTATGATAATGTGATGATTTGAGATTTGTGTAAGATTTTTGAAATTTGAGTTTTGGTTGGATTTGATGGTTGATTGAAAATATAGGGTTTGCAACTAACTCTAGTGGAATATGCTCATAGTAATGACTAAGTTGTGATTGACTTTGATTGATTCTCTTGCATGAAATACAAGATTTGTGTAAATCTATAGTGGAAAGTCTAACATATGAATTCTGAAAGTAGTTATATATATTGTAGATCTATATTAAAATTGTTTATATGGTTTTATATATGTTGTAATAGGGTGTGTTACACCTTTTAAAGAAACATTGAAGCCCTAGATAGAATGAAAGTTGTTATGATGTAGTCTAGGGTTTTTGACATAGTCCCTATAAAAATGATGAAGAATACATGTCTCTTTTTTGTAATTAAGTTTGGATATATGATATGTATAAAGTTGAAATTCTTCCGTGGTTCTAATATGGATAACTTCATGCTTCGATATAGTTGGTTGTACTTGCTACCTAAGTGTTGCATGTACACAATATTTAATATGGTGAAGATGCTTGTTGATGTAATAAGCATGATGAGGATGATAACTCTGATGAAATGGTTGGAATCCATGAAATATTCTTCGATGATGAAAAGAAGGATATGATATCCCTAATGAAGACTGAATAAAAGAGATATCCCTAAGAATAAGAGGGATTCTAGATAAATATGCTCCTTGATTAAGAGGGAGGGCATAGCTTGGTTTTGATTGAAGAATGAATTTCAGAGGATATGTTGTTGCATAAGAAGTATAAAAAATAAAGAGAATGATGAAAGGAATCATGTGTCAAAGATTCAATTGATAGTCCCACTCTAAAAATTTGAGAAGCAACATCAAGTTGTCTGAAACATCCTTAAGGTTTGTATTCGATTATGTACATGTGAAATAATATTATTGATTTGGGTTATGTTTGTAAAGGTAAATATATCAAAGGATTTGATAGCATGATGGTTACCAATCAGTTTGAATGGGAGAGATTGGTCATACAGGATATGCTAGATAAAGGATTGTTGAGGCTTTGTGAGTGAAGCATTTCCTGGGAGGACATCTGGCTGCCACTTTTTGTTGATGTCTAGGTCCTGAAGTTGGAAAGGTTGTGTTGATTAAAGAGATCTGATTTTAGATACACACATGGATCCTTGGGTTGATGTTTAGAAAGTATGCTTGATGGTACCTAAATGGGATGAAAGTTTGAGTACATCTTAGGCCCTCATGGATATATTTCCTTGGTCAGGAATCTAGTCTGTGGCATTACGGTGCCTAAATTATTAAGAGACCAATGGATAGATTTCCCTGGTCAGGAATCTAGTCCATGGCATTGTGGTGCCTAAAGTTCTTCATTGTTCATATAGTGTGAGATCTTGCATTGTATTTTTATATGATGAATACCTCAATAGTTAAGAGGGAGTGTTGGAAAATGTAACTAGGTTCAGTCTTCATCTAATATATTTGAGTCATCTTGTAATGTGCTTGTCAAAATAATAAAGAAAAAAATTAGTATTATTATTATTATTATGACTTATTAAAGCATGGGTTTCATTCTTGGGTCACCATGTTTTAGGTCAAAGTCCCCATTGAGGACTTCTAGGATTTATTCAGAGTTAATAGAGTCATTATACATTTAAAGAGACCTTTATTGGGCTTTTAATGGATCATGTAAAAAGGTTTAATATTGAGTCAAATATGAATTATGTAACCTCCACACCAAGTTAGCCTAAACGGGATCATGTTAGCCTAAGAGACACCTATTAGACCTCACTTGGAGCCTATAAAAGGAATGAAATTGAACTCATTTTGAGCACACTCTCTCACGACAAGTTCAATATCTCTTGTAGTTGGGAAAAGCTCGAAGTCTGTTGCCCATAAGATGAAAGAAGTTAGAGTTTGGGGAAGTCTAAGGAGAAGAATAAAAATGAAATGTTGGTATCTATCTCTCTTTTTTTCATGCCCTAGATTGGGATATCAAAGTCTTCCAAGTTTTGCCACTATTGGAAGCTATCTGCTACTAGAAGTTGATTCCTAGTCGAAGTTGTTGGAAAGCAATCAAAGATCTGGGAGGTTGATTTGGTGTGGACGGAAGGTCTGGTATATGTGTAGGGTGAAAAGTCTCAAAGAATAATATTGAAAGGAATAATTATCTTGACTGTGTTTTCCCCTCGAGGGGGGGTTTTCCCTGACATAGTGCCTACATTTGGTGTCTATTATTTTATGTGTTTTTTCTTTAGTAATTGTTTGATGAACTAAAAGAAATTAGATATAAATAATCATAATAACAAGAAACATCACAAGTAATTATCAAGAATAAGAAAATATTTGTTCCTTTATGATTTTTTAACACACTAGGTCCTTGGTCCCATGCATCATCCATATACCTGACACAAAGCTACAACTAATGGGGAGAACAGATAAGCCCCAACCCCTAGGCCTTTCGGTAGCAAATAAGACCATGGAAAGATCTAAGTTGGTGAGGGTGGGTGGTTAGCCCGTCCCCCGACTATATTAATGACCACATGACCCTAACCAGTGGAGCAGAGGGCTTAGCCAACCTAGCCATATTAATGACCATGTGACTCTCGCCAGCGGAGCAGAGGGCTTATACGATGGGGGCGGGTAGTTATCCCAACCCTTGGCCATATGTGCCCATATAACTACCTTTAGGGGCTAAAATTTTGGTGCTAAGGCCATATTGGTGCAGAAGGAGGCGACAAATGGCACCATTTGCGGTAGAATCAACTTCGGTCCCAACCGAAAATTTTTCTTGGTGGTCTGCCAAAGGGAGCAATTCATTTCTAAATTAGCCAATTTTTCCATTTTGTAGGAAAATTGGTAGAGAAAACTTCGAGGAGGCCTAACTTGGTCGTTTCTTAGAGTTTTTGAGGTGGCGAAGAGCCTACACAAGGGTTTTTGGGTGTTATAAACTCAATGCAAGAATTATGTTTGTGAATAGAGCACTTTATATTAGACTTTTTGCAGAGACAAGTCCTTTAGTGTTGTAGAAAGAGATTCTTTTGATTCCGTATAAAGACCTTGATGAGCATGGGAAGAGTATAGCCAGGGGTTTTGAAACTTTCCAGATGTACCTACAATAATTGTTACTTCAATATAGCAGTTATTTTCAGTATTTTGTTAGTGTGCTTATGGGAAATGATGTTTTCAACACTTCATTGTGAAGTAGTTGTATTCTTATGCTTTTTTTTTATATCATCTTGAGTACAAGGACCTACTGTGAGAGAGTCCTTTTCTTTGACACCATCTTCACTTATTGTAGGGAGTCATATTTTTGAGTGAGAGTTATTTATAGGAGAACATTTCTTTATAGGAGAAATAATGCCACTCTAGATTCAAGGATGTGTATTGTATTCTTTTGATACTGAGATTATTAAAGTATCCATGGAGTAGGGCCCAAAGACGTATCATAAGAGGGGTGAACTTCGTTATCACTTACATGTTTCTTCTCTACATGTTTTTCATATTGAGTTTCATATGAATTTGATCACTTTTAATTTCATTTGAAAACTTAACCAGACATCTTTGAAGAGGTTGAAAACTAATTTTAAATTTAAAAACACAAGATTAGCAGACTTGCAAAGTGTTAGAGGACGATCATTTTCCATTTTCATATCATGTAGAATGCCCAAAATATTTACTGGCACGTGGGCCATCTAGTCCAACTATTGATCATAAGTCATATTTTACTCTCCTAGTCATTGTCAAAATATGAAGTATCATTATCGTTATATTCTTCGATCTCTTGCATCTAAATGTTTTGGCCGTTTTCCTCCAATTTTTCAAAATTGGGTGGTACTTTGTTGTCTTGGTTTGAATTCCTCTCAACCAAATCTACTAAATCATCCAAGGAGGCATTTACCAAATATTTCATTATAGTGAATAATACACCACCATGAGTTGTATGTTCTTTGGTTGAACATGTATGAGGGAGGTTTGATGTAACTGAGAGTATTCCAAGTTTTCTCGTGAATTCTTGGGTGAGAGGGAATAAAGACCTTATTTTATCATAGGAGACTCAGGATTGTGAGGATTTTTCTTCTCAATATTATGGGGATTTGAATAAGGTGAACTTGGAAAATTATTGCCTTGTTGGGATGACTTAGGAAAAGTGTGTTAGAATCGAATTGACATACAAGCATGTCCCTCCTAGTGCCAAAATATGTATATAGGCCTAGAATTTCCACCAATGATATGGGATCTCCAAAGTATGAAGTTCCAACTAGACCCTACACCATTTGAAATAGGAGTCCCATCCAATATATTGGCCCAATTTCAATCTCGTTTAACTTATGATATAATTTGGCACAAAACAACAATATGTGAGAAAACCAATATAACTTTTGATAAATACAAGCTACAATATCCTTGTGAACTACTTATAGATAATATGCATACAAAACTACTACGAGTAAATTGAATAGCATGAAACTTCACTAGAACAGTGATAACATTACTTTAAATAAATATCATGTAAAGAAAATAATCATTAATTTATTGGAAAATAGTTTACATCGACAACGATCATTAAAGCATGGAGGCATACAATTCCAAATAAGATTTGTGTTAGATATATAAAAAAAGTATTTTGTTTTATTCAACACATATAAATGTAAATATATACTATTAACCACTGCAATAAGATTCTTACAATGCCTTATGATATATGTGTGAAATAGTTGTCTAGCTCAAAGAGCTTATGAGGATTAAGTAGAAGTATTAAAATACACAATCATAAGAAGCACTCACTCAATCCAATAGTGGAATATTAATGCTACTACTTGATTCTCAAAAGAATAATAATATCTCTACAATATTCTTACAAGAAGAAACCAAAGCTAAAAGTCCACTTTGCTTTATCCATGAAGGTCTACTTATAAGAAATGAGGTGACCTTTAACCTCTCTTATGACTTTTCAACTTCCCTCATAACTCTTCAACTTCCTTGTGATCTTTTGAATTCTACATGTATTTTCACTTTCTAATTACAAAATTTATCATTTACAAAATTATGAAAAAAGAAAAAAATTCATGTGAAAATTTTTGTAAGGAGTTGCTCTAGCACTCCAATATGGAGCTCTTTAGTGACATATTCATACCATGCCTTATAATCATCTGCTATGTCCTTCACCATATGTGCCATATTTATTTCATAGCTTATTCTGCTCTCTAAAGAATCGAGCAATACTGTCTTTGAAACTAGTTGTAACTTGTTCCAAGGAATTATCAGTTTGGTATGCATTTTGATTGGGTCTACAACATATTGAAGAATGGCTCCCTAATTCTTCTTGTATAGTAGAACACTTTATGACATCCAATGCTTCTCGCAATTCCCAATTGATTTCTTCTCTTGGCTTCATTTCTCTAGCTACACAAATGGAAGGTATGTTATGTACTCAGACTAGGGACTCTCCTCAAGTATGAAAATTCAGATAGGATGATATAGTATATTTATGCTACTACGTAGTTGTTTGTGGGATTTCACAAGCATTTTCATTTCCACTTTGTCTAGCTCAACTTATACCATGCCCTTCTTAGGAAATTATTTTGGTGCATTGGAGTATTTAGTGCCACATTATTGTATGAAATATATATCCATGTGAGAAAATCTCAATATGCTCACCCTTTCTTGCAACTCCTTTTGTATATAAAACAAAGGTGCTATTAAATTATGCAATATTATCATTTCTTCATACACCTACTTCATCGCTTCCTACAATTCCTTTAATTGTTGAAGGATTGCATATTGTATACCTTCTCTATTGGAATATGTGTAATACACACTTTGGTTTTCAATAATGATTTCATGTTGTTATTGTGCACTGACCAGTAATTTATTCAACCTTTCGATTTTGAAAGTGAGATAATCAACATTCTTCTTTGTAGTTGTTGTGAAGCCCATACTTGCTAAAGCTATTGATTTTGGATTGGTTCTTGTGTTTTCAATGATGTCCCTTTATATATTGATGTTTATGGGACAATCTGGATCATTAGGAAAGTATTTCCTCCTCCCTTGAGTGATCTTATGCTTTAGTTGATTGAAAGTGAAATTGGAGATGTCCAAAATCCTTTCTTCTCTTGATGTCATGATTCCCATCTCACTGAGTGGTAGATGTCCTCCTATGAGAGGAGTTGGTGGCTAGATGTTTAGGGTGGCTACTATAGATTCGACTTCTAGATTATTTGATCTTATCTCCTCTGCTTTATTTTTGGCCAACTCTTTGGAAATTAACTCTTCTTCTAATATATTTTCCATCTCTTCCTCCTATTTTCTCTTTCTCTCCTCCTCTTCAAGTTATTTCCTTTTTTTCTCTTCATCTTCTTGCTATTTATTTAAAGCTTCCTCTTATTTATTCTTTCTTAGTGCTTCTTTCCTCTTTTTTATTACCTCTTGTTATTGTTTTTTTTGCACTTCTCTCTGTCTTGATTCTTCTTCCTCTTGTCTCTTTTGTGCCTCTTCTTGCTCTTTCTTCTTCTTCTCTTATTCAACCACATTTTTAGCATCTCTTTCGAATTTGAGATTATTATTTCTTTCTCTAGGGGCTATTTTCTCTTTCTTTATTTTCAATTCAATATTTTCTTGAATATCCATCTCCTCCTGATTTATCATCTAGGACAATTGTTACCTTGGATGGGATTTCTTATTTTCCTGATTGAATTGCTCTAGTGGCATTATAAAATTTCTTGACCTTCTCTTACTCTTACTAAGAAACTAAGGCATACATCCAACTATACCTTGTTTTTTCAAAATGTTGAGTAGTTATTCCCCTAGGATCATATTGATGATATCCCATTTCATCGAACTTAAGTCTCTCTAGTTCTTTTGTTTCTTCTTCCTCCTCCTTCAAGTTATTTAAGTTGTATGATTCTATGCATAGTGGGAATATCAACCATGCTAATTTCTTTTCCTTCTCTAGTGATAAAAATAACCTTGTAGCTAGTTTATAACCAAGTTCTTGCATCACTACCTTATTGGTCACAAATATATGCAGAAGAAGAGGACTTATTTATGCACCAAAGACTTCGATAATTCTCCCATCAAGAGGTATGAACCAATATGCAATGTATAATAGAGGTGCCATCTCTTTGACTTACATATATGGTGCTTCAATGTCAATTAACATCTTATATAACCTTGAAATGAATAATTTAGTTATCTTAGCATATATGATGCAAGATCATATATCTTCCCAGTCGTCAAGCATTTTGGAGACAAAGCTCCAAATTGGTTTCTACATGGAAAATGATTTTTATTTCCTTATTGTAAATAATTTTAATTTCTTTATTCCTTAAATAAATATATATAGAGATAATATTTAATAAGATTTTTAAGAAGAAAAATTTCCTTTTAAGGAATGAAAATTTAGGAAATAAATCATGAGAGGTTGTAGGAGAAACAAATATTGGTAGCAATTAGCAAGTTGTTAGGATAATAAAAAGTTTAGAAATATTAGAAACTATTGATATATAAAATCTATGGATAGGTAAGATTTTTTCAATAAGGAAAAAGTGAGTCTACCTTGAAAATAATGAGTGCTTTGTGGATTGATTTATTTTGAATGGGACCTATTATTGTAAAGGTTATTTTCAGTTCATAGTGGGTAGCAAAAAGCTCACAAAGTAAGAGGAGAAGATGAAGATGACTATGGGAAGTAATTTGAAGACTTAGAGATGGCAAGGCAGTTGGCATAAGGAAAATGAGTGATGAAGAATACAAGAGGGAACTCGTTGAGATAAAAGCACAATTGACTATGCTTATAGAGCTTCTACAACAAAATGAGGAGAGACAGAGTTATGGGTGGACCCTAAGGAAAAGGGTTAAGTGGTATGTTGAAATATTATGGGACAAGAAGCAGAGAAAAAATATGAGACATAGGTTGAAGGAAGAACTCAAATCTACTGAGTGTGAGGAGGAAGTTCATAAGGGTGAACCTGAGCAAGGAGAAACCCATGGATAATATAGCAATGTTGGTGGAGATTTGATGTTTGAGAAATCAAATGAGGTTGAAAATCATTATATTTTTCTTAAAGTTTTGCTTATGGCTGTAAGTATTATTGTAGATGATGGAAAATATTTTGAAGTTGTCATGAACAAAGAGGAAGATAAAGGAGAACATAGTTCAAATTTTTTTCTCAACAGAGAGGAGGAGCAATACTTGAATGAGCGGGGGATCTAGAGCAAACTTTGACACATGCGAGCCAAATATGGAGGCGGATTGATTTTGTTCGACCTCGTACTCACGAATGACCTCTAAAGAGGCTCGGTAATGCGTGAGGTGAGGACAATGGTGAGAATAATGGCCATGGACACCACATAGAGCACAGGGTTTGTTGGTGTGAAGATTATTTGGGTTCTTGGCTATGGACGAGGAAGAAACAGAGGTTTCAGGGACCGTAGATGCAGGGAACGCGACCATAACCATGGGTTGGATACGGGCAACTCAGGTATGGGTGGCATGACCGACACCATCACACAAGGCACAAGGCTTGGCGGGTGGAGGAAGGGTAGGGTCGAGTGTGGTGACCTTATCTTTGGATGCCCCCTTACGAGCTTTTTGTTTCTTGCCCGTAGCTGTCACAGCAGGAGAAGGGTCCTATTGAGGTACGATTGGCACTGTAGCGACGGAAGTAGCTAAGGGAACTGGTTGAACTGGTGTCAAAGCAAGGTATGGTTTGGGGTGACCTAGTGGGGTAGTGGTTGGAGGGTCAAGGTACCAGACGAGAATGCCCAGGGTCAAATTAGAGAGGGAAAGGGTGGCCATGATGGGGACCGAATAGACTTCGGGAGGGGGAGCGAGGAAGGGTATCTGACTAGCGGGGTAATGGCTAGGAGGGATAGCGCCAAGATGGTTAAGACTTTGGGGAACTGACCCAGGAGGGTAGAGAGGCTCATGGGTACCAGCTGTAGGGGAAGGGCTAGTAGGAAGAGGTCCAGTTGGTGGTGGCAAAGGGCTAGGAGCAGGTAGCAGCGGGCGAGGTTGAGGTTGCTGACTAGCCGAAGTGGGCAGCGTGAGGTCGATCCGAGACGATTACATCATGCAAACATTCGCTGAGCTGGGATCAAAGACAAGAGGAGGAGGAAGACCAGGGAAGGTTCCAAGCAAGGAGTCTTTGTAGACGCCGAGGGAGACACTAGTCAAATAATCAATGGTTGGCTTATTGGCTACAAAAGAGATGATCAACTCAGGGGAAGTCTGATATTTTGGCTCATGATATGTCAACTGGTCAATTGTGACTATCTTTCCATTATGAGGGAAAAACGTCTTGCGGTGGACTGCGGATGGGACGGAAGACATGGCATAGGTGTAACTATGCCCCAAAAGAATGTTATAGTCAAGAGGGGCATCAATAACTTCAACGTCAACACAAACAGTTTTTCCCGCAAGGGTGATAGGACAGTTACGGAAAAGGCCGATGGGCTGGGAGGCATGGCCATCCCACGCACAAAGGGTGATTGTGGAAGGGGCCAGCTCGGGAGATCCAAGTTGTTTCCAAACCGAAGCAGACATCACACGGGTAGATGCCCCCTCATCAATAATACACCGAGCGACGTTGGCATTTCGGATTTTGACTGGGATTTGGAAAGCAACAGAAGCAGGAAGGGGGGGATGGTCTGACTGACGGACGTCGAAAATAATCAATTGGTCATTAGCAGGATCTACAACACCCACGGTAGATAGTAGAGCCTTATTTTGAGAAGGACACGACTGGAGGAGTTCTAGTGTTGAAATGGCAACAGGAGATTGTGCCAGATCATCTACTATGATATATGAATGGGCAGCCTGACCAGAGGTAGCATTTAGGCGTAATGGGCCCTTATGAATCTTGGTATGAACCTCAGATTTGGGCGGAGGGATTTGCAAGGGACCATTGGGTGTTGACAGAGGCTCTGTAGGACCTGAAGATGGGGACTCGGGGACAGACGGAGTGGGAGGCGTGGAGTACTGACGAGACCAATTTTGAAGGTTAAGGTCGATGGTGAGAGGTTGGTCAGAGGCCATCATGAGAATCTGGTAATCGGAGGAACCAGAATGGGAAGGTTGAGTGGTTACCGGGGCATGAGGTGGTTGAGTGGCCATGAATAATTGTTGAGGGAAAGGATTGGTAAACACAACGGGTTGAGAAGTAGCCGTATTGGGAGGGACAATAGGAGAGGAATGCAGTCCCCGCACTGTGGCCTGAGACTCCCACATTTGCCGCATATGTGGTAATAGGGGACAATCGTGAGTGTAATGATCATAAACACCGCAACACGAACAGGGCTTATTGGTGCAAAGAGGCCTGTCCGGCTTGGGCTGAGAGCCCTATGGCTGGTTAGCGTTGTTAGAATCAATACTTGGAGGATTAGGTCCATGATTACCAGAGGCAGATTGGTTGCCTTTCCTCTTTCTTTGAGAAGGAAGAGAGTTATTCGTGCCCTGCTACGCAAAGACTTGTGCTGGAGGGGGTAGTAAGTGCAGCTGCGGGGGTTGAGAAGGTAAGGGAGGGAGAGGTCCAAATGCTGGAGGAGCTGGGACACTAGGCTATGGGTAAGGATAGGGGTTAGGATGGGAAACATTAAGGTAAGTAGGAGGGTGGGAAAAAGGAGGAGGCATGCCGTATCCTGGATACATGCTACCTAGAGGGGGGAAAGTGTTGGAGGTGCTGGCCCCTCCTGGAGGGAAACCATAGCCCATAAGAGGTTGAGCAGTGGTATGTGAAAGAGCTCCAATGATACCGTCGGCAGAGTGAGATGCCCTCGGGGCGTTAGTGCCACCGGGTTTGGGGAGGTCAGGAAGGACGGTATAAACATAACTAGATTGAGCATAGATAAGGTCATATTTCAAGGCTATTTGGAGGGTGGCTTCTTCATTTTGAGGGAAATGGGAGGCAAAATCTTTGCCAATGGGAGGTAAGAGAGAGCGAAGGAACCAATCCATATAAACACGATCTTCAAAGGTAGGAGCGCGACATAATCTTCTTCTTCGCCTCCATTCCGGGACATGAGTGGAAAGGCGGGTCGAAGAGGATTGACGAAAAGAAGTTAAAAGCTCGGTACCAGTGTTGTATCGGAGAGGTAGCTGGAAATAAGATAAAAAGGCTTGGGAAATGGTCGCAAAAGTGATATGGTAGGAGGTGGCCTGATCAACATACCATTTAGAAGCTTCGCCGGTAAGCTTGCGTTGGAACAATCTAAGACGAATGGAATCATCCATAATGGAATTGGATGAGCACCACATATGGAAAGAGCGGATATGGTTGGAGGGATCTTCACTAGCAAGGCCTTCGAACTTGGGGATTTCGGAGGGGAGCTTGGTTGGCATAGCAGGCCAACTAACATCGTGGCGGATAGGATCATTGATCAACTGATTGAAATCGGGGAGACTGAGACCAGCCATATAAGGGAACAAAGGGACAGTCGAGGTAGTTCCCGTAGTGATTCCACTGGAAACAAACCCAGCAGTAGAACTGGGGTTGCCGCTAGCGCTAGGCCCTGAACTAGACATGGTGCAGGTAACAGGGGGAGAACCAGGAGTAGGGGGAGAACCCAAACAATCAGAGGTATAGTCGGAGTGCGGACTCGGGGGAGGACTTACTCAATGACGACGGGAAGGAGGAAGTCGACCAACTGGAAATGGAGGCTGAAGGCCAAGAAGTCTCCGGGATAAGCGCCTGGGGGGTGCAATGATGACGGGAAGAAGAAAAACCGACAAGGGCAGGGAGGTGCAAAATCAAGTGAGGTCAATGTCGAAACAAGGGCAGAGAGGTGCAATGTCAATTGATTTTAAAGTCTTTGCTAGGCGGTGTTAACCAGGCTCTTCTTCTCTTAGGGTCAGTGTGTGGCGTGTGTTGATTTTAATTTTTTAAACCCAGACATTTTGAGAGTAAAAGAAAAATTGTGCTACGTAACTGAAAATAAATCTGCAAATAATAGTATATAATGCTGAAATAACAGAAAATTAACAGCTAACAATGCATCGATTTAACCTAAGAAGGCAGGTCTCTCAAAACTAGTCTAAAAAGAGGGGAAAAATCTAGTCAAAACACACTAAAAAGAGGCCGATAGATCTAAGGTCGGGAGGGACAGGGATCTAAAGGATAAACCTGCTAGAAAGAGGTGCAGAGAACAACAAAGAGGTAGAGGCAAGGTTGCTGAAACAAAAGGGGAAATCAGCTAAAGGTAGGAGGGACAAAGAGGTGGCCCTAGAGGTAAACCCAAAAAAAACTATATGAGGTGATTTGAAAGGGATAAGAGCTGATCTAAAGGGATTTGAAGAGGAGGTATCAGATCTGAAAAGAAGAAGGATGGAACTCTGAAAATTCAGACGTCTGAAACAGCGAAAACTCGCCCACAAAAAGTGGAGGGTACTAAAGCCCCAAGGGGAAATATACCCACTTAGTTGAGTGAAACAGATCAGAGACAGGTCTAAACGGGTAGAGACGGAGGCTGGAAAACCCTGACAGAAGCTTCAGATAAACCCAGAAAAATTGCTGGAAAATTACAGACAAAAGTGCAGGTTGCAGGTTCTGACCTGTTTGCAGTCCAGGTCACAGTTTTGGGGCAGAAAAGTGCGCCCTCAAGTCCAGGTCACATTTTTTGGGCCGATAAGTGCAACCTGCAGATCTGGGTCTCTCGGCGGCAGATTTCAGAAAAAATTGTCGTCTCAGCTGCAGCTGATGTCTGTCACCTGCGCAATAGGGCCAGAAACACACAAAAGTTAAAAATTTTAATTTTTGAGGGTTTTAGAGGGGAAAAGCACCATAAAAATAGGAAAAATAGGAAATTGAAGAGAAACCCTAGGGCCTGAAATAGCTGGATATGCAGGAATATATAAAACGATAACGGTCGCAAAATAAAACCCGTGTGGAGTCGCCAATTGTTAGTATGAATCTTTCATTGCAAAAATACCACTTTAGCTATGCATAACAAATCACCCTAACATCAATTATGGTTGCCAATATCTTTAAGTCTGCAGTTAGTTGATCCAAATAATGCTGCACAAATCCAAATCTAAGGATAAAAGACATTAAGCAGTAAAAATAAAATATGGCTCCATGCATCCAATAGATAAGACAAGAACGATATATTTGAAAGAATTTTTTATATTAAAAAGGGGCACTTGAGAGGAAAACAAGAAAGGTTTTTTCCGGTTCTCCTCAATGGGATGGGTTCTTAACAGTCCTCAGCATTTCAGATCTAAATTTTCTCTCTCTTGTTGGTGTAGAAAACCCAGACAAACATAGAACTCAAAGGGAGCTCACAAGGCAAACATGGAGAAAAATGACCAATGGTATAGATCTAGAGTGATCTAATGCAATTAAAGGTGACTAATGAATGGGGAAAACCCTTCTATTTATAACAAAATATTAGGGCGATCTAGAACTTGGTGCATGAATAAAATATTATTAATCAAATTCTAGAACCACCCTTTAGGAATATTTTATTATATTTGTTGGAGGGAAAAGGATTTTTGACTTGGGTCAATTTCTTTATTTATAAATAATAAATAAATAAATGATTTATTTATTATTTTAAGGAAATAGTGGGAATATAATTAAATAAATAATGATTTATTTAATTATTTATAAATGATTTAGTCAAATTTAACTAGGAATATTATTTAAATAAGGATTTAAATAACTTATTCCTAGGAAATAATCAAATAAATAAGTATTTATTTAATTGATTTCCTTGTTTTTGGTTAAATATGACCAGGAAATATAAACAAATATAGATTTGTTTATTATTTCATTTTGGGGTTTCCTGTTTAGACCATAAACAACTTAATAAAGGTGTTTTACTAAGTTATTTCACATAGTGAAAGCAATTTTACTTAGGGTAAAATTGGTCTTACATGGTGTACTTGGGTTCATCTAATGATAATAGGTTAGATGACCAAAAAATGGTGTAACAAACTTGAAAAAGTTGTTGTGAATAAGGATGCAATACAGTCATAGGAGGAAGAGTTTTTTGGAAACATGGAGTAAAAGTCAATCAAAAAATTCAAGTGAGGCAGAGGGTTCAGAGATAAAATTTACATGTGTGGAATGAGGAAGAAATTATGCTTGGATGCCTACATATTTCTTTGTTTTTTTTATTGGAAAATTTTCACTTGAAATAATGAGCGATAACATGGTGAAAACAAATGGTTTTCCACAAGGAGGGAAAATATAATTGTAATGGAATTCAAGATGTTGCATCCAAAAAAGTATAAAATGATGCCAAATCTGATGATCAACATAAAAATTTTGTATGGGATTAAGGAGGACATCAACAACAACTCATGTTCAGGAGACCATGAAATTTTTTCTACCTTGGGAGTTTGATGTAGGAGCATTGGAGCTTCCAAGTCATCAAGATTTTTGGAGTAAACGATCCAAATTGGTTTCCAGGTGGAAAGGAATTTATTTTCAGTAAATAATTTTAATTTCTTTATTTCTTAAATAACTATAGATAAAGATAAGATTTTTAAGAAGAAAATTTTCCTTTTAAGGCATGAAAAATTTAGGAAATGATTCATGAGAGGTTGTAGGAGAAAAAAGTCTTGGAAGCAATTAGAAAGTTTTTAGGATAATAAAAAGTTTAGAATATTAGAAACTATTTATTTAGAAAAGTTATGGATAGGAAATATTTTGTCAATAAGGAAAAAGCGAGTCTACCTTGAAAAGAATGAGTGATTTGCAGATTGATTTATGGATCTATGAAAATTTATTTTGTTTTTATATGTTATTATAAATATTGTAAGACTAAGGGGAGAAAAAATGTACAAATGAATGTGAAATCGGGTCATAGAGAGTGAATAGAGAGAATGAATGCCTATGAGCACATGTATGTACAAAGCTAGTTTAATGAATGAGAGTTCATGCATAATTGTGAATCTAATAATTCTATGTGAAGTGTGATATGATTATTTGATTTCAAAGAAAGCATGGAAACATGTTTTGTGATTGACATATCAATCCAATCCAACAAACTTTGGATCATTGAATTAGCACAAAATTGTTTGTTATTCATAATATTGCGGGTTTATGGAAGTGAACATAGCATGAAAATTCAATTTATCATGCACCAATATATCCCTTTATATCTTGTTTCCTAAAGTGTTTTGAAATATATGATGTAGCGACAGTATATTTTTATCAAAGGTTGTTTTCCACTCCATTCTAGGGAATTCATTCTTTGCACATATGTCATCAAACAAATATGAATACATATAAAATTATGGCTACTCACCCTATGCAACGTTCTTTACTCGTGCACCAAATTTTTGAAATAAAATTACTATGAGGTCAAACCAATTGAATATATTCCCTTATGTCACACAAGGGTGCACCATATAAACCCATTTCTCCTCAAATAATTCAACATTCTCTCTGCCATAAATTCAACAACACATGGCCATTAGGTACTGATATACTTTCCTCAACATCTTAGTCTTATATGTACCATCAAGCTTTTTATAGAATTTACTTTGTTCTTGCTACCAAGACCTGAGGATCTCCTATGTATACTTCTTGAAACTAACATACCATCTAGAATTTAGGTATTCTTGTGGCTTGGGAAGTTTGTAATACATATGAAGGTTGTGTGCCTTATATGGAGCCAAGAGTAACCTTTTGTGCTTCAAACTATCATGTTATTAGGGTCAATTTGTTTTATAATCCATCATATGGTCTCAGCATAAGGAAACACTGGATAGTGGGCAACAAATTTGTGAAATTTGGAATTCATAATGTTGATGTAAAACTATCTGTCTTCCTCATTCCCTAGGATCTCTTTTTTATGAAATATTTGAATATTATAGACCATGAAATAGATATTTACATTTCAATGAAATAATTTGTGTCCTTTAGGATTGGCACCTTGGGTTTAGGATTGTTTACCACTCCTTCAATGCTACTTTCTACTACTTCCCTTACTGGCCCTTTTCTTGTCACTAGAGGCTTGTTTTTCATGGATGATGATACATTGATGTATGGAAGTTCTACTATCCCTCGAAAGTAAAATTTATTCATTGTAGAGAGACACAATTAGTCCAAAAAAAAATATCATTCTACCTTATACTATGTTTTTATATTATTCAATATAAAAAAGCAGTGCACAAGGCATAGTTGTACTAGATAGAGACAAGGTTTACAGCTTGGCATAGTCGGGATTGATAGCGATAGAGGAATTTAGATTTAGAGACTAAGATGTGCGAGCACGTGAACCATAGGCTAGGACATGCATAATTCGTAGTCAGGATTCATAGATTAAAATGGATTTAGGATATGGATTTAGGATATGATAATGTAATACGCGAGGACAATAATGAAGAAAGGTGACTCAAGGCTTTAGTTAAATCGGGGTTTATAGAGGTAATGGTACCAATATTATGCCTCTATCATGCGTGAGTGCGATAAGCAACAGGGGAGGTTTAACGATGGTGCAATCACACTTCTCAGTGGAAAGGGTACATAACTATGGATCTGAATTGCACCAGTGCACTACAAAGAGTTCAAGCAAAGGGATTAAGCGCATTTGGAGTTAACAGTAATAGCCACGAAATGTTAAGAATGTGATGAAGTTAAGACTTATGAATATTTTACTAAGAAAAATCGCAGTTGGGACCATAGGTGAATGAGGAATTCAAAGAATGACTGAGTATAGTGAGGGTTTGGTTCAAGAGTGTGCATACAAAGAATTTAAAATGAAAACCCCTTTATATAATGTGTTAACGATCAACGAGAACACCATGGGTCACAAAAGGCCAAATGACATATACTGAAAAAATTACAAAAATGAAGACACACACTCATGTCACAAAATTCAAGCACAAGTGAAATGAGGCCTACCTAGACTTGATGCGCTAGTACAGTCACACTCCACAATGATAGGTATAGATCTCTATGCGCAAAGCTCCCAAAGGACGAAATAAATGATGAAATGAAATTTGGGGTTCTGTTGAAGCCTAGAAAATATCTGCTTCAAACATTGGGGAAAACCACCCGGTCGGGACCTTAAGACAGCTCCTTTTCCGTTTGGTATGGTGGCTCCGACTGGATTGAAAGGACCAGTTTCCTTATAACTAATGGGTTGGTGATGGGTTGATTTGGATGAGTGAAAATGGGACTAAATTGACTGAAATAAAACTATCTAATTTAAACTAAATATTGATAAAGAAATTATAACCCGAGCAATCATATGTGAATACAACTTCAGATTATTTCTTTTAAACAATAACCATAAAAATGTATTATCATTTAAATCGAAATGTGCAGAAACAAATAAAGATAACTCTGTTTAAGAAATTAAACAGAGTTGTATTAGCATATTGCATTCATCATAATATATCATCTACATATACTTATGAAAGATAACATTTCAATTATACTAAAAAATGATATATATAAAGAAACGTTATGAAAACAAATATTTGTAAATGATAGCAAATTTTAAAGCGAATATCATAAAACAAAAGAAATCAACAGTGAACAGATATAAATACCTTATTCATCTTGAAGGCTTTCAAATGAAATCTGATACTCTAATCCAGTAATTCTGATGCAAAATCAAATCCAAGGTACAGAAATGCAACACTTTAAAGATAATTCTGCATAAAATCACCAGATTGTGATCCTTTTAAAAAATATATAAGCCAGTGGAGTACAGAAATGTAATATCCAAGTCAAAAATATTAAAATCCAGGACCCCTCTCTAAATGCATGAGAAGGGTTTAAATACTACTTAGCTAAATATAAAAATAGTCTATTACAAAAAATTAAGGATTTGGTTTAATGACCGTCCTTTTCCTAGGCAAAAATACAGTAAAACTAAAACTAAATCTAAAAATAAAGACTATTAACTAACTACTTATGAACTTGATATTTAAACTTGCAGGCATCTAGCATTGTTTTGAGAAGATGTGGTTGAAAGACTTCAAAATTCAATTGTCCTGAAAAGACAGAATCGGCAAGTGTAGGCGCAATCTTCTCAGTAGAATTGATGATACAATTAAGCGCACTGTGCTGACTGTGTGGTTTCACTAAGTATGTCCAGTAAGAGTCCCAGTCTAATCTTGTCAACCCTTGGATTGATTTTGCTCTTTCTTCTACCTTTTGCCTCCATTCTGTTTGCAGTTGATGTGCCTATGGGAGATATCCCGGAACAGTTTCTGAAATCAAATTAGCTTTGTGCAAATTATCATTTACAAAATCAGTAAGAATGTTTGCTGCTATAGCCTCCTCCTCTGCTGCTTTCTCTGCCCTTCTGATTTGTGCATCCCAATTATTGAAAAGTATTTCTTTATGGTTTTCATTAATAATTGGTGCACCAGCTTTTTTTCCTTCTTCTGTTTTTTGCCATACCAAATAATCATTGATCTTTTCATTAATTAAATCATAATCATTTCGTAAATCTACGACATGATTTGTGATTTTATCACTCTCTTGGAAAAAAGAATTCCATTGCAAGATTTTTTGGCATAATACTTCCTCTTGTTGCAGTAGTTGATTGTTTAAAGAGATAGTTTTTGAAATAAACTCAGGAAGCTTAGGATCATCTTTGTGCTGATCTTGGATAATCTGTATTTGTTTTTCTTTATCAGCCAAACTTTTTTGATGTCCAATTTGCATTTCTTGAAGTTGTTGTTGTAATTCTTCAAGTTTCAATTGTGCTTCATTATTGGCCTGTACCTGTTGCAATTGCTGTTGTAGAACTTTTATCTGTTCTTCTTTTTCATTTAATAAGAGTTGTATCTCAAATGCTTTATCAATAGTTGCAGAAGCATAAGCCCCTGTCATTTGAGATAACTTAGCAAGATTATCAGTAGGCTCTGTGGCAAGATCCTTCCACAAGACATCTAGTTGTTCTGCTTCAGTAGAAATTGCACCTTCTAACTTTCTCTTTTTTCTCTGTTTCTTCACTACTGCTTTGTATTTTGGACTGTAGAATACATCTAGAGGAGGAATGTCCTCTACATTAAGTACAATTTCAGAGGAGGGTGTGATAGGTATGTGCTCAGTTACTGTGACTGTGCTACTTATTCCTATGCTCAAAACTTTGGTTGTTTGTACAGGGGTCTGTACATTCTGTCCTTCTACATTAATCAATTGATTAAAGCTTTCCCATTTTTTGTCTAATTCAATGGTGACTGACTGTTGCTGTACATTGGTAAGAGGAGGATTTGTCTGTTGAGAAGTCAAAATTTTTTGTTGAGGAAGTTCTTTCGATTGAGCAGAATCTTTCACTGATTCTTCAATTTTATCTTCCTTTTCATTAGACTTATTGGAACGTTCAGAAATCTCTCTTTCAGATTTTGACTTAGATTTATCTGTACTCGAACTGTCGTTAAGACTAACACCAGGAGTTTGTTCCCTTGCGGGTTCCAAGCGTAAATTTTCCAAAGGAATAGTAGTTAGTCTTCTCTCTCTATAAAGTTTAAATTCCTGGAATTCCTCTAGAGATAACTGCATTTGAGCTGAATTCAAAACTTCTTTAAATGAACCTTTTGTTTGGAACATATCATCAAAAAGATCCTGTTCCCCGGAAAATTCCCTTACTCTGATTGCATTGGTAAAATTCTTAACAATATTATTTGGGTCAAATAACCTTCTCAAAAATTTGAACAGTTGTAAGCATGTAATGTTGCTTACCTCTTTGAATGTGTGACCAACATCAAACAGTGAAAATGTTCCACAGTTTACGGGAAATTGTGGCCAAATGCCTTTCTTCTTCTCTTTTAATTCCTTTGTTAAACCTCCTTGGCCATAGGTCTGATAAGCAATCTCCCGAGCTACAAGTCTGTCTGGAACATATAGGGGTAAAACATGGGGAGAATCAGAACTTCCAAAAACCATAACATAAGTGAACAACTCTTCTCCAAACCATCTCGCGACAGGGAGAATGTCGACCTCTGTTTCTGGGGATAACCTTGGGGCATCCTTATTATGCAATGTTCTGTACAATGACAGCATTATACCATGGCAAATTTTGTAAAAATGGGGGACAAACTTAGACTCCCATAGTTCCTTATGATACACATGAATAGGCAGAGGATCGTGGATTGTCCATTGCCAACCCATCACAGGGAATTTAGAGACAAAACAGATAGCGTCCATGACATAAGAAGATAAATAAAAAGGCGGATAAATCCACTGAGAAACACTTCGTTTGGACCGGTAGTGAAAAATAGCAGTGGTCAAATTATCAGATAATATTTTGGCCCAATCTACAATTGTAGAATTAACGGTAGCATTTAACAAAGGGAGCCATTCAGGCAAGATCATATTTATGTCAGGCTTTCCAAAAAGCCTGCATAACATGGTAGCAGAAAAACAATAAGGAGAGGTAAGTGAACCAGTACTGTACATACCGTGTTTGTTTTTCTTCAACGGTTCATCTCTTTTGGTCCACTCCTGTGTGCATTCCGACAAATTTGCATGTTCTCTGGAAAAATCTTCCATAAATTGCTTATTATAAGTCGCTTGAGGTTCCGGCAACTGATACATCAGCCTCAAATCTTCCGTAGTGAACGACCCGATTAGCTCTTGAGTTGGAGTTCTAAATTTCCTGTCTGAAATATCAGTGTTGTCCAGCACCCATTTCACCATGTCTGTATACGGAAGAATTCTTGGCCTTGCCGCTATCCTATGCAGAAATGAACAAGCCAGTTCTTTAAGGGTAGCCTCAGATGAATTACTGGAACCTGCTGTAGCCGCAACTTTCATCACCACAGGATTTTCTTCTTCGAGCAAATTATACATTCCTTCCCAGGTCGTTATACCAACTTCCTTATTGTAAGCAGTGTCTGCATACAGTGAAGCCATTTCTCTGTTTTCAGAATTTGAACTCTTCTCTTTCTTACCAATAATGTTCTGTGAACGCTTTGTATAGACGTTTGCTCCTTCGTGCCTGCGTTTTACGAGTTAAATGAGAGTAATGGCACGAGAAAGGTGATGAGATAGTTTTAAATGCAAAGGCGGATGAAATATATTATTTTAACGTGAAACGACTTTCGATCAAAACGAAATCTTATTTACCATTAATTGACAATCCATTCATTTAATCCAATCATTAAAGCGCATAACGGATATTGATTTATGGGAGGATTTTCTTTGAACAACGCGCTTTTATGAATCTGCGACATTGCGATCTGCGATTTGCTGCGCAATATCGCAATATCGCAATATCGCAAAACATAACCATTGCAATTTTTCAAATAGCGCAAAAGCGCAAATTGCAAATAGCACAAAAGCGCAAATCGCAAATCAAAAAGTATTCATTTAACACATTTCTACGATCTGCGATTTGCGACCGGTATAGGCTTTTTGGGATCGCGTTATCACAATATCGCAAAATCGCAATTTTAGTTTTACAAAAGATATCTACTATTTGCGATGGATGCGCTATTTCATTTAAAGAAAATTTTTATTGTAATCTATCATAAAATTAAGTGTTTCTAAAGGTTTTTTCTAAGGAATTTCCCTAAGTTATGATAGAAAGTTTTATTTGAAAAGGAAAACAAATCCTAATTGATTTTTTTTTATTTTTAACTAAGGGTCCCCATTTATTTAGTATTATTACTAATATTAAATAAAAGGGGGGCTGTTGCTAGTCACAACAGGTTCAAACTCATATATTTTTCTCCACACATGTGACTTGGTCACACGTTTAGGATGCGATCAGGCGTAAGAGGATGTGATAATAATATAAGGAATGACTACAACTAAAAGATATGGTTGTGCTTGAAAAGGAAAGTTTTTTATGATTAAATATTGCGACTACATTTTTTCTTGGGAAAGACTTAACCAATGTTATGATAAGCACAAACACTTCGAAAATTTTAGAGCTTGATCCTTAGAGAGATTGATGGGACTCCAAATTTTGAAGAGGTCGAAAATTTTGGTGGGTTGTTGTAGAAGCTACAATAGGTTGATTCATGTAGCCTAGAAACTAGATACATATTGTTATCCCATTCGTTTCTTTGGAATAAGCCCCCTTTTGTTCCTATTTCCATGCTCGTTAAATGATGAAAACCCTTAGATTGTTTTGCTGATATTAAGGATTATAATCACCTAGAGCATCAAACATCTACCTTCCAAGCTAATATGCACACATTATCCTTTCTCTATTTATTTTAATAATGTATGTATGTGTGCCACTTTGAGGTTAACTCAAGCTCTAGTGCACAATTTTTCATAGGTCTTGAGCAGACCTATGGGTAAAAAGTATTGTATTGTTGTAAATGAAATTCCATATAAACATGTGGATTTTCAACCATTATATTAATTTTAATCCCTTATCACGTGTTATCTAAACCAATACAAATAAAATTATTTGGTCTTTTGGCATCTCCCTAGTGATGATGCCAAAAATATTAGGTGAGTTAACATCCTTATTATAGTAATAAAAAAGTTAATCTACATGTACATTTAATATGTCAAACTAGGGGTCTATAAACTTGAGAGATATCACGTATTGTATGTTCATAGTGTAATGATATATTTTTTATGTGACTCTTAAATGTTGGAAAGTGAAAAATAATCTCTAAATTCTACTTGTAAAATGGATTTATCTTGGGTGGATGGGAGGAATGATTGGGATCCTCCTCACCTAGGTTCAATTCCTATAAGTGACATGATGAGATATGTTGTAATGATTTCGAGCCATGTTGTTGAAAAATGAATAGTCCCTTCAGGACTAAAACATGTATATTCCGCATATTAAATATAGGTATTTTCCACATGAAAAAAATAAAACCTCTAAATTCGACTTGATTCATATTTTTTATCAAAAAGTAAATAAATTATGTATCCATCAAAAGACATTATTCCATTTTTTTAATATGTAAAATCCATTAATGCTAAACAAGATACAAATTGTTGTTACAATCAATCTTATCACACAAATTATTTTAGGTGAACTTGATTTGGTCATAGAGTCAAAGTTGTTAGGTCTACAATACGCCGTTTTTAGGTACACAATATTTGTGACCCATGGTTTTCCCATGGAATTTAATGTAATATAACTTATTTAACGGTTAAATGACTCAATTATGAGACACCTTTTGGCCAAACATAAATCATGTGTTATTTATCTTTGCATGTTTCTATGCTTTTGTTATAATTGTTTTTCTCTCACATTTTTGTTCTAACAAATGGTATTCGACACAAATTAACTTGGACTCTAAAAGGATTCAAAGTGGTCCAATATTAGTGCTACAAATGATAAATAATGATAGAGTTTCCAGTGACATGGCTACAATGGTACAAAGCTAGGGTTTCAATGGAAGAAATCCCATAAGGCACTAAAGCGGTAATTTACCACGTACATGAAAGAGTATGAGCCCAACTATGTAGAGAGAAATCATAGGAGTTATAACTGTAGATTAATATCAAGCTAGAGTTTTCTACAACCAAAAAATTTCACAGTATGAGGAGAACACTAGTTTCAACATCAAAGTGTGTGAAGGCAAGACAATGGAAGCGTAAGTGTTGGGACATCAACAAAATAAACATAAAAATGTGTAAGCATACAACTAAAAAAAATTATTAGGCATTTGTACAAATTTCAGTGAAGTCTACACATAGACTTAAGTCACTACATAAAGGAGGGTATGTGCGTGTTTTGAATTGAATTTAAATAATTTTCCCAAGTCAAATTTAAAGGGTGAAGGCCAAAAAAACTCAACTCAATCATAAAGTCAAAGTCGCTACGTTTACAATACATTCAAAATTAAATAACAAAAATAAAGAACAAGTTGAATTACCAAACTCTATAGCATAAAACAATTGTAATTGCAATTAACAAAATTAGTGATCAAACAAGAACTATGAATTCAAAACAATAACTCTAGCCAAAAAAGCCCAAAAAAGCATGAAAAGACAACTCGAAAACAAAAAGTGTTGATGTTGCATCAACACTTTTTTTTTGGGTAAATTTTCAACGTTTTTTTTTTAAATGGCAGTAAAATCCAATAAAAACCATTTTTTTTGTGCAAAAAACACCCTAAAAACAAAAAATGGGTATGCTGGAACAATATTTATTGATTTATATATATATTGATTTATTTATTTTTTTATTTTTATTATTTTTTTTTATTTTTTTTATTTTTTTTTTCGGGGTAAATTTTCAACATTTTTTAGCAATAGCATTAATGATAAATATCATGACTCCAAAAAACCTTAAAATTCCAATGTTTGTCAAGCATGGCATTAAAGGTAAAATATCGTGTGTCTAAAAAGCCTTAAAATTCCAACAATTTTCAGCCATTGGGTTAAAGATAAAATATTTGTAACTATTTTCAACCATAGCATTAAAGATTAAATATCATGACTCAGAAAACCCTTAAAATTTTGATAATTTTTCAACCATGGAATTAAAAACAAAGATCATGACTACAAAAAAAACTTAAGTTTTCAACATATTTCAACCATGGTGTTACACCAATTTTTGGTCATCTAACCTGTTACTATTAGATGGACCAAAGTACACCATGTAAGACCAATTTTACCCTAAGTAAAAGTTCTTTCACTATGAAAAATAACTTAGTAATCCTTAATTTATTAAGTTGTTTATGGTCTAAACAGGAAACCCCATGAGGAATATTGAATAAATTCACATTTTTTTTATTTTCCTCAAGGAATAATTAGTTAAACAACAATTTAATTAATATTCCTAGTCATATTTAACCCAAAACAAGAAAATTAATGAGATAAATCATTATTTATCTTATTATTTTCTAGGAATAATTATTTAAACATTATTTAAATAATATTCCTTGTTAAATTTGAATAAATTATTTATAAATAATTGAATAAATCACTATTTATTTAATTATTACTCAACCAAATCCTTAAAATAATAAATAAATCCTTTATTTATTTATTATTTAAAAATAAAGGGATTTGACCAAATTCAAATTATTTTTCCCTCCAACAAATATAATAAAATATTCCATAAATGTTGGATCTAGATTTGGTTAATAATATTTTAATTATGCACCAATATCTAGACTAACTCAATATTTTGTTATAAATAGAAGGGGTTTTCCATTCATTCACTACCTTTTGTTGCCTAAAGATCACTCTGGATCTATACTTTTGGTCTGACTTTGATCCTCCATCATCGTCATATTTTGCTACCATTTTTCTTGTGAGCTCCCTTTGAGTTCCAATTTTTGTCTGGGTTTTCTACACCATCAAGAGAGAGATATATTAGATCTGAAGTGCTGAGGACATACAAAAACCCATCCCATTGAGGGGGACTGGTAACATCTTTCTATGTTCTCTTCCCAGGTGTCATAAATACAAAAATTCTTCAAAAATATTCTTGTCTTGTCTATTGGATGCATGGAGAAATTCTTTCTTTTATTTACTGCTTAATGTATTTTACTGCATAGATCTGGATTTTGTAGAATTTATCTTGGTCAACTAACTGCATATCTAAAGAAATTGGCAGTCATCTTTGATGTTAGGGCTTTTTTTATGCACAACTAAAGTGAGATTTTTTCATACACTTGCAATTAGAATTCATCCTAACAAGTGGCAACTCCACAAGGGTTTATGATTATGACCGTTGTCGTTTTTCAGATCCCTGCATGACCAGCTGCTTCAAACCCTATGGTTTTTCTTCAGCTTCTTTTTTTGCTTTTCTTGACGTTGTTTTTAACCTTTAAAACTATAAAATAGGAAAAATTATAACTTCTGTGTGTTTCCGGACCTATTGTGTAGGTGACAGGCATCAGCCGCAGTTGAGATGACACGTTTTTTTGAAACATGCTCATGAGAGTGTCAGAAGTGCAAGTTGCACTTTTTGGGCCAAAACCTATGACCTCAAACTTCACGACATAGAAAACAGGCTCAAACCTATGACCTCTGTAGAAATCAAGTCAGAAAATGAGACCTGTAATCTGTGATTTTCCTGTGTTTGTCTGGGCTACTGTTCAGGATTGTCTGTCCTCTATCTCCACCCATTTTGGAATTTCACTTGCTCTGTTTCACTCGTCAAAGTGGGAACCTAGCCCCCTAAGGCTTCAATACGCTTCCATGTTTCTAGGAGGATTTTAGTTGAAGTAGGTCATCTGAGATTTCAGTGTGTTCAACCATTTTTCAGATCTGATCCTGTACCTTCAAATCCATTTCAGATTGGTTATTTATCCATCCAAAACACCTCTTTTTAGTTTTGTTTGGTCCTCGTCTAAGGTCCCCTCCGTTTCCCTTCAGGTTGTAGCCTTTCGCCACCTCATTTGCAGCACTTTTCCCTCTGGTTTTTTGTTGTTTTATGCACCTATTTCCACTAGATCTGACCTTTATATCATTTTCCCTCCTGAATTTAGATCCATTGGCTATTTCAGTGTGTTTTTACTGGATTTTTTCCCACCCACAGACTAGTTGTTGAGAAGTCTGCCTCCTTGGATTTAGATTGATGCATCTTTAGCTATTTATTTTCTGTTATATTCAATTTACTTTACTGTTATTTGTAGATTTATTTATAGTTATACAACACACTTTTTTTTTCCTCTACACACATCTGGGTTTAAAAATTAAAATTAGCACACACACCCTAAGTGAAAAGCGCATGGTCAACACCACCAGGCAAATACTATAACATTGTAATCATTTCATACCGCACCTCTCTGCCCTTATTTCGACATTGTAATCATTTGATCTTGCACCTCGTTGCCCTTGTTGGTCTCTCTTCCTTTTGTGATCCGTGTTTTTTCTTCCAACATTACGCCCCCAAGTCATTTATCCTGAAGACTTCTTGGCCTTCATCCTCAGTTTCCATTAGGAATACTTACCCCTCCGTGTAGGATTCAAGTTAGTCCTCTACCGAGTCCCCATTCTAACTGTGCTTCTGGTTCATTAGGTTCCCCTTCTGGTTCTATCCCTGGTTCTCCCCCTCTCACCTTCACCATGTCTGGTTGAGGACCTAACGCAGGTGGTAGCCCCGGGCCTAATGCTGGGAATACGACTAGTGGGACCGCAACAGGAACTATCCCGGCTGCTCCCTTGCTCCCTTATATGGCAGGCCTCCGTCTTCCCGATTTTAACCAGTTGATAAATGACCCATACACCATGATCCTGGTTAGATTTCTATGCCAACTAAGCTCCCTTCTGAAATCCCCAAGTTTGAAGGTCTTGCTGGAGAAGATCCTACAAACCATGTTCGATCTTTCCACATGTGGTGTTCGTCTAACTCCATCACCGATGACTCTGTCTGTCTTTGGTTGTTCCAGTGTATTCTTACTGAAGAAGCTTCTAAGTGGTATGTTGACCAGGCCTCCTCCTCTCATACTACTTTTGCTACTCTTGCCCAGGACTTTTTGTCTTACTTCTAGCTTCCCCTTCGTTATGACACTAGTACTGAAATTTTGACCTCTTTTCGTCAATTTTCTATGACCTTCCTATCCGTTCATGTCCAGGAATGGCGCAGAAGAAAGAGACTATGTCGAGCCCCTACCTTCGAAGACCGTGTCAACATGGACTGGTTTCTCAAATCCCTTTTTTCTACTATTGGAAAAGATGTTGTATCTCATTTCCCTCAGACCAAAGAAGCTTCTCTCTAGATTGCGTTAAAATATGACTTGATCTACGCACAGTATGGTTATGTTTATACCATCTTACCTGATCTACCTAGACCTGGTGGTGCCAACGCATTGGGGGCATCCCATGCCATCAAAGGTATCTTTGGAGCCCTTTCTCATACATACACTCATCCTCCAATGGGTTATGGTTTCCCTCAGGGAGGGGCCAGCTCCTCCGAAAATTCCCCCCCTCCCAGTAGCATGTATCTAGGATACGGCATGCCTCCTCCTTTTACCCAACCTATTTACCACAATGTTGCCCAACCTTCTTATTATCTGTATCCGCAGCCTGGTGCTCCAGCTTATCTAATATTAGCACCACTGCCTCCCTTGCCTTCTCAACCCCCGCAACAACAGCCACCACCCCCCAGGGGCAGGTGTATACACAACAGGGTGCGACTAATCCTCCTACTTCCAAAAAGAAGAGGAAAGGAAACCACAACCAATCTGGCCCAGGTAATCCAAGACCTAATCCCTAAGGGATTACACCTAACACTGCTAACCAGCAACATGGCAGTTAGCCCAAGTAGTACAGGCATGTTCACACGAATAAGCCTTGTTATTTTTGTGGTTTCTATGGTCACTACACCCATGTTTGTCCTCTTTTACCTCAAATGCGTGAGATGTGGGAGACTCAAGCAACATCACGAGTATAGTAAGCCTCCCCTTCGGTTCCTCCCAATACTACACCTATCATGTTGGTTGTGTTTACTAATCCTTTCCCGCAGCAAGGATTCGTGGCTACCCAACCCCCTGAAGGTTAGGCGGCCAGTCAACGTCCTCCATCTGGTACCTCTAATTACCAGATTCTTATGATAAACTCTGACCAACCCATTACCATTGACCTCAACCTTCAGACTCGGTCCCATCAGTACAACAAGCCTCCCGCTACGTCTGCCCCTGAGCCCCCTTCTTCAGGTTCCATAGAGCCTCTTTCGAAAACCAATGGTCCTTTACAAATCCCTCAACCTAAGGTAGAGGTTCCTACCAAGATCCCCAAGGGACCATTACGCTGAAACACTGCTTCTAGCAAAGCTTCCCATTCGTATAGTATAGTAGATGATTTAGCACAATCCATTACTGCCATCTCAACACTGGAACTCCTCTAGTTGTGACCTTCACAACGAAAATCTCTACTAACTGCCATGGGAACTATGGATCCTTCATATGATCGTTTGATCATCTTTGATGTTGACTGGTCAGAACATCCTCCCCTTCCTACTTTCGTCGCCTTCCAAATCCCTGTCAAGATCCGGAATGCCAACGTCTCTCGTTGTATCATTGATGAGGGGGCATCCACCTGTGTGATATCCACTTTGGTTTGGAAGAAACTCGGATCTCCTGAGTTGGCCCCTTCCACTATCACCCTCCGAACGTGGGATGGCCACTCTTCCCAACCCATTGGCATATTCCGCAATTGTCATATTACTCTTGCGGGCAAGACTGTTTTTGTTGACATAGAAGTCATTGATGGCCCCTTAGATTACAACATTCTATTGGGTTGTAGCTACACTTATGTGATGTCTACTGTCCCATCTATGGTTCACCATAAGATGTTCTTTCCTCGTAAGGGAAAGATAGTCATTATCGACTAGTTGACATATTACGAACCGAAGTCTCAGACATCCCCTGAGTCCATCATCTCTTTAGTGGCCAATAAAAAAATAGTTGAACCTTTGACCAGTGTCTCAACTGGAGTCTACAAAGACTCCTCCTTGCTTGGTTCATTCCTTGGTCTTCCTCCTCATGTCTCTCATCCCAGCTCATCGAACGTTTGCATGATGTAATCGTCTTGGGTTGTCCTCAAGTAGCCTGCTTTGACTAGTCAACAGCCTTGCCCTCCGCAACCTCCTCCTAGCACCTCGACTCAGCCTTCAGGACCCCCTCCTCTAGGCCCCTCATCTACAACTAGTACCCATGATCCTCTCTACCCTCCTAGCACAGTTCCTCCTGGCCTTAACCATCTCAAAGCTGTCCCGTCTGGCCATTACCCCTCCAGTCAGATATTGTTCCTAACTCCCCCTCCTGGAGTGTTTTCAGTACCTATTATGGCTACCTTATCCCTTCCTAACCTGACTCTAGGGATCCCAGTCTAGTACATTAATCCCTCAGCCGCTATCCCGCCTGGTCAGCCCAAACCTTATCATGCTTTGACCCCAGTTCAACCAGTCCCCATGACCCCTCCCCCTACTACAGTGCCTCAGGCACCTCAACAGAAACCTACTCCTGTTGCAACAGCTCCGGGTGAAGGGGGGAAATCTCGCAAGAAGGCACCTAAATACAAGGCTGCCCCGACAAACCTTGATCCTCCTCAGCCTACAAAGCATACCACCCGGTGTGCTTTGTGTGATTTTTTCGGTCATGCCACCCATACCTACCCTGAATTGCCTCGCCTCAAGCCCATGGTCAATGAAACATTTCTAGAGTCTGATATCCCAGAGGTTTATGTCACTATACCCGATATCATCCTGAAACTCAAGTCTTTGTGCACAAATCACCCTTGTTCTTTGTGTGATTTCCGTGGCCACTATACTTACCTCTGTCCCTGCCTCGAAGAGTATCGCTCCTCTTTGGAAGTGGTTCGCCAATTCTAGGCCAAGCACAATGAGTCCACTGCTCCCTTGTTTGTGCATTTTACTTCAGCAAAACTAGAGGACACATTCACTCCCATAGACATACCCCCTCCAAATGTCGAAATGACAAAGTCTTCAACCAACACTGTTACCGATGAAATAGGTAACCTGAGCTCAAAACGGGAACTCTAGCCCAAAAAGACTCAAAAAACATGAAAAAACACCCCAAAAACAAAAAATGTGTATTCCAGAATGCACTTCGTTTTCTTTGAAGGTCAAATTTCAACATTTTATAAAATTATGGTAAAAACAAAATTGTTTCTCGAAAAATGGATTGAAAAAACACCCTCAAAACAAAACCAGTTGATGCTGGAATAACAAACAAACAAAAAAAAAATTGTCATACTTTTGGCATTTTTAAAAATAGAAGTAACATTTTTTAATTTTTAAAATTCAAACATTAAAAAAAAAACTAAAATTTAAGAAAAAAATAAATTTAAAAAATAAAAACATTTAAAAGCTTAAAATTTAAAAATATATGAAGATAAAAAAAATAAAAAAAAAAATTTTAATTCAAACATTAAAAAAAACCTAAAATTTAAGGAAAAAAAAAATTAAGATTAAAATTTAGAAAAATATAGAAATTAAAAAATAAAAATAAAAACAAAATAAAAATATTAAATTTAAAAAAAAAAAAAAATCAAGTTAAAAAAAGGAAATTATAAAAAGTAAAATATAGAAATTAAATTTAAAAAAGAAAGAGAAAATGTTTATTAAATTATATATATATATATAACAAAAAAAAAAAATTAAGGAAATCTATTAAATTTTAATAAATTTAAAAAAAGAAAAAAAGAACAACATTATTTAAATTAAAAGTAGAAAAATGAAAAATTAATTAAAAATAAAAAATGAAAAATAAAATCCAATAAAAATATCAAATTTAAAACAATATATATTAAAAAAACAAATAAATTATAAAAAATAAATTAAATTTAAATTATAAAAAATAATATATATATATATATATATATATATATATATATATATATATATATGAACTTAAATTAAAATATATATATATATATATATCAGATTTTATTAAATTAAAAAAAAAAAAAAAAGTTAATATTAAAATAACAAATTAAATTAAAAAACAAAAATATTAAATTTTACTAAATAAATGAATAAACAAATAAATTTTGAAATAAAAAATAAATTTTAAATATAAAAGAAATAAAAAAAGGAAAAAAAACAAAAAAAACAAAAAAACATTGTTAAAATAAAAAGTTAAAAGACTTTAGAAATCAATTAAAAATGGAAAATTGAAAAAAAAATTAAAAAAATTAAGTTTAAAAAAAATAAATAAATAAATAAATAAAAATCGAATTTTAAATACACAATTTTAATTGAAATAAAAAAATATATAAAATTTTTATGTAATTAACAAAAAAATTTAATAAAAAAATAAAACATTTAAAAAACAATATTAAATTCAAATAAATTTTAAAAAAAATACAAAATTTATTAAATTTTATAAAATTAAATTAAAAAACTGAACGTAAAACTTAATAATAAAGAAAAAGTATGAAATTAAAAAAAATAATAATAAATTAATTAATTAATTAAAAAATAAAAAATAAAAAATTTAATAAAAAATATTAAATAAATAAATAAAACAAAAAAATAAAAAAATAAAAAAAATAAAAAATAAAATTATATTTTAAATATAAAAATATTATTAAAAAAAATTTAATTTTTTTGAAAAATAAAAAATAAAAATAGAAATCAAATTACCATAAAAAAAAAAAAATTGAACAGCGGTGACGGCGGTGGTGGCGGTGGGCAGCGCCCCGCCCGCCCAACGGCCGACCATCGTCGCCACTTGGGTGGGAGGCCAGGTGGCACCGCCCCGACGACCACCACCGCCATTGAATTTTTTTGTTTAATTTTTTTTTTTTTCAAAAAATTTAATTTTTTTTTAATTTAATTTTTTAATTTAAAATATAATTTATTTTTATTTATTTATTTATTTATTTTTTAATATATATATTTTTTATTTGATTTTTTCTTTTTTTTTAATATTTTTATTTTTAATTTGATTTTTTTTTTTATATTTTTTAATTTCAAAAAATTTTAAATTTTTTGTTTTTTTAATTCAATTTTTTTATTTTAAATTTAATTTGTTTAATTTTTATTAGATTAATTATTTTTTAAAATTTAAAATTTTAATTTAATTTAATTGTTTTTTTTAATCTTTTAGTTTATTTAGTTTTTCATTTTTAAAGTCTATAAATTGTTTCATTTAAAAAAGAACACTAAATTTATGTATATTTGTTTTTTAATTATTTGCACGTGGTTTTTTTCATTTTTTTTGTTTTTTAATGATATTTTTTTTATTTTAATTTTCTTTTTCAATTATATATATATTTTTTTTATTTTAATTGTATTTTTCTTATTCTTATTATTTTTTTAATTTAATTTTTTTTTTTTTTAATAACTTAGGAAAAAAAGTTTTTGATGTTTTTTTTTTTTAATTTTTGTTTTTTTCTTTAAATTATGTGTTTTTTTTTCAAATTTTGCCATTTCTTTTGATATAATTTTCTAATAGTTTTGTTTTTTTTTTGTTTTTTTAATTTATTTTTGTTTAAATGTTTTATTTTTATGAGTTAATTTTGTTTTTTTTTTACATTTTTATTGGTTTTTTAAATTGTTTTTATATATATATTTTTTATCTAAGTTTTGTGTTTTATTACCAACATGAAATCACCACTCTAAAAAAAAAAGGTTGATGCTGCATGAATACGTTTCAAAATTAGCATGAAAATCACCGCTCTAAAAAAAAAAAAGTTGATGCTGCATCAATACGTTTCAAAATTAGCGTGAAAATCACTAAAATTTTAAAACAAATATTCATACTTCATAAATAAAAATATTAGAGTGTCAAAAATGTGCAAAAAAAAAAAAAGAGGTGATTCTGCATCACCACTTTTCAAAATCGGGTGCCTTTTATGCTACCAAAAAAAATTAGGTAACAATGCGGTTACCTATTTCATCGATAACATTAGCCATGGAGTATTACCTGTCATCATGTATGAGATCCACGATGGAAGACCCCCCTGGGATTTCCCCTTCTGTTTCGCCTGACCTCCCTTCAGCAATCACCTTAGGCTCAACATCGGTGGATCCTTCATCTACTTGTTTTTCTGTCACCGCTTGTGATGATGTGCATGTGAACCTCTCTTCTCATGATGATGAGTCAGGTAGCTTCGCCGTGTCAGATGGTCTTTCTTCCACCAGCCACCCCATCCTCTATTACGATGACGACATTATGGAAGTAGTCACCACCCCTGAATTTATCTATTCCCCCTTACATCGAACCCATGGATTCGAACCACATACACCTTGTGGCCATTACATTGACACCCAATGTTTGGGTAAGGCGGCACCCATATTGGAGAGGCGAGGAGAAGCATTTCTCCACAACTCTCCTAGTGCATCTAGTCGTGTCGACTCTAGTACTATTATTCTTCCCCATTTAGAAAAACCTCTAGAGTCCCATATCACTTCATATCACTCTAGGGATGATACCCCTCATCATTCTTTCATCTTACATCAGCAACCCAATCCCCTAGACATTGTTATTGACCAACCTGTGGGTTTTCTAGGAGAGCACTAGTTCATTATCTCCAAATCCTCTCTTTAGGATAGTGACACCATGTATGCCAACCCAGAGACTTAAGTCCATTTGCTTCATATATGCAATACCAAAAGAGATTGGTAATCCTCCATTCCCTTTCTCGAATTGCATAACCATAATGAAAACAAATGGCGCACCACATCATAAAAATGTGTTTAGATTATTTTAAATACATTTGGCATATTTCTAACATGCTTGGGGGACATTTATGCCCTCAATCATAAATCCCAACTCTCGGCCAAAAACAACTAAACAACGAAAACCCCATTTTCTCGACAAGTCACACTTTTCGGGTCCTTTCTGAGACGAGTCATGGTTACGCGATGCCACGCATACACGGGTCACATAGCAGACCCCAAAAAGTGTGACCTGGTCTGTTCCTACGCTCTGGGTGCCTAAACTGCAATTTTAATCTACTGAATTGAAAGAGTATGGTTAGGCCTCTTACCTGCAACTGAGGGATCTTGATTCCAACGGTCAGTTTTCCCACTATGATTGTTGCAAGATTTAAGGCCTTTTCTCCTCTCCACATTCACCACGGCTACACTTGCAAATGAATCAAATTGGAGGGAAAATGCCTTATTAAAAGAGAAACCCCAGATTTTTCTTTCGCCAATTTTGACCAAACCATAGCTCAATTTGACAAACCACATTTCATTAAAATCTCTTGTCGAACTCTCAAATCGGTATCCTTTAGTTTTTTTTTATTTGATACTTCACTTGGACACATTTTTTCCAAGAAGGGTCACTTCACCCTTTCTCAAAATTGAATTTATTCACTTGCAACACTCGTACTTGGGGCACCACTTTGCCTTCATACTTGTCCATGCTCGTGTCGATTTTTGTCATGAGTAACCATATTTTACTCATGTTTTTATGGTCCCCACCGAGCCTATTCTGTGTGGCAGCATCATTGAGTCACCCTTGTTTAGAGCATCCGAGTTGAGTCATCATTGCATCCATGGAGTCTATCTCGAGTCCCTTTGTATCCCATCATAGTCCTCTGTCAACTGTTTCTTTGTCCCTCTCTCATGTCGCACACTTTTTGCCTTTAGTTATACTATCCTCTATCCCCTTTGATATTGTGTTAGTTGCTGCCAGGTCATCCATGACCTTCATGCTCTAACAAGGGAAGTCGTTAGCCTGCTAATCAATACCCCCATTCCACCATCATCCCCGATGTTAGTATATCAGTCGCTCTACTATTATCTCTCATGCCTTAGTTGAGGACCCCTTATTTCCTCACCTATAGCGGACCTCCTTTTGTCAACATCAACTCATTCATTCCAAAAGACAAGTCTATAGGGCGGTGTACCTTGGTTCCAGCTTCCACTCTTGTTCGATGCTTCATATTAGGAAAAGGGACTCTTTATTTCCCTTTGACTTGATTTTTTCTCAGCTCCAACTCCTTATGGCATGATCAAGATATATATACTCGATGGTTCAGTGATGCAGTAGATTGTACTAGTGATTCCTGAGTGTGTGTGAGATGTTTCAGACCTCACGAGGGGGTGGCCCTTCAAGTAGCTCCCCACATGCTCAGATGGCCTCTTTATTACAACCTTCAATGCAACTCCACATATTTGATGGTTCCAGCCTCAGCCTAGTGCAACACCTTTTATTTTGCATGTATCATTCAGATTTTTAGAGCCCTCTCTCGTTTACAAGGCCTCTTTGGTTGTAATTATATCTCATGTACTCAGATATTCTGGTATAAGTCCTGGCTGTTATCCCAGGC